>CAWUFW010011837.1:0-585694 GCA_963921515.1 Calotriton arnoldi
ACACTACCTGAACACGACTGCACTGCCCTAAACCCTAAAACACTCCCCGCAGCACGACCCCCTACACTACCCGAACACCACTGCACTGCCCTAAACCCTAAAACACTCCCCCAAGCACGACCCCCTACACTACCTAAACACCACTGCACTGCCCTAAACCCTAAAACACTACCCCCCGCATGACCCCTACACTACCCAAATACCAATGCACTAACCTAATCCCTAAAACACTACCCCCGCACAACCCCTACACTACCCAAAGACCACTGCACTACCCTAAACTCTAAAACAATACCCCGCACGACTCCCTACACTACCCAAAGACCACTGCACTACCCTAAACCCTAAAACACGACCTCCTACACTACACAAACACCACTGCACTACCCTAAACCCTAAAAAACTACCCCCAGCACGAACCCCTACACTACCCAAACACCACTGCACTACCCTAAACCATAAAACACTACCCCCAGCAGTACCCCTACTCTACCCAAACACCACTGCACTACCCTAAACCCTAAAACACTACCCCCAGCAGTACCCCCTACACTACCCAAACACCATTGCACTACCCTAAACCCTAAAACACTACCCCCAGCAGTATCCCCTACACTACCCAAACACCACTGCACTACCCCAAACCCTAAAACCCTAAAACACTAACCCCAGCACGACCCCCTACACTACCCAAACACCACTGTACTACCCTAAACCCTAAAACACTCTCCCCAGCACGACTCCCTACACTACCCAAACACCACTGCACTACCCTAAACCCTAAATCTACCCCCAGAATGACCACCTACACTACACAAACACCACTGCACTACCCTAAACCCTAAAACACTACCCCCAGCATGACCCTCTTCACTACCTAAACACAACTGCACAATTTGTTACAGGCGTTGCAACGCAGGCCTGTGGTGCTTACTTGAAGTACCTGGTGGGCTAGTTGGGCCCCAGGGACTCTCAGGATTCAAGGTGACCTACTCCCCCAACTTAAAACGCGCCACGGGGCGCGTTTGCACAGTGGTGAAGGGAGGGGGCGGGGCCTCAGGTGACATGTGCGCAAACACGCCCTGTGGTGCGTTTTAAGTTGGGGAGTTAATTCCCTTTGAATCCTGGGGGCCAACTAGCCCACCAGGTACCTTCAGTAAGCACAACAGAGTTGCGTTGCAGAGAGGTGAAAAAAGGTGCGTGGCCTCGGAACGCCTCTCTGCAACTCAGCTCTGTGGTCCTAACTGTAGGTACCTGGGGGGCTAGTTGGGCCCCAGGGACCCTCAGGATTCAAGGGGACTTAATCCCGCAACTTAAAACGCGCCACGGGCGCGTTTGCACACATGTCACCTCAGGCCCCCCCCTCCCTTCACCACTGTGCAAACTCGCACTGGCTCTGGTTAGCCAGTACCCGTCTGAAAAAGTTGTGGGCACAGGATGATTTTGCAACAAGGCCTCTTTCTGCTCCTCTGTTGGTTCTTTCTGCACATCTTTTGCTTCTTTCTGTGCGTTTTTTCTTCTTTCTTCACATGTCCTACCTCTGTTGGCATAGTTAGAAACTAGCATTTAAAAAACCTTTGAAATTCACTTAAAAAATCATAGGTTTCAGGCACGTTATAGTTAGAAATTAGCATTTAAAAAACCTTTGAAATTCACTGAAAAAACCATAGGTTTCAGGCACGTTATAGTTAGAAATTAGCATTTAAAAAACCTTTGAAATTCACTGAAAAAACCATAGGTTTCAGGCACGTTATAGCTAGAAATTAGCATTTAAAAAACATTTGAAATTCACTGAAAAAACCATAGGTTTCAGACACGTTATAGTTAGAAATTAGCATTTAAAAAACCTTTGAAATTCACTGAAAAAACCATAGGTTTTAGGGACAGTTATAGTTAGTTGGACATTGCACTCGTACAAAACCCGTGAAATTCCCCTGTTATAGTTAGTTCAGCTAACTATAACTCGCGCCCGCAATGCACTGCTGATGACGTCACATATTACATCACTCATCACATGGTCAGTGACATCACTGATGACATCACTGATGACATCTCAAATGACATCACTGATGACATCATCCATGTGATAATTTCATGCATCTTCTCACACCCTAATATAACTTTTGATACACCCACTCTAAATTACAGACTGCCATTCTCAAAACCATAGACACTCCAACACCAAAAACTACATACCCACTCACTGATTCTTAGGTCTACACACACATCCACTCACTCACCTGTACAGTCACTCATACTTACAGTCACTCAGTACAGGACTATCATATGCACTCATACACCTATATAAACACTCACACACCGCCACTCATCCATAGAGGTACTCACACACCTAGTCAGTCATGCAAAAAATTAATCACACACCCATTTACTCACCTATACAGTTATACACACACCAGCTCACTTACTCATACAAATACTAGCACATTCTTACGCTCTTATACAATAACTGATACAAGCACACACGCATCCATACAGCCACTCTCACAATAACACACTCTCACTTATAGCCATTTAAATACTCTAACACACATATATACTGCCTTTTACATATGTAGTTACTCGCACATGTACCACTGAGATATACATTCACTCACTAACACACCCATACACACACTCACCCACCCAAGCAGTCCATCACAGATGCACTCTTGAAATCATGCACCCAGTGAATCACCCACTCACACATCTATGTATAGAGTCACACACACCCCACCCACACAAACACTCAGGCAGCCATACAGACACTCAGAGAACCAATCAATAACCCATATAGACACTCATGTAGCTATTCGCAAATCCATGCATCCACTTACACACCAACAAACAGACGGATACAGACATTCACACAGTTTAGTCACTAACCCATGCATTCAGTAAGATACGTTTAATCACTCACTTGTAGAGTCAGTCACTCACATACTAAATCATCCATTCAGACACTTATACACCCACTCATTCTTCAATACGCCTTTCCCTATATATATTAAACATATTTAAACTTTACAGAAACACACAGTCACTGGATGATGTCATCAGTGATGTCATCAGTGATGTCATTTGAGATGTCATCAGTGATGTCATCAGTGATGTCACTGACCATGTGATGAGTGATGTAATATGTGACGTCATCAGCAGTGCATTGCGGGGCGCGAGTTATAGTTAGCTGAACTAACTATAACAGGGGAATTTCACGGGTTTTGTACGAGTGCAATGTCCAACTAACTATAACTGTCCCTAAAACCTATGGTTTTTTCAGTGAATATATATATATATATTGTACGGCCGAAACGCGTAATGGCAACATGGTGATGGTTGGAAGAAAATAAAAGCAACTTGCACTATATTGGGTCTGCTCTTGCCGTTTGTTCTTGGAGTACTGGAGTACTGGGCTTGTTTGCAGCTATATATATATATATATATATATATATATATATATATATATATATATATATATATATATCTCCTATCTGGAGATATAACACAATGCACAAAATTATTTGCAAATAAAACAGGTAAGTAGAAAAAAATACACAGTGGTCGCCTGCGGGAGACCAAACCATTTACTAAAATAGTGGGATGCAAACCACAACTCAAGTGAAGACTATACCCAGAAGACGTTGAAGTGCATGGGGATGGAAGGAACCACCCAAGGTAAGTACCCAGGAACCCCACGGATGCCGTCTGCAGAGTGGGAAGGCGACCGCATGCTCAAATCAAGTCAATGGGTAGGTCGCAGTTACAATTTCAAAGAAGAAAGACCCTTCCCAGGGGACCCTGAATAAATCCAGTGGAAGACAAGAGGTTGGAGAGCCACCCCACCTATAGATACCCTAGGAACTAGGATACCTCCACCAGAGAATTCCGATTAATTTCCTGCTTTGTTAGTGTTGGAGGCTGGCTTAGTATATGGTGCTCACTTATGTAAGTGTAGCACCCTGCACTGATCCAGCAACCCTTAAGGTGATTTTAGTGGTCTTAGACAACATTCGAAAGCTCTCTAAGTGGTAGCTCTGGCTACCTTCAGGCTTAGTCCAGAAGGAGTGTAAATCAGCTTGTTTTACCAGAACGGAATCTTATTGGTATAGAGTAAGTGAAAAAGAACCACAGAGTGTATTTATAAAAATATGTATTTATTATAAGACACTCACTAACACATATATATAGCTCCTTTCCGGATATAGCACACAATGCACACAATACTTTGCTAATAAAACAGGTAAGTAGCACAAATACACAGAGGTCACCAGGGGGACAGCCAACCATATACTAAAATAGTGGGATGCGAACCACAACTCAAGTCAAAACTGTACCCAGAAGAAGTAGAAGGGCATGGGGACCCAAGGAACCACCCGAGGTAAGTAACCAGGAACCCCACGGAGGCCGTTTGCCGAGTGTGATCACAACTGCATGCTCAATTCAGGTCAAAGGGTAAGTCGCAGTTGCAGTTTTAAGGAAGAAAGACCCTTCCCAGCGGACCCTGAAGAAATCCTGTGGAAGACAAAAAGTTGGAGAGCCACTTCACCAGTGTATACCCTAGGAACCAAGATACCTACACCAGGGAATTCCGGGTAATTTCCCGCTTTGTTATTGGAGGAGGCTGGCTTAGTTTATGCTGCTCACTTTTGTAAGTGTAGTACCCAGCACTAATACAGACAACCCTTAAGGTGATTTTAGTGGTCTTAGACAACCTTAGAAACCTCTCTAAGTGGTAGCTGTGGAGAGCAGCCTTTAGGCTTCGTCCTGAAGGAGTGTAAAGCAGCTTCTTTTACCAGTACGGAATCATATTGGTTTAGATTAAGTGAAAAAGATCCACACAATGTATTTATAAAAATATGTATTTATTATAAGACACTCACTAACATATATATATATCTCCTATCCGGAGATATAACAAAATGCACAAAATTCTTTGGAAATAAAACAGGTAAGTAGAAAAAAATACACAGTGGTCGCCAGGGGGAGACAAAACCATTTACTAAAATAGTGGGATGCAAACCACAACTCAAATGAAGACTATACCCAGAAGACGTAGAAGTGCATAGGGATCGAAGGAACCACCCCAGTTAAGTACCCAGCAACCCCACGGATGCCGTATGCAGAGTGGGAGCACGACCGCTTGCTCAATTCAAGTCAATGGGTAAGTCGCAGTTAACATTTTAAAGAAGAAAGACCCTTCCCAGGGAACCCTGAAGAAATCCAGTAGAAGACAGGAGGTTGGAGAGCCACCCCACCTATAGATACGCTAGGAACCAGGATATCTACACCAGAGAATTCCGGGTAATTTCCTGCTTTGGTAGTGTTGGAGGCTGGCTTAGTATATGGTGCTCACTTATGTAAGTGTAGCTTACTGCACTGATCCAGACAGCTCTTAAGATGATTTTAGACAACTTTAGAAAGCTCTCTAACTGGTAGCTGTGGAGAGCAGCCTTCAGGCTTAGACCAGAAGGAGTGTAAATCAGCTTGTTTTACCACAACAGAATCTTATTGGTATAGATTAAGTGAAAAAGATCCTCAGAGTGTATTTATAAAAATATGTTTTTATTATAAGACACTCACTAACACATATATACAGCTCCTTTGAGGAGATAGCACACAATGCACACAATACTTTGCAAATAAAACAGGTAAGTAGCACAAATACACAGAGGTCACCAGGGGGACACCAAACCATATACGAAAATAGTGGGATGCGAACCACAACTCAAGTCAAAACTGTACCCAGAAGACGTAGAAGGACATGGGGACTGAAGGAACCACCCGAGGTAAGTAACCAGGAACCCCACAGAGGCCGTTTGCAGAGTGGGAACACACCTGCGTGCTCAATTCAGGTCAAAGGGTAAGTCGCAGTTGCAATTTTAAGGAAGGAAGACCCTCCCCAGTGGAACCTGAAGAAATCCAGTGGAAGACAAAAGGTTGGAGAGCCACCCCACCTGTGTATACCCTAGGAACCAGGATACCTACACCAGGGAATTCCGGGTAATTTCCCGCTTTGTTAGTGTAGGAGGCTGGCTTAGTTTATGCTGCTCACTTATGTAAGTGTAGCACCCTGCAGTAATCCAGACAACACTTTAGGTGATTTTCGTGGTCTTAGACAACCTTAGAAACCTCTCTAAGTGGTAGCTGTGGAGAGCAGTCTTCAGGCTTAGTCCTGAAGGAGTCTAAAGCAGCTTGTTTTACCAGAACGGAATCTTATTGGTTTAGATTAAGTGAAAAAGAACCACACAATGTATTTATAAAAATATGTATTTATTATAAGACACTCACTAACATATTTATATATATATCTCCTATCCGGAGATATAACACAATGCACAAAATTCTTAGCAAATAAAACAGGTAAGTAGAAAAAAATACACAGTGGTCGCCTGTGGAGACCAAACCATTTACTAAAATAGTGGGATGCAAACCACAACTCAAGTGAAGACTATACCCAGAAGACGTTGAAGTGCATGGGGATCGAAGGAACCACCCAAGGTAAGTACCCAGGAACCCCACGGATGCCGTTTGCAGAGTGTGAAGACGACCGCATGCTCAAATCAAGTCAATGGGTAAGTCGCAGTTACAATTTCAAAGAAGAAAGACCCTTCCCAGGGGACCCTGAATAAATCCAGTGGAAGACAGGAGGTTGGAGAGCCACCCCACCTATAGATACCCTAGGAACTAGGATACCTCCACCAGAGAATTCCGATTAATTTCCTGCTTTGTTAGTGTTGGAGGCAGGCTTAGTATATGGTGCTCACTTATGTAAGTGTAGCACCCTGCACTGATCCATCAATCCTTAAGGTGATTTTAGTGGTCTTAGACAACATTAGAAAGCTCTCTAAGTGGTAGCTCTGGCTACCTTCAGGCTTAGTCCAGAAGGAGGGTAAATCAGCTTGTTTTACCAGAACTGAATCTTATTGGTATAGAGTAAGTGAAAAAGAACCACAGAGTGTATTTATAAAAATATGCATTTATTATAAGACACTCACTAACACATATATATATAGCTCCTTTCTGGATATAGCACACAATGCACACAATACTTTGCTAATAAAACAGATAAGTAGCACAAATACACAGAGGTCACCAGGGGGACAGCCAACCATATACTAAAATAGTGGGATGCGAACCACAACTCAAGTCAAAACTGTACCCAGAAGACGTAGAAGGGCATGTGGACCCAAGGAACCACCCGAGGTAAGTAACCAGGAACCCCACGGAGGACGTTTGCAGAGTGGGAACACAACTGCGTGCTCAATTCAGGTCAAAGGGTAAGTCGCAGTTGCAGTTTTAAGGAAGAAAGACCCTTCCCAGTGGAACCTGAAGAAATCCCATGGAAGACAAAAAGTTGGAGAGCCACTTCACCAGTTTATACCCTAGGAACCAAGATACCTACACCGGGGAATTCCGGGTAATTTCCCGCTTTGTTACTGGAGGAGGCTGGCTTAGTTTATGCTGCTCACTTATGTACGTTTAGCACCCAGCACTAATCCAGACAACCCTTAAGGTGATTTTAGTGGTCTTAGACATCCTTAGAAACCTCTCTAAGTGGTAGCTGTGGAGAGCAGCCTTTAGGCTTCGTCCTGAAGGAGTGTAAAGCAGCTTCTTTTACCAGAACGGAATCATATTGGTTTAGATTAAGGGAAAAAGATCCACACAATGTATTTATAAAAATATGTATTTATTATAAGACACTCACGAACATATATATATATCGTCTATCCGAAGATATAACAAAATGCACAAAATTCTTTGCAAATAAAACAGGTAAGTAGTAAAAATACACAGTGGTCGCCAGGGGGAGACGAAACCATTTACTAAAATAGTGGGATGCAAACCACAACTCAAATGAAGACTATACCCAGAAGACGTAGAAGTGCATAGGGATCGAAGGAACCACCCCAGGTAAGTACCCAGGAACCCTACGGATGCCTTATGCAGAGTGGGAACACGACTGCGTGCTCAATTCAAGTCAATGGGTAAGTCGCGGTTAAAATTTTAAAGAAGAAAGACCCTTCCCAGGGGACCCTGAAGAAATCCAGTAGAAGACAGGAGGTTGGAGAGCCACCCCACCTATAGATACCCTAGGAACCAGGATATCTACACCAGAGAATTCCGGGTAATTTCCTGCTTTGGTAGTGTTGGAGGCTGGCTTAGTATATGGTGCTCACTTATGTAAGTGTAGCATCCTGCACTGATCCAGACAGCTCTTAAGGTGATTTTAGACAACCTTAGAAAGCTCTCTAAGTGGTAGCTGTGGAGAGCAGCCTTCAGGCTTAGACCAGAAGGAGTGTAAATCAGCTTGTTTTACCACAACAGAATCTTATTGGTCTAGATTAAGTGAAAAGATCCTCAGAGTGTATTTATAAAAATATGTTTTTATTATAAGACACTCACTAACACATATATACAGCTCCTTTGAGGAAATAGCACACAATGCACACAGTACTTTGCAAATAAAACAGGTAAGTAGCACAAATACACAGAGGTCACCAGGGGACACCAAACCATATACGAAAATAGTGGGATGCGAACCACAACTCAAGTCAAAACTGTACCCAGAAGACGTAGAAGGACATGGGGACTCAAGGAACCACCCGAGGTAAGTAACCAGGAACCCCACAGAGGCCGTTTGCAGGGTGGGAACACACCTGCGTGCTCAATTCAGGTCAAAGGGTAAGTCGCAGTTGCAATTTTAAGGAAGGAAGACACTTCCCAGTGGACCCTGAAGAAATCCAGTGGAAGACAAAAGGTTGGAGAGCCACCCTACCTGTGTATACCCTAGGAACCAGGATACCTAAACTAGGGAATTCCGGGTAATTTCCCGCTTTGTTAGTGTAGGAGGCTGGCTTAGTTTATGCTGCTCACTTATGTAAGTGTAGCACCCTGAAGTAATCCAGACAACACTTAAGGTGATTTTCAAGGTCTTAGACAACCTTAGAAAGCTCTCTAAGTGGTAGCTGTGGAGAGCAGTCTTCAGGCTTAGTCCTGAAGGAGTCTAAAGCAGCTTGTTTTACCAGAACGGAATCTTATTGGTTTAGATTAAGTGAAAAAGAACCACACAATGTATTTATAAAAATATGTATTTATTATAAGATCAATCAATCAATCAATCACGGCATTTATAGAGCGCGCTACTCACCCGGGAGGGTCTCAAGGCGCTGGGGGAGGGGGTAAGTTACTGCTCGAACAGCCAGGTCTTGAGCTGCTTCCTGAAGGAGAGATGGTCCTGGGTTCGCCGAAGGTGAGTGGGGAGGGAGTTCCAGGTCTTGGCTGCCAGGTAGGAGAAGGATCTTCCTCCGGCGGTGGTTCTGCGGATGCGTGGTACGGTGGCGAGGGCGTGGCTGGTTGATCGTAGCTGGCGTGTGGGCGTGTAGAAGGTCATGCGGTCGTTGAGGTACTTTGGGCCCAGGTCGTGGAGGGCCTTGTGTGCGTGGGTGAGGAGTCTGAACGTTATTCTCTTGCTGACGGGGAGCCAGTGCAGGTCTTTCAGGTGTCCGGTGATGTGGCTGTGTCGGGGGATGTCCAGGATGAGTCGTGCGGAGGCGTTCTGGATGCGCTGGAGTCTTTTTTGAAGTTTGGCTGTGGTTCCGGCGTAGAGGGTGTTCCCATAGTCCAGTCGGCTGGTGACGAGTGCCTGGGTGACGGTCTTCCTGGTTTCAGTGGGGATCCATCTGAAGATCTTGCGGAGCATGCGCAGGGTGTTGAAGCATGAAGATGAGACGGCGTTGACTTGTCTGGTCATCGACAGGGAGGAGTCCAGGATGAAGCCCAGGTTGCGTGCGTGGTCCGTTGGCTTGGGCGCGGTGCCCAAGACACTCACTAACATATATATATATATATATATATATATATATATATATATATATATATTATCTACTGGCGGTCGCCAGTAGATAGTTATAGTTACAACCTATTATCCATAGGAAATCCGCGACATTCTATTTGAAATAACTCTCTTGCCGGTTGACGTATCTTCGCGAAATTTTCAAACTTTGTGGCCCGCTCCGGTCCGCTCCTACCCTGAAAGTCTCGGGGGGATTCGTCAAGCGGGGGCTGAGAAAAAAGGGGGGTCCCAAAACGCGTTTTCCCCATGCACTTTTCCATAGGAAACTTTAGACACGGCTACAGCCCGAACTGCTGAACGGAATTACACCAAATTTGGCAAAGAGGTAGTTCTTGGTTCAGAAAGAACCCTTTTTGTTAAATGGTGTAAATCCGTTCAGTAGTTGCTGAGAAAATGAAAAGTAAAAAGTTAGTGATATCTATGGCCGAGTAGGGTCCGCGTACCCTCAGCGCACCCTGCGCGCACCGTCCCGATCACGAGCTGCATGTTAATTGGCTGTCAGCTGGCTGTCAACATTCCGATTCAGGAAATGTTGGCAGCCATTTTGTCCCTCGGTAGAACCGAGGGACAGAAACAAGTGCGCAAAGCGCACAAAGGGGGCAGGGTAGAAACACCCTGACCCCCTAGGTTTGCTCAGGGGGTCCCACAAGGACCCCCTGGGCAAAAAAAAAAAATTATTTTTTTTTAAAAATCGGCAGGATGCGCTCAGGGTGCGCGAATCCTGCCGAAAAAAAAAAATATCGAAGCGCGGTCTCCCGCGCTTCGATGTTAATTGGCCCCCGGGTGGCCCAAGTCCCGGGGGCATGGTGGGGGGATAATTTAATGTGTGGGGGCCTCAAGGGCCCCCAAGCCCCGGGGACCGTCAGCCCCCGGGGCTTTTTTTAAAATGGTGCGGGAGGGCTCTGAGCCCTCCCGCAGCCCTGGGACCACCACCTCCCCGGGGCTTTTTTTGTATACATTATAAAATCTGTGTGGGGGGGCTCCAGCCCCCACACGCCCCGGGACCGCCACCTCCCCGGGGCACTAAACATTTTAATATGGGGGTCCGTTACGGACCCCCAGAGCCCCGGGGACCACCACCTCCCCGGGGCTGTGTACTGAATGGGAGGGGGGCCGCGCGGCCCCCCTCCTGGAGCCCTTGATGGCCCTGGGGACCACCACCCCCCAGGGCCGGCTCCTGCAGTGTCCCGGGGTGCCTACCCCAAGGGACACTGTAGTTTGCTATGGCAGGACGGGAGCCTCGCGGCTCCCGTCCTGCCATAGCAAACGGCTTTGGATATTGGAAGAGAGAGCAGGGAAACCTGCTCTCTCTTCCAATATTCAAAGCGATTGCTTTTCCACATGGGGAGCAGCATGTCAGCTGCTCCCCATGTGGAACAGCAATGCCGGCTCCCAAGGGACGTGGGGAGCCGGCGGGACTGTGGGGGTTTGGGGACCCCCCACAGTCCCCAACGGAGAGGGCCAGCCCCGGGGGATGGGGTCCCCGGGGCAAGTAGTGGCCCGGGAGGGGGGCCACGCGGCCCCCCTCCCCAAAAAAGAGAAAATAATTTTTTTTTAAAAAATGGAAAGGCCGGCCCCGGGGGATGGGGTCCCCGGGGCCTTAAAATGGCCAGAGGAGGGGGCCACGCTGCCCCCTCAAAATAATAAATATAGAGGCCATGCCCCGGGGGATGGGGTCCCCGGGTCCAATACAGGCCCAGGGAAGGGAGGCCATGCGGCCCCCTTCCCGGTTTTTTTTTTTTGTAATTTAAAAAGGGGTAAGGCCCTGGGGGATGGGGTCCCCAGGGCCCAAAAGAGAAAAAAGGAAGGGGGGCCACACAGCCCCCTTCAGGGGACAAAAAAAATAAAATAAAAAAACGATCGGGCCCGCAGGCCCCGCCCCTTCCTTCACCACTCTGCAAACGCGCCCCTGGCGCGTTTGCAGAGGGGGAACAAATTCCCCTTGAATACTGGGGGTCCCTGGGGGCCAACTAGCCCACCAGGAACCTCCAGTATGCGCCAGGGGCTGCCTTGCAGAGACGTGTAGAGAGGCCACACCCCTTTACACCTCTCTGCAACGCAGCTCTGTGGCGCTTTTGGAGGTATATGGTGGGCTAGTTGGACTCCGGGGACCCTCAGGATTCAAGGGGACTTAATCCCCCAACTTAAAACGCGCCACGGGGCGCGTTTGCACAGTGGTGAAGGGAGGGGGCGGGGCTTCAGGTGACATGTGTGCAAACAGGCCCCGTGGCGCGTTTTAAGATGGGGAATTAAATCCCCTTCAATCCTGAGGGTCCCTGGGGGCCAACTAGCCCAACAGGTACATCCAGAAAGCGCCACAGAGCTGCGTTGCAGAGAGGTGTAAAAAGGGGTGTGGCCTCTCTACACATCTCTGCAACGCAGCCCCCTGGCGCATATTGGAGGTTCCTGGTGGGCTAGTTGGCCCCTAGGGACCCTCAGGATTCAAGGGGACTTAATCCCCCAACTTAAAACGCGCCACGGGGCGCGTTTGCACAGATGTCACCTCAGGCCCCGCCCCTCCCTTCACCATTGTGCAAATATTCCTCTAAAATCAGCCGAAATAGGAATTCCGATTTACTCACCTGTTATAAGGAGAGACCTCAGTGCTGTATCTTTCAGCCCAGTACTGGTCCTGAAAAGTAATTTTAACCGTACTTACCAGTAACTTGAATTTCCTTCCATAGGCTAACATTGACTGGTTTCACTTGGAAATTCTTCTAAGTGTGGAGTTTTGGAACTTTAAAATATTCCTCTAAAATCAGCCGAAATACGAATTCCGATTTACTCACCTGTTATCAGGAGAGACCTCAGTGCTGCATCTTTCAGCCCAGTACTGATCCTGAAAAGTAATTTTAACCGTACTTACCGGTAACTTGAATTTCCTTCATAGGCTAACATTGACTGGTTTCACTTGGAAATTCTTCTAAGTGTGGAGTTTTGGAACTTTAAAATATTCCTCTAAAATCAGCCGAAATACGAATTCCGATTTACTCACCTGTTATCAGGAGAGACCTCAGTGCTGCATCTTTCAGCCCAGTACTGATCCTGAAAAGTAATTTTAACCGTACTTACCGGTAACTTGAATTTCCTTCATAGGCTAACATTGACTGGTTTCACTTGGAAATTCTTCTAAGTGTGGAGTTTTGGAACTTTAAAATATTCCTCTAAAATCAGCCGAAATACGAATTCCGATTTACTCACCTGTTATCAGGAGAGACCTCAGTGCTGCATGTTTCAGCCCAGTACTGATCCTCAAAAGTAATTTTAACCGTACTTACCGGTAACTTGAATTTCCTTCATAGGCTAACATTGACTGGTTTTCAGCAAAAAGTTTCAAAGTGTTGATTTTCACAAACTACAAATATTCCTTAAAATCGCCTGTATGACTTAAACGCATTCTTTCAACTGTTTACAGGAGATGCACCAGTGCTGGATCCAGGATCCAACACTGAGTAAGAAAAAGTAACGATAACAGTTTTTACCTGCTAAGTGAATTTCCTTCCATAGAATAACATTGGTGATTCTATGAGAAAAAGTTTCTAAGTGTCAACTTTTAAAATACAATAATATTCCTTAAAAATCACGACTGTAACCAAAACGCTTTTACTCAACTGTTTACAGGAGATGTACCAGGACTGAATCTAGGATCCAGTCCTGTGGTTAGAAAAGTAATCCATAAAGTAACTAATTGCATTTAACTAGAAATTCACATTGAGCTGAATGTTGCATTGTGTTTGAAAATGTGTTGCCCATTGCAACAACTGTAACTACTGTACTTAAAAGTCTATTGCCTATCTGCAAAGTATTTAAACTAAAGTAATTCATTAAGAGAAAGTATTTTTTGTAATGTAATGTATAATGTAATTACAATGTAATTTAAAAAATAAAATATGTAAAAAAAATTGTTTCTAAAAATGTAGTAAATCAGTATGAAAAAAATTAATATAACAATTAATACATTTAAAAATTGTCATTTACAAAACCTTTGAAATTCACTAAAAAAACGTAGGTTTCAGGCTCGTTATAGTTAGAAATTAGCATTTAAAAAACCTTTGAAATTCACTGAAAAAACCATAGGTTTCAGACACGTTATAGTTACAAATTAGCATTTAAAAAACCTTTGAAATTCACTGAAAAAACCATAGGTTTCAGACACGTTATAGTTACAAATTAGCATTTAAAAAACCTTTGAAATTCACTGAAAAAACCATAGGTTTTAGGGACAGTTATAGTTACTTGGACATTGCACTCGTACAAAACCCGTGAAATTCCCCCGTTATAGTTAGTTCAGCTAACTATAACTCGCGCCCCGCAATGCACTGCTGATGACGTCACATATTACATCACTCATGACATGGTCAGTGACATCACTGATGACATCACTGATGACATCTCAAATGACATCACTGATGACATCATCCATGTGATAATCTGATGCACCTCCTCATACCCTAATATAACCTTTGATACACCCACTCTAAATTACAGACCGCCATTCGCAAAACCATAGACACTCCAACACCAATAACTACATACCCACTCACTGATTCTTAGGTCTACACACACACATCCACTCACTCACCCGTACAGTCACTCATACTTACGGTCACTCAGTACAGGACTATCATATGCACTCATACTCCTATATAGACACTCAAACACCGCCACTCATCCATAGAGGTACTCACACACCTAGTCAGTCATGCAAATAATTAAACACACTACCATTTACTCACCTATACAGTTATACACACACCAGCTCACTTACTCATACAAATACTAGCACATTCTTACGCTCTTATACAATCACTGATACAAGCACACACTCATCCATACAGCCACTATCACAATCAGTCACTCTCGCTTATAGCTATTTATATACTCCAACACACATATATACTGCCTTTCACATATGTAGTTACTCACACATGTACCACTGGGACATACATTCACTCACTAACACACTCTTACACACACTTACCCACCCATACAGTCTATCACAGATGCACTCTTGAAACCATCCACCCAGTGAATCACCCACTCACACATCTATGCACAGAGTCGCACACACCCTCCCACACAAACCCTCAGGCACCCATACAGATACTCACACAAGCATTCAATAACTCAAATAGACACTCATGTAGCTATTCACAAACACATGCAGCCACTTACACAGCAACAGACAGACGGATACAGACATTCACCCAGTTTAGTCACTAACCCATGCATTCAGTAAGATACGTTAAATCACTCACTTATACAGTCAGTCACGCACCTACTAAATCATCCATACAGACACTTACACACCCACTCATTCTTCAATACGTCTTTTCCTATATATATTAAAAATATTTAAACTTTAGAGAAACACACAGTCACTGGATGATGTCATCAGTGATGTCATTTGAGATGTCATCAGTGATGTCATCAGTGATGTCACTGACCATGTCATGAGTGATGTAATATGTGACGTCATCAGCAGTGCATTGTGGGGCGCGAGTTATAGTTAGCTGAACTAACTATAACGGGGAATTTCACGGGTTTTGTACGAGTGCAATGTCCAAGTAACTATAACTGTCCCTAAAACCTATGGTTTTTTCAGTGAATATATATATATATATAACCTACTGGCGGTTGCCAGTAGGTAGTTATAGTTAAGACCTTGTTTCTATTCAAAAAGCGTTTTTTCTTTTGCCAATATCTTTGGCGCCGTTTTACGAATATTCGTGAAAGGTTAAAAAAAAATGGTTCACTCAGGTCAGCTCCTATCTTGAAAGTTTCGGGGTGATTCATCAAGCGGTGGCCGAGAAAAAAAGGGGTCCCAAAACGAGTTTTCTCCATGTTAATTTCCATAGGAAGTTTGGAACAGGGTACAGCCCGAACTGCTGAACGAAATTACACCAAATTTGGCAAAAAGGTAGCTCTTGGTTCAGAAAGCGTGCTTTTTTTAAAATGGTGTAAATCCGTTCAGTAGTTGCTGAGAAATTAAAAAAATAAAAATATCGATATCTGAGCACCGAGGAGAATTTGCGAACCCTCCAGAGCATGAGCTTCATTCTGATTGGCAGCCAACACGCCAAACCAGGAAGTGTTGGCAGCCATCTTGTGACTCGGTAACCGAGTCACAAGAAAACAGTAAACAGTTTAACAGTTTAAGCCCCCGGGTGGGCCAGGTCCCGGGGGTAATTTATAATTATGGTGTGGGGGCCCGTGGGGGCCTCCACAGCCCTGGGGACCGCCACCTCCCCAGGGCTTTGCTCATAATTTTCGGGGGGCACGCGGTCCCCCTGCAGTCCCGGGGACCGCCACCGCCCCGGGGCTCTTTTAAAAAAAAAATGCGTGGGGGGGCTCCTGCCCCCCACGCTGCCCGGGGACTTGATTGATATAATAGGGGCGGGGAGGCCTTGTGGGCCCCCCAAGCTAGACCTCCCTAGGGCTTCAAAATGATTAAAGGAGTGTGGGGGGGGGCACCTGCCCCCCCACACTTCCCCGGGGACCACCTCCTCCCAGGGGCAATTTTAAATAAAGGGCGGTGGTCCATTGCGGACCCTCGGGCCCCTGAGACCACCACTTCCCCAGGGCTTTGCAT
Organism: Calotriton arnoldi; assembly: GCA_963921515.1. Taxonomy (NCBI): domain Eukaryota; kingdom Metazoa; phylum Chordata; class Amphibia; order Caudata; family Salamandridae; genus Calotriton; species Calotriton arnoldi. The sequence continues at coordinate 16,443 of CAWUFW010011837.1, forward strand.
ACCTTGGGAGGGGGCTGCACAGCCCCCCTCCTGGAGCCCTCGATGGCCCTTGGGACCACCACCCACCAGGGCCGGCTCCTGCAATGTCCCGGGGTGCCCACCCCTGGGACATTGCAGTTTGCTATGGCAGGGTGGGAGCACGGCTCCCGCCCTTCCATAGCAAACTCCTGCTTTGCTTCTTGATAGCGAGAGCAGGAAACCTGCTCTCACTTCCAAGAAGCAAAGCAGAATTGCTTTTGGACACGGGGAGCTGCATGGTAGCAGCTCCCCTTGCCCAAAAGCAATGCCGGCTCCTGCAGGAGGCGGGGAGCCGGCAGGGACCGTGGGGGCATTGGGGATCCCCCCACGGTCCCAATAAAAGAGGCCAGGCCCCAGGGGATGGGGTCCCCGGGGCCAAACTTTGCCCAGGGAAGGGGGTCCACACGGCCCCTCCCTTTAGTATTTAAAAAATAATTTCAGTTTAAAAAAAATATGTAGCCATGCCCCGGGGGATGGGGTCCCCGGGGCCAAATAATAATGAAGGGAAGGGGGCCACACAGCCCCCTTCCAAAAAACAAAATTTTAAAAAGCCGGCATATCACCGAGGCCCGCCCCCTCCCAGCACCTCTCTGCAAACCAGCCCCTGGTGCGTTCTAAGTTGGATGATTAAGTCCACTTCATTCCTGAGGGTCCCTGGGGGCATACTAGCCCACCAGGTACCTCCAGTAAGCCCCACTCAGTGGGATTGCTGAGAGGTGGTCTGAGGCCACGCCCCTTTTTACACCACTCTGCAAACGCACCTCTTGGCGCACTGCTGGTGGGGTGATGAGGTCCTCTTGTGTCCTGAAGACCTCAGGACACAAGTGGACTTCATCCCCCGAGCAGCAGTGTGCCAGGAGGCGCGTTTGCAGAGTGGTGTAAAAAGGGGGCATGGCCTCGGGCCACTCTCAGCAATCCAGCTGTGTGGGGCTTACTGTAGGCACCTGGTGGGCTAGTTGGCCCCCAGGGACCCTTATGAGGAAAGGGGACTTCATCCCCCAACCAAGAGCGCGCCAGGAGGCGCGCTTGCAGAGTGGTGGAGGAAGGGGGCATGGCCTGTGTCCACCTCTCAGTAATCCCACTGTGTGGGGCTTACTGGAGGTAAGAGGTAGGCTAGTTGGCCCCAAGGACCCCCAGCAGTGAAGGGGACTTCAATCCCGATCCAAGAGCTCGCCAGGGAGCGCGTTTGCAGAGTGGTGGGCAAAGGGGGCGTGGCCTGTTATGAGAACTTAGCAATCCTGCTGTGTGGTACTTACTGGAGGTAATAGGAGGGGTAGTTGGCCCCCAAGGATGTCCTTGGGGCCAACTACCCTCTTTACCTCCATTAAGTCCCACAAAGTAGGATTGCTAAGACATCTTCAGAGGCCACGCCCCCTTTCTCCACCACTCTGCATACGCGTCTCCTGGCAGACTACGGGATGGGGAGGAAGTCCACTTTACTCCTGAGGGACTTTGGGGGCCAAGAAGCCCTCCTGCTACCTCCTGTAAGTCCTACGCAGCGGAATTCCTGAGCGCCGGTCGGAGGCCCAGCACCCTTTCTCTACCACTCTGCAAACGTGACTACTAGTTAAAGAAGCATCTTTCTGCACCTCTGACTTAGAGGTAGTTTTAATCCCCCTGCCCTATTTTGTACTAGGGCCTTACAGGGGAGGTCATGCCAATCACAGAGGTACCCCAACCCACAGTGTACCCTAGTGTATGTAGGTGTTTTCACTGTATTCTAAGGGGCTGATTCCGATCTCGGCCGGTAGGGCTCCGAATCGGATTCGGCTTTACCGGATCCGATTCGGAGCCCTGTTTCCCGACCGAACCGTACGCGGGTCCGGCCAAGCGAGTACGATGCGACTCGCCGACCGACTCGTCCGGGCGTCCCGACCGCTCCGACCGACTCGTTCCCGGCTCGAACCGCACCGACCGACTCGCTCGGACTCGACTCGCACCGCGCAATGGAGACGTTCCCCGGCCGGGTAAGTACGATGCGCGCCGCGAGCAGTCCGACCGAGCCGCGCACTCCGGCTCGAAAGAGCTGTCGGAGCCGTACTTTGGGGGTCCGTGTCGGACCCCTGTACGCGTAGCCGCGCGAGTCGCACAAAGGGGGACCCATGGGTCCCCCCTACCTGTGCGTGTACGGCGCGCGACCGCTTCGCCGCGTACCCGCTGTAGGGGGCGCACTTGTCCGACTCACACCCATTGAGTCAATGGGAGCCCGCGTACGCGTTGTACGACCGGCTCCCATTGACTTCAATGGGAGTCCGACCGACTCGGGTCCGATGGCATACGTGCGCATCGTACTCGTTCGGTCGGACTGCACGGGTCCGATTCGGTCGGAAATCTCTCCGGGTCCGGCTCGGTCGGAGAAATTTCCGGCCCGAATCGGAATCGACCCCTAAGTGTCTTTTAGCATAGCACTGGCTCTAGGCCTGGTTAGTCAGAGTCAGTTACCACCAGGACCTGTCAGCAAAAAGTTGGGGGTACAGGATGACTTTGCAACAAGGCCTCTTTCGGCACCTCTGTTGGTTCTTTCTGTATATCTCTTGCTTCTTTCTGCACCTTTCTTTGTCTTTCTGGACTTCTGTTGCCTCTTTCTGCATCTCTCTTGCTTCTTTATGCGCCTTTCTTCCTCTTTCTGCATATGTCCTACCTATGTAGGGATAGTTAGAAATTAGCATTTAAAAAACCTTTGAAATTCACTTAAAAAACCATAGGTTTCAGGGTCATTATAGTTATAAATTAGCATTTAAAAAACCTTTAAAATTCACTGAAAAAACCATAGGTTTCAGGGTCGTTATAGTTAGAAATTAGCATTTAAAAAACCTTTGAAATTCACTGAAAAAACCATAGGTTTCAGGGACGGTATAGTTAGAAATTAGCATTTAAAAAACCTTTGAAATTCACTGAAAAAACCATAGGTTTTAGGGACGTTATAGTTAGTTGGACATTTCACTCATACAAAACCAGTGAAATTCGGCCGTTATAGTTAGTTCAGCTAACTGTAACTCGCGCCCCCGCAATGCACTGCTGATGACGTCACATATTACATCATTCATGACATGGTCAGTGACATTACTGATGACATCACTGATGACATCTCAAATGACATCACTGATGACATCATCCACGTGATAATCTGATGCACCTCCTCATACCCTAATATAGCCTTTGATACACCCACTCTAAAATACAGACTACCATTTTCAAAACCATAAACACACTTATACCAGTTACTACATACCCATTCACTGATTCCTTGGTCTACACACACATCCACTCATTCACCCATACAGTCACTCACACATGCAGTCACTCATCAATACAGCACTATCATATGCACTCATACACATATACAGACACTCACACACCGCCACTCATCCATAGAGTTACTCACACACCTAGTCAGTCATGCAAAGAATCAATCACACTCCCATTTACTCAACTATACAGTTATTTACACACCACCTCACTTATTCATACAGATACTAACACATATTTACTCTCTTATACAATCACTGATACAAGCACACACTCATCTATACAGCCACTCTCACAATCACTCACTCTCACATATAGTCATTTATATACTCCAACACTCACATATACCGCCTTTCACATATGTAGTTTCTCACAAATGTACCACTGAGTCATCCATTCACTCACCAACACACCCATACACACACTCACCCACCCATACAGCCCTTCACAGATGCACTCATGAACCCATACATCCAGTGAATCACCCACTCACATATCTATGCACAGAGTCACACCCACCACCCACCCACACAGACACTCAGGCACCCATACAGATACTCAGACAACCAATCAATAACCCATATAGACACTTATGTAGCTACTCACCAACCCATGCAGCCGCTTACACACCAACTGACAGACTGATACTGACCTTCACACAGTTTAGTCATTAACCCATGCATTCAGTAAAACACATTTAATCACTCACTTATACAGTCAGTCACACACCTATTAAATCCTCCATTCAGACACTTATACACCCACTCATTCTTCAATACACCTTAGCATATATATTTATAAAACATATTTAAACTTTACAGAAACACGCAGTCACTGGATGATGTCATCAGTAATGTCATCAGTGATGTCATTTGAGATGTCATCAGTGATGTCACTGACCATGTCATGAATGATGTAATATGTGACATCATCAGCTGTGCATTGCGGGGGCGCGAGTTATAATTAGCTGAACTAACTATAACGGCCGAATTTCACTAGTTTTGTACGAGTGAAATGTCCAACTAACTATAACGACCCTGAAACCTATGTTTTTTCCAGTGAATTTCAAAGGTTTTTTAAAGTAAATAACAAAATCATAAATTCACTGTACAGACCCATACAGTACAGATGTACATATGTATATATTCACTGGGTTGAAGCCTCAGCAAGCGGAGCCCCCATGCTTGACTGCTGAACTCTGAAAATGCAATCCCTCCCACCGACTGATGTCAGATGCTTCCTGCGACGTGATGCTGATACAGTGCGGCTCACGGATCTGGGCTGCAGGATCTGAAAACGCCGATCTTCCGTGTACCGCATTTTTTCTTTCTTTTTGTCGCTTTTTGTTGGGGAGCCTCCCCCCCTCCCCCGGAGAGCTAACTGCGGTCCCGGGAGGGGGTGCAAGGTCCGAAAATACGGACCCGCTGGACTTCTCCTGGACGTTTTTTTCCCCCGCATTTACTCAGCAAAGCTCCCTCCCCCGCCCCCCGGCAGAGTGAATCTTGGCCCAGGTAGGGGGTTTGAAAAGCATGAAGCTTGTGGGGCCACAGTAGTGCGGGTTTCCACCTGGTTGGAAGTTCTATTCTCCTCAAGTGTGGATTTGCAGTTCTATTTAAGGTTACCAGAGTGGAGCTGAGAGCCGGAGTGGAGCTGTGAGTTGAGAACGGCTATATTTATCCAAGGGGAAGTCGTGAAAAAATAACGCTTGCTGAAGAGAGCTGAAAATCCCTGTGGCGGTGGACGGTTGAAAGGCACGGGACGACCAACTGACCCAAGGTAGGAGGGCCCAGCGTGCGAGGAGTTGCAGGGTGGGCTCAACCTAAGGGTCGGGGGGAACCCATGTGCCCCAACGTAATGCGACAACAATGCACTAAGCAGCCTGGTAATCCTACAATACCTGAACCAGAAAGGTTACCAAATGCCACTGAATTACCTGGCGCCCTTGAGTCAGTAAGTACAGGTCTAAAGCCAGCCCAAGACAAATATGAATCAGTACTGAAATCCGCACTGGAGTCAGACAATATGGAACCCCGCCTGGAAGCAAATTCTCAAACGTTGAGACCTTTTCTGAAAGTGATTGTAACGGAGATGAGGGGTCTCAAAGTACAGCAAGCTCTTGATACAGCAACAGATAAGACTGTCTTTAATTGAGGAAACCCTTTTGCAACTACCCAAACGCTGAGGCTGAACAAAGAATTTCTGATCTGAGGATTGTTATAAAAAAATGGATAAGATCCTTTTGCCAGAGCTAAAGAATCTGCAACAGGTGGAAGTTAAAACAGAGATGTTGGAGAACCATTCACGACGTAGTAATCTGAGGTTTATCGGGGTCCCAGAAGGAAGCAAGGCTCAGGGGGATAATCAGAATGTCCCCCAGTTGATGAACTCCCTCATTAAGAAATATATACTACCAAATGCCCCAAGTGATTTAACCATCATGAGAGCACACAGGGTCACCGCCCAGTGCTCTGCTGACACCAAGTTTTCACGGACAATATTAGTTAATTTTATGGACTATCGCATCAGAGAACAGGTTTTGGCTACCGCAATTCGTGAAAAATCATTTCTCATCGCGGAAAATGTGCATATGAGGATGTTTCCGGACTTAGCGGCTGCAACGGCCAGATGTCATAAGGCTTTCCTGGAGCTGGCTCAAGAATTTAAACGCATGGGGGGGCAAGCCTCTATTGTGCAACAGGCAAAGCTAAAAGTGCTGGTGAAGGGGTGAGTTCAAGTGTTCTCTTCTATTGAAGATGCAAACCTTTTGTTATCAGAGTTATCTCAAGATAAAGCTTGACTATACGTTAGGAGGCATAACCCTTGATTGTGGAGATTAGAGTGAATTTCTAATTCTTGTTTTTTTTCTTCTTCTTTTCTTTTTTCTTTTTCTTTTCTTCGGTTGGAGGGAAGCCTTTTTGGGGGGTCAGGTGCAATATCATGGCACCTATTGGTGAAGGGAGGGCCCAGGACTGGTGCGTGGGGAGGTCCTCAGTGCTGGGAACGGTGAGGGGGATGGGGGAGGAGGGAAGAAGGTTGAGGGGTGTGGGGGGTTTCGATGTCAAAAAATGAGCAGGGCAGGCGCTAATGTCCAACAATGCATATCCGGTGGTATAAGAAAAGAGAATGAGAGGGAGGCCACGATATTGCTGGTAAAATGGGTACATGTTTACATTTCTGAAAATAGAAGAAATGCCTCAACAGATTAGGATAATTTCTTGCAATGTGAATGGGCTTTTAAATCCACGTAAGGGCGGTATTTTGTTGAAATGGTTAGACACATTTGCTCCAGAAATAATCTTTTTACAAGAAACTCATTTTAGTACTAATACTACCAGGACGTATCTTCCAAAAAAGTATCCTTATGCCTATTTTTCTTTCGCCACTGCAGCAGTTTGAGGCATTGTGATTTTATTATCAAATTCAATTGATTGTCAGGCTTTGGAAGTATTTCTGGACAAGAGGGGGAGATGGCTTTGTGTTAAAGTTAAAATTGAGGCAATAGGGCTAAATTTGGTGAGTTATTATGGCCCCTATTGAGGATGATACTGCAGTGCTAGAACAAATTTACGATACGGCAATACAATCAGAAGGCGCCTCGATTATTGGAGGTGACTTTAATTTTATACAAAATCTTAAACTTGACACCTCCAATAAAACTAAGCACCAATTGAAACATAAGACGGCAAGGTTGATAAATACGATAAAAACAGATTTAGCGCTTGTAGATCCATAGAGGGCGGGACACCCGGGCTTCTCCCAGTTCACCTGTTACTCCTCCAGATATAGAACAGCTTCAAGACTAGATTTTTTTCTGGTAGGCAAATTGCTGGCTAATGGTAGGACTGAGATTTTTACCAATTCCTTTTCAGATCATTTGGTAGTCTCCTTTATATTCTCCCTTCAGTTTATCCCTAAGAAGAAAGTTAGATGGCAGTTTGACAAATCATTGCTGGAGGATCCTACTTGGTTAAAAGAGACAAAAGTTTTTATGAAGGAATTCTTCAAATTTAATTTAAATACTGCCTCTATTTTCAGAGTCTGGGAGGTTCTTAAAGCCGCCTTTAAAGGACAAGTTATCTCCTATAAAGCACGGATTGCTAAACAGCGTAAGCAAAAGGTGGAGGGGCTGCAAGCAGCCATGGACAAAGCCAGACAAAAGATAAATGCAACCTCAATTGACGAACAATCGCTAAAAATATGGCAACAGGGATTATCTAAAGCTAAGGAGGAGCAAAGGGACTCTTTTTTTGGTAGAAGGAATCAGAGGAAGTAAAGCATGCCAACAAAAACTCTATGAGGAAAACCAGCAGATTGGCACATTTTTAGCATGGTCTTCCAAAAGTCAGAAGAGCTCCCAAAAAATAAACCATCTGAGAGATCCAATGTCTAACCAATTAGTAGAGGATAAACAGAATATTGCGGACATTTGTCTCTCGCATTTAAAAAAAATGTATAAAGAAACGCAGATAATAGCAGAGCATGATCAAAGCGCATATTTTGATTCTCTAGAGCTGCCACAGGTATCAGGGGAACATATCCAGCAGTTGAACTCTACTATAAAATCATTAGAAATTGAAGAAGCACTGAAAAATATGTCCAATGCTAAAGCTTGTGGTTGTGACAGGATCCCGGTAGAAGTGTATACGAGGTTTCAAGATGAATTACTTCCAGTTTTATTCAATCTTTTTAATCAAATAAAAGAGGGAGCAACTGTTCCTAAGGGATTCAAGGCGTCTGTAGTGAAGATTTTTCTTAAAAAAGATAAAGATCCTTGTGATCCTAATTCATATCGACCGATTAGTCTGTTAAATACAGATTATAAGATTTTTATGAAAATCTGGGCAAGGAGAATTGCACCTTCAGCCCTACATGTGGTGCAAATAGATCAGAATGGCTGCTTGCCGGGGAGATTATTTGGCAACTAATAACTATTTTTAATACAAGCAATCGACTACTTCTCGGTGAATCAGATTAAGGCAGCAATACTGATGATGGACACTGAGAAGACTTTTGACTTGGTGGATTGGCGGGCCTTATTTTTGATATTAGAGAAGTTTGGTTTTCCTAATCAGTTGATAGGTATGTTAAAAGAACTATATAGCCAAGCCGAAGCCAAGATTATTATTAATGGAATAGAAGCAGGGAGGGTAAATATTAATAGGGGCACTCGGCAGGGATGTCCATTATCCCCCTTCCTGTTTGCTCTTTTTATTGAGCCACTGGCAGTTAAAATTTGGGCTAATGCACAGATCATACCCCCTATGGTAGGGATGCCAAATAAAAAATTATATGCAGATGATATAATTTTATATCTTAAAGCAGAGGGCTCAAATATAAAGAATGCATTGGATGAAATTGACAATTTTTTAACCAAACAAAGACAGAAATTCTTACATTTAATTTGACTCCCGCAGAGACTCCAGCATGCTTACCACATGTATAGCCTGGTCCTATTAGATATCTTGGGATTGTAGTCACAGACCAATATGCAAAGCTGTTCTCATTAAATTATGGAAGGATGTTGGCAAAGGCGAAGAGCCTATTAGATAAATGGACGTTACTGAATCTGTCATTAGTTGGACCGGTATCTATGGTCAAAATGTCAGTTCTCCCACTGCTCTTATTTCTTTTTATTAATCTCCCTTTGAAAATTCCTAATTATTTTTTAAAGAACTGGATGGTCTGATTCGGAAATTTGGATGGAATAATAAACAGCCTCACGTGAAATTAACTACACTTCAACTGAATACATCATACGGGGGCTTAGCACTACCCCATTTTGCAAGATATTATCAGGCATCTCTAGTCAATTTGATAAGCCAAATAGGTGAGTTAAACTCAATTTATGACAACTTCCTCTTGAACCATATGATAAATGAAAGTGCAACTAAATTGCACTAAGGTGCTTCTGGCGTTGTCAGGGAGAATCCAGGTGTTTTTTAATTCTCTAAATATTTCGCCTATCATGCCTATACCCCTATTCAGGATTGCGCAGCTGGTGGTTTATTTCTGTCTAAAAGACTTGTGCAAGCCTGGAAAAACTGGGATTTGTTCTACTTGTAATTTTTAAAAATTTTGATAGACTAATCACATGGGATACGGTTCAGATGCAAGCTGGTAACCAAAGTACGGCTTTATGTTTAAGTTTTTTCCAGATTGCGACTTTAAAAAAAAAAGTAATTATAGTTTTCTGAATGAGTCCGCATATTAGATTGCTAGACAGATGGCGATCAAGACATTGGGGATAGGTACATGGGACCGTCTGTTGCATCACAGCAAAAAAGGGGAAAAATATATTTTGGACAAATTGCAGAAAATGTATTCCGAGACAGGATGGAAATTTAATTTAAAAAAATGGTAATGGCTCTGCAAGCTGAGCTACAAAGGGTTACGGGGAGCCAATTTTAAAAGAATGATTTTTTTCCAAGATGGTTGCTGTATTATACGCCGTCAAAATTATATAAGATTATCCCACTATGAGTAACCACTGTTTTAGATGTAACAAGCAGGATGCAGGTGGTTGGGTACATATATTTTTTTAATCTAGCCAACTACAGCAATATTGGACCGAAGTTTTTGTAACTATTTCTCGTTGTGTGTCCACTGCAATTGACCCATCATGTATGTTGGTTCTATTTGGTTCTTCTGGGAAGGTGAAATACCTTAGGAAACACCAGCAGTATTTTATATTGATATCGATTACTGTGGCACGATCACGTATCTTACAGAATTGGAGAACAACTGAGCAGCCAACGATGTGTCATTGGATTAGTAAAATGTGTAGGACATATAGATTTGAGAAAGCTTATGCAAAGAGAGTTAGTGCCACTCGAAGATTTAGGTTAATATGGGAAATCTTTTCTCTCCTTTTTTATAAATTAATCAATGGGAATATAGTAGGAATGGTATTGGGTTTTATTTTTCTCTTCTTGGACATTTGACATTGTATGTTATATGATCCAAACCAGGAGGGGGTTATGTATTGTTGGATGACATTTTTTATTTTTATGATAAATTAAGTACTACTCAAGAAAGAGGAACCGGGAGAATTTTGGCCAGGTCCAGCACACGTACTCCCTTGTAGTAATAGTTCAAATACGTGGGTGTGCAGTTCCTAAGGGTGTTAGCAGTGATCAGGTCTCTGGAGTAACCTCCAAATGGAGGAAGTGCCCTCACACACCCAGAAAGGTGTCATGCTTCATCATTGGGCATGCTCCTTGTTGGGCCAGCGCTGCAATGCCCGACTTGCACCCGCGAAGGGGCTCTTTGGCGGAGTTCTTTTGATAAAGCCGTTTGGTGAGTGAGGGTATGTGAACTAGAGTGTGTGAAGATTTAAAATAGGTTTAGTGAGACTCTTATTAAATACATTTTATTAATCCTGGCTCTCTAACCTAAGCAAAAACAATGTTGCTCATATCGGGGACAATGATCCTACAGAGCATAAGTGTTATTTAGTTTGTTTGGTCAACATGCTTCTTGCCAGATCAGCCCCTAAAGGGTCTATTGGCAATTCGTCAGGACCATACACAGGAAAATGTCCTAATAATTTTACACTACCACAAGGCTGGTGCATACATTAGGCATATTAATTAAGTCGCCAGCTGCGCTTGATAGCAGAAGCTTAAGTGGCTCCTTGTGTTGTTTCGAGACCTGAAAGAGATAAAAACTGGGATAAAAACATGGAGATATCGCTAGCATCCTGCTCGGTATGCATTCGTATTGTACTATACCATTCTGAAAAACATAGTGGCCAGAGGTGATCTGTAGCATAAAATCATCCACACATGTATTATTAGACATCAGAACGAAATGTGGCATGCACATCGCCCATGTTTGTGCGTGGCAATAATGCCGTTAAAACGTGGTGACTTTGCAAGTGCAACAAGGTCAGATGTGGCGAGAATAACATACAACCTCACTGATGACCAATTTCTATTCATGATTGTGCATGAGCCTCGTTATTCTTGATAGTGCGCTAATACATAACAATATCATATTATCTTGTAGTCAAGTGAGGAATTTCAAATTTACCGCCATACATTTCACTCACCCCGTGTTACGTGGGTCAAGGTCTGACGGGTTTGTTTCAGAGTGTTTCTCTCACGCTCAATCTAGACGTGAGGAATAGGTAAATAAGTTACAACAAGAAAAGGCTTCCGCTTACCGTTTTTTTGCAGCCCTGTCCGAGTGGAGGACTTGCATACTCACTAGAAGTGGTGAGGTGAGTGGCCTTTCGCCTACCCTGGCTCTGTCTCCCGTGAAGTGACGCGCCGGAAGCAGGCTGATAAGGTGTGTTCCTGCGTCGTGTCTGGAAAAAGCTAGACCGCCGACCTCGGCGTCCATTTTGGGGGGGAACACGTGCTACTAAGTGTATCGATTATTCAGCCTATTACTAGTGTTCTTTTACGAAGTCACAAAGAGGGGAGAGAGAAGCCTGTACTTTTATTCTATATTTGGTGTACTACAAGTGGAAGGGTCCAAGATATTTATCCATCAATGGGACCCAAGTGCCATGGGTGGTTTTTTAGTGGACGTGTTCCCAATGGGGGAAGAGTCAGTTTACTAGGGTATGTTTGGGGGTCCAATGGGATGCTGTGTAGGGCTAGTTAGATAAATAATCACTCTGGTGAACCCTGTCCTTGACTAGTTAGCTGATCCATAGCTATGGTGGATGCAGTTCAGAGGTCTATGTTATCCTTCATGACGACAACCTCATGGATTCAGTGCGTTGTCATCCATTTAGCTCGCCCCATGGGATATCATTATTTAACCCTATAGTATGGGATGAAAGTTTGAAAATCCAGTTCTGCTCTTTTTTCTGAACAGGGCCTCCTTTCGTAAATGGGGGTGGGACTCAAGGATGGTCCAATATAGGTCATTTGCTGTGTGGTCTAAGGTCGTGTAGTGCACGCACATTTTTGTATTAGTCTTTTTACACCTGATATTGCTTCGGTGTTCGGTTATTCTGATTTTGACTGCACGTGTTGTCATTCCTACATAAAATAGTTGGCAGGGACAGGTTATCAAGGAAACACAATTGCGTGTGTTACAATTGGTGTGTCTTAGCTGTTTCCATGTCAGTGCATCCGTTAGTTGTATGGTTTTTGTGGCTTTTGTCAGTGCACAATTCGTGCATTGGCCACAGGGGTAGTGGCCTACTACCGGGGGTAGATCCCACAGGGGTCTATTTTGTTGGGGTCCCTTTCTTTTGGGCCTAGTATTAACCAGCATATCTTTTAGGTTTGCCGTCCTCTTAAAAGCAAACCTCGGAGGGGGGAATATTAGGTCGCCCATTTGGAGGATACTCCAGTGTTTTTTAACCACTCATTTGATCAAATTTGAATGAGGGATATAGGTGGAAACACAGGTCAGGTCATTAGTTTCCGGTTTAAGATGTGTCTCTAAGAGTGATTCTCTGTTATTGTTTCGAGCTCTTTTCTGTGCAGTCCTTATATTCCTTGAGGGATATTCGCGTCTTGCTAAATGTTGTGCTAAGTCCTCAGATTAAGTCATGAAGTCATTGATGTTACTATAGTTTCGACGGATGCGCAAGAACTGTCCATACGGTAGATTCTCCCGTAGTGCTTTTGGGTGGTGACTACTGTATAGAAGAGGGCAGTGGCTGTCTGTTGGCTTTTTAAAGGTTTTGGTATGCAGTTTGTCGTCCGCTAGTGTGATCATTAGTTCTAGGAATGGTAGTTCTTTTTCTGAGGAGTTGGCCTCTCTATGTCTCCCCTCCAGAAGATTAAAATGTCATCGATATATCAATGCCACAGTGTGATGTTCTCACTGAAGGTGTTAGTGTGTTGTAGGATGTGTTTAGCCTTGAAGTCTGACATGTAGAGGCATGCCAGACTCGGGGTGAAAGTACTGCCCATTGAGGTTCCCTGTGTCTGGTGAAAGAGGCAGTCTTCGAATTGGAAGAAATTTTCGATTAGGGCTATGCTGGCACACTCCATTATAAAGCTAACAGGGGTGGGAGACACCCAGTTTCATGATCAAAGGATTTCATATATGATTTCTAGAGTTGCCTGTTGAGGGATATTAGTGTATAATGCCTCAACATCGAGGGTGACAATGCAGTTCATTTGGAGTTCCTCAGTGTTTTGAGTTGCAATGAGATTCAGAACATCTCTTGTATCTTGGATGAAGGTAGGTGTTTCCTGTACCAATGGTTTGAAAAAGTAATCACAGAATTTGGAGAGTGGTTCCAAGAGGGACCCTTTCCCAGATACTATTGGCCTTCCTGGGGGTGGAAAGGTCCCTTTATGTATCTTTGGGAGTGTGTAAAAGTAGGGTATTTTTGGGTTTTCGTTGATGAGGAAATCTGCCTCATGTTTAGGAATCCACCCCTGATTCAAGGCTGCCGTCACTATGCTTTTGATATGTATAGTGAGGCGAGGAGTACTACTTCATTATAATTGCACTTTTCACCATTGCACTTTATTTTTCTGATGTTATATAGGTCAATGAATGAAAAAGCTGTGAAATTTATGTAAGAACATTTAGTAATCAGATTGCTGCTATGCAGTATGCACTTTATCGGGCTCTCTCTCGTTGTACGTTATCGGGCCATGTTGTGACAGGTATTTGCCTTTTATGGATACACTGTTGTTTACTTCTGTAATACTACTTTTGAACTGCTCTAATAAAAAATATAATTCAAAAAATGTATATATTCACTGTACAGACCCATACAGCCACTCACACACCCACTCACTGACCTATATAGCCACTCACTCACCCACTCACTGACCTATACAGCTACTCACTCACCCACTCTGAAAGGTTACAGGTTACAGTTAGGAAATAAAATTAAAACAACCTTTGAAGTTCACTGAAAAAAACAAAGGTTACAGGGCCGTTATAGTTAGGAAATCGTATTAAAAAAACCTTATAAATTCACTGAAAAAACCAAAGGTTAGAGGGACGTTATAGTTAGGAAATAGAGTTTAAAAATCTTTTAAATTCACAGAAAAAAACAAAGATTACAGGGACATTATATTTAGGCTCACTTTTCACTCGTACAGAACCAGAGAAAATCAGCAGTTAAAGTTACCTGAGCTAAATATAACTTACGCTCCCCAACAATGCACTGCTTATTGCCTCACATATTACATCACTCATGACAGGGTCAGTAATATCACTGATGACATCTCAAATGACATCACTGATGACATCATCCAGTGAGTATTAGAGTTTCGTAAACGTTTCAGAGGCTTAAAGATACATATTAAGCTACTGCATAGGTTGAATTACTAATATTTCTCCACTACTAATGAGTAAATGTAAAAATGTAAATCCGTATTTGTAAAGCGCAAACTACTCACCCTTACGGGTCTCAAGGCGCTGGGGGCCGTCGTGGAAATTAAGTGAGCTATTGCCCAGAGTCACATGGTGCTGAGCTGCCGCCGGAGCCGGGGATCGAACCATGAGCCCTGTGCTCCGAAGTCAGCTGCCCTGGCCGCTGCACCACACCTCTCCAATGAGTGATACTATTTCTAATATCTGTATTCTGAATGGCTGTGTGACTGTCCGTATCAGTGTGTGTGTGGGTGTCTGAATGGCTGTATGGTTGTGTGATTGGGTGTGTCAGTAGCTGTAGGGATGTATTAGTGGGCATGGAAGTAGCTGGATGCGTGACTTCGTGGTTGTGTGAGCGGCTGAATTAGACAATGAGTGGGTGAGTGAGTACTTGTTTGGGTGAGTTAGTGCCTGTGTGAGTGGCTGCATAGGTATTTGAGTGGGTGTGTGAGTGGCAATGTGGGTGTCTAAGTGTCTGTGTGAGAGGCTGTATGGGTGACTAAGTAGCGTTTTGAGTGTGTGTACAGGTAAGTGAGAGGGAGTGAGTGGTTGTATTGGAGGGTGAGTATCTGTGTGAGGGGCTGCAAGGGTGAGTGAGTAGGTGTGTGAGTGGTTGTATGGATATATGAATGGTATATAAGTGGTTCTGTGGCTGTGTAAGTGACTGTGTGAGTAGTTGTATGGATGACTAAGTGGCTGTGTCAGTGGCCCTATGGGTAAGTGAGTGGGTGTTTAAATGGCTTTATCGGTGAGTGAGTGACTGTGTAAGTTTGTGTATGGGTGATTGATTGGGTGTGTGAGACGCTGTAAGGGTGAGTGAGTGGGTTTGTGAATAGTTGAATGGGTCTGTCAATGAGTATGTCAGAGGTTGTGTGGGTATTGGAGTTAGTTTATGGGAGGATGTATGGGTGTGTGAGTGGGTATGTGGATGATGTCATCAGTGATGTCATTTGAGATGTCATCAGTGATGTCACTGACCATGTCATGAGGGATGTAATATGTGAGGTCACAAGCAGTGTATTGCGGGGGCGTAAGTTATAGTTAGCTCAGGTAATTATAACTGCTGAATTTTTCTGGTTTTGTACGAGTGAAATGTGAGCCTAACTATAATGTTCCTGTAACCTTCGTTTTTTTGCAGTGAATTTCTAAGATTTTTTTAATTCTATATCCTAACTATAATGTCCCTGTAACCTTTGGTTTTGGTGTGTGAGTGTTTGTATGGGTATGTCCAAGGCTGTGTGGCCCCCGCATTTTAATGAAAATAGCCCCGGTGAGGTGGCAGTCCCCAGGGTTTCGTGGGGCCCACATGGCCCCCTACATTTAATAAATATAGCCCGCACTGCAGTAGTGTAGAACGGGGGCGGGGCCTCCGGTGAGTTGCCGGCTTTGTTCTTTTTATTTAACGAAGGGGGGCTGTGTGGCCCCCCTTCCCTTTCACCTTTTGGGCCCCAAGGACCCCATCCCCCAGGGCCTGACCCATTTTTTAAAAATTAAATTGAAAATGGAGGGGCCCCTCTCCCGAGGCTGATTTTGGTCCCCAGGGACCCCATCCCACTGGGCTAGACCTATGTTCTTATTTTAATACATAAAGGGAGGGGGACCATGCAGCCCCCCACCTCAGGCCGATTTCGGCCTCGCGGCTCCCCTCCCCAGGCTGATTTTTGCCCTGGGGACCCCATCCCCCGGTTGCCCTACCATTTTATTATTTAAATAAAAAAAGGGAGGGGGCCAACTGGCCGCCCTTCCGGGCCATTTTCGGTCCTGGGAATCCCATCCCCGGGACATGGCCACATCGTTGGGGACCGCAGGTGAGCCTCAAGGTCCTGCGGTCCCTGCCAGCTCACCATCTGCTTCGCTTCAGGGAAGGGAGAGCATGGAAAATGCCATGAAGCGAAGCAGAGTTTGCTATGGCATGGCGGGAGCAGTGCTCCCGCCAAGCCATAGCAAACTGCAATGTCCCGGGGGTGGGCACCCCAGGACATTGCTGAAGCCAGCACTGGGGGGTGGTGGTCCCCTTGGGCCATTTATGGCTCCAGGAGGGGGGTCCGCAAGGCCTGCCTCCCATATACTTTGTAGCCCCGGGGAGGTAGTGGTCCCTGGGCCCACGGGTCCACAACGGACCCCCTCCTTTACATGATTTCTGCCCCGGGCAGGTGGCGGTCCCCAGGGCTGTGTGGGGGCAGGACCCCCCCAAGCATTCAATTTAATATATAGCCCCAGGGAGGTGGTGGTCCCCGGAGCAGTGGGGGGTGCATGGACCCCAACATTTTATTATAAATACCCCTGGGGAGGTGGGGGTCCCCGGGGCTGCATGGGGGAGGCTGGAGCCCCCCTAAGCATTCTATTTAATATTTAGCCCTGGGGAGGTGGTGGCCCCCAGGGCAGCGGGGGCACATGGGCCCTGTATTTTAATGAAAATAGCCCCGGTGAGGTGGCAGTCCCCGGGGCTTTGCGTGGCCCCATACTTTTGATAAACATAGCCCCACACTGCAGGGGCCCACAGGGGCCCACTCATCTCAGTTTAACATGTGTGGCCGGATTCAATGAAAATGCTTTTTTTGGCCTTCGGGTCACTGTGGGACCCCCTGAGTAGGCCTAGGTGGTCAGGGTGCATCTACACTGACCCGTTTTCTTGTTTTTTATATGTTTTTTAACTTTTTTCCTTGCGACTTAGTTAAAATGAGTCACAAGATGGCTGCCAACACTTCCTAGTTGGAACTGTTGACAGCCAATCAGATCGCCGGCTCGACATCGGGAGGGTTCGCGGATCCTCCATTACCATTTTTGTATATCTGAGAAATGTTTACCTTTCTCAGGAACTACTGAATGGATTTACACCATTTCACAACAAGAGTGCTTTCTGAACCAAGAGCTACCTTTCTGCCAAATTTGGTGTAATTCGTTAAGCTGTTCGGGATCTAGCCGTGTCTAAAGTTTCCTATGGAAAAAAGCATTTTGGGACCCTCCCTTTTTCTCGGCCCCCGCTTGACTAACCACCCCGAAACTTTAAGCATAGCAGATGACCTGACCGCCCCATTAGTTTGGAAAATTTCGCGAAGATTCGTCAAACTGCGCTAAAGTTATTAGCAAATCAAAAAAGCTTTTCATGTGGAAACAAGATCCTAACTATAACTACCTACTGGCGACCACCAGTAAGTGATGATATATATATATATATATATATATATATATATATATATATATATATATGACAGAAAGCACGCCTCACAGATTCCAAGAAGCACAAAAACCGCACACAATGTCCTCAGTCAAGAAATTTATTTTGGCACCGCGTTTCAACCTAAAGAGGTCTTCGCCAAAGCCAGTTTCACAATAGTGCCCAACCAAACATAGAAATAACCTGCAAGGTTATAAACAGTGAAAACACACTAACACCATGTCACCTGGTACAAAGGAGGGAATGAAGAAAGACTGTATTGTATTTACAGTTTGTCAAAAACAAAGCAGATATTATTTAAACAAAATGATTAGACATGTTTAAATAAAAAAATATAAATTCAATATTTGTCGCATAACATAAACAGACAAACGTGAATGCTATCCATGTTGTATAATTAAATGAATAAATCAGCACACCAAGTGGCTGATAACAAGACAGCGCACTCAAATAATGTCAAGTACATTGCTTCTGGTCACATACCTAATCATGCCGTTACAAAAGACGAACGCCACATGGCTCTTACTTTCACTATCAATACAACCTGATATATTCACAGTCAAGTGACAAAATGGTTAGCCAGAGCAATTACATTAAAAACAAAATTGACTTTCGGCCAAGTTTTGACAAACTGTAAATACAATACAGAGTATTTCTTCATTCCCTCCTTTGTACCAGGCGACATGGTGTTAGTGTGTTTTCACTATTTATAACCTTGCAGGTTATTTCTATGTTTGGTTGGGCACTATTGTGAAACTGGCTTTGACGAAGACCTCTTTAGATTGAAATGCATTGCCAAACTAAATTTCTTGACTGAGGACATTGTGTGCGGTTTGTGCGCTTCTTGGAATCTGTGAGGCGTGCTTTCTGTCAAATTTACACGGTGCCCACACCCGTGACACTGCAACCAGCCCTGAATGGTGGATCTGATTGGTTTGCTGCGGGGAAGCTGCTTACATATATATATATATAAATATATATATATAATGAAAACAACAAAGGTTAAAGCTTAGGAAAATATATTTTCCCTATACAAACCCAGTTTAAACTACAAAAACTTCAACAATTATTTAATTATAGATATAGCTTTCATTTACAATCTATCCACCACCTTCAAATTATTATAAATAGTGGACTTCATTACACACTCTTTTCAGCTCACTGACCAGACAACACTAACTGTAACTCGCCACTCTACTATGCACTGTGTTGCAACAAATAATGTCATTTGATAAGTTATAAGTGTTGTTAGGAATGTTATAGTTTCACATGCTATAAGTGATGTAGTATGCAAGAGTATAAACGGGGCATAGAAAAGGCCTGAAATATAGTTATGTAGTGTGGCGAGTGAGATGACAAGACTGTGTTCGGAGGTGCGCTGCTTATAGTAATTTCAAGGTGTGTGTGTAAATTAGAAATTGAAGTTATAATTATAACTTTACAATTTCTAATGTTTGTGTATTTTAAGTTGAATTTGTATAGAAAGAATACATATGGTATTTTTAAGTAAAAATTATCCTTAGCATTTGTTGTTTTTCACTTTGTTAATGGTTTTTATTTTTTAATAAAAATGTGTTTCAAATCACAGTGTGGAGTGTCATTGATTGGAGTGTTATAAAATGGAGGGTAGTACAGTGAAAGAGAGTGTTGTAGACTCTAATTTCATTAAGTGGAGTATTGTAGAATGGAATAGATTTGAATCGAGTAGAGTGGAGTGACGTAGCATACAGTGGAGTAAAGTGTTATACAGTGGAGTGGCATGGTGTGTCGTATCATGGAGTGGAATATTGTAGAGTTTAGCAGCGTGTTGTACACTGTAGTGGAGTGTCAAAGATTAGAGCTGAGTATTGTACAGTGGAGTGTTATTGACTGGAGTGTCATGAAATTGAGTGTGGTGAAGTTTCATAGAGTGGCATAGAGTTGCACAGAGGGTTGTAGAGTGTTATGGCATAGAGTGGAGTTCAGTGGAGTAGAGTGTTGTTGAGTGTAGTGTTGTGCAGTAGAGTGGTAGAGAGTCTCATACGGTGCAGTGTTGTGCAAAGGACTATCATTATTTGTGATAACACAGTGCATGCTAGAGTGGCGAGTTATAGTTAGTTTTGTCAGGTTAGTGATCTGAAAAGAGTGTGTAATGAGGTCCGCTACTTATAATAATTTGAAGGTGGTGGATAAATTGTAAATGAAAGTTATAACTATAACTTTAGAATGTTTCAAGATTGTGTAGTTTAAACTTGGTTTGGAGAGGGAAAAGAAGTTTTCCTAACTATAACTAAGCTGTAACTTTTGATTTTTGTATTTAATTTCAATGTTTATTTGTAATTTCATGTGTTTCAAATCATAGAATCCAGTGTTCCAAGTGGAGAGTTGTTATGTGGGGTGTCATACAGTATAGTGGAGGACAGTGTTGTAAAGTCTATTTTAATAGACAGAAGTATTTTAGATTGGAATCAAGTGGAGTAGAATAGACTGTAGTAGCATATTGTACAGTGTATTAAAGTGGTATATTTTTTAGAGGCCTGGTGCCTCATATAGTGGAGTCAAGTATCGTAGACTGGAATAGCGAGTTGTACAGTAGAATGGCGTGTCGAACAGCAGAGTGGGGTGTCATGGACTGTCATAGAGCAGAGTAGAGTGTTTTAGAGTGGAGTAAGGTGAAGTAGAGTGTCATAGAGTGGAGTTTTATAAAGTGGAGTGTCGTAGAGTACAGTGGAGGAGAGTGTCATAGAGGGGAGTGTTGTGCCTTATAATAGAGTGACATATCGTAGAGAGAAGTTTAGTGGTGTGTCGTCAAATATCATACTGTGTAATAAAGTGGCATGGAGTGGATGGGCATAGAGTGGTATAGAATGACATAGAGCGGCATAGAGAGTAGTACAGTGTTGTAGAGTGGAGTTGCATACAATGGAGTGAAGTGGTATGCAGCGGAGTATTGTACAGTGGCGTAGAGTGAGATAAAGTGTAGTAGAGTGGAGTATTGTGGAGTACGTTGGAGTGGGGTAGTGTAGAGTGGAGAAAAGTGTCATACAGTGAAGTGTTGTGTAGTAGATTATATTGGCGTGGAGTGCAGTAGAGTGGATTGGCATAACATACAGTTTAGTAAAGTGTCATAAATTGGAGTACCGTGTTGTAAAGTAGAGTGTAGTGGGGTGTTGCACAGTATTGGGAAGCAATGTAGACTACAGTAGAGTGGAGTGGCATACAGTCTAGGGGATCTTTGTAGAGTGGAGTGGTGTACAGTACAGTACTGTGCTGTAGAGTGTGGCACTTTGACTGTGTTCAGTGTTAGGGCCTTAGATATAAGTAAGTGGCAGGTTCCTACCTATTACCACTTTACAATGTATGAGATTTTTAAAACATTTTTTATATATTTTATTAAATACGTTTACTGCCATGTACTGCAGTAGTTTCACAAAATGTTGTGAAATTCTGCAAACATACCACAGTGACAAATATCACTTAGTTTAAATGCCTTGTGACTTAAAATATACTTACCCTACTTAACTGCAGTACCCAACACCATAATCTCTGCACCATAATGTATAATCCTGCCAAATTTCATGTTAATCCATTCATCTGTTTTTGCGCTACATCAAATACAATAATATATGGAAAATGCATTGGTGGGAAAGTGTGTTTTGGGGCCACCTTTTAAATTTGCACCCTCTTAACGATTCACCCCAAAAATTTACATTTCAAAATGTAGAAAATGCGATAGGTCTGGAAAGTTTTGCAGTGCTTTGTCAAATGGGTGGAAAGTAATTAGTGAGCTAATATAGAAGGAATTCCTATCTTTGAGAGTACTAACTATAACTACAGAGTGGTACATGTCATGAAAACGTTAGTTATGAGCTCCATGTGTGGCTTGTTCTTGTGCATGCTCCCGGGTTGGGTAGGACGTGGCAACTCGCGATCAGTATGGGATACGTGCCCCGAAGAAGCAACACTGCTCTACCTGAGAGTTTGCACAGATACAGCAAACTGCTTGTGCATGCAACGTGTGCCCTAAGCCAGTGCAAAGGTGTCTGCTGTTGGCGTAGGTGGACTGCAAGCTCCGCTCCAGCCCTTACCAGGCCTTGTGGAGAAGTTGAAGGCCTAGCAGAAGAGCGCCGTAGGAAAAGCCCTCCAAAACTTGTCAGCTAGGCTGAAGAAGAGATAATACGCTGCGCCGTATTTCAGAGTCATCGGGAAACAGCGTTTACAATGCAGTAAACACAACGCAGTAGTTTACAACGTGGTCGTTACAACGACTGCGTTGTTACCACGCGTGCCATTACATCGCAAGTCGTAACAACGACTTGCTGTAGGGGGCGTGCAACACCAGAGAATGTGGTGGATTTTAAATCCAACACCTTCCCTGCTGTTGCACAAACTGGAGTAGGAATAGTAATTAATACTATTCCTATGTCCAGCGCGCCCCCTACAGCATGTCATTGTTAAGACTTGCGATGTAATGACATTCGTTGTAAACTACCGCTTTGTGAATGCATGCGTTGTAATGTGCTATATTCGAGCAATCATCACTGCAAAGCAAACGCTAAAGCAGTGAGAACCAGATATAACATAAAAGGCAGCGACAACCAGATATAACGCTAGAAGGCAGCGACAACCAGGTATGAGCACTGAAACTTACTCATCGGCATTACGACCTCAAAATCAAGTGAGGTGACTCGAGAGCGAACACAGGGGTTGTGCTCACAAGGTTGTTGGTCCCCATAGAGACAATCGAAGCCACCTTCGGAATAATGAAATGTTTCAGTTGGCAGCCAGTGGCCTTCAGAACAACTAAAAAAAAAGTATTTGAGATAGTGAAGGCTTCCAGTGACTGCCACCAGAAACATGGAGTATGGTGCTGCCCCATTTCTGAAACTCTGCCACCATTCAATACCACCAAAAAGCAGAATATTGGTGCCAAATGGACCACATGGATCAAGACCTTTAATGATTTTATTGATGCTCTCGAAAAGTAAGTGATGCACAAATCATCAAATACTTAAAGAATCTTACTGGTGATGGAGTAAAAGAAGTGATAAAGAAGATTGCACAGACTTAAACAATATCGCACCATCCACTCAAAGAAGCATTGAGTGCCAAGTTCAATCCAATGCCAAACATTTACTATAAAAGGTACACTTTCAATCAAGCAAGACAACAAGTTGGTGAAACGATGGATGAGTTTGTTGAGAGGCTTGATGTCCTCATCAAACATTGCAAATTTGGTGATTTCATTGATGAGGAAGCCATGCGTCTTAGAGTCATTGATGGCTTTCTGTTGGTTCGTTCAAAAGACACATGCTATGAGAGACGCTCAGTTTAGAAAAAGTACTGATAGCTGCAAGAGCTGAAGAAAGAAAACATCAAAAGGTTGCAGACATGGAGGCGGAAACAGCAAAAAGTGAGTCAGCACTAGTTATAAAGAACAAATACAAGCACAAAGTAGAGGTCAGCAAGTCAACATCGTCAAAGAAAGAAAAGCTTTGTTTCCAATGTGGAATTTCATTTCCACATGAAAGTAAGTGCCCAGCCATCAAACAGACAAGCAAAGGCTGTAGGAAGCGAACCAGTTTATAATGGTTTGTAAAGCAAAAGAGAAAACAATTGCGTTACAGCAGGATGAGACAATGGCCACAAGAAGGTTACAGAAACATTCTTGCCTCGCCCACAAAGGCAAAATACGACCTCAACTACAACAGGTTGAACCCCAATGAAGTTGATCATCAGCAAGTTCATCTTGCAAGAGTTCCTCGACATCACCATCTAGCAACAGTGACGAGGGTGAGTGCACAACAGTGATTTCTAGCATAAAACAACCTGCATATGTGGTCCTAGCCACTTGCAAACAAGACAAAGGAATGTCAAAAACATGTGTATTAACGAAAGAAAAAAATTCATTTTGATATTGCCCCAAAATCATCCCGAATGACAACGGTTGTCCAGTGCATGTCTACTTGCTTTGTAACTGATGCTGACATGGGACTAAAATCTATCAATTACAATGTAATTCGCTATCTGAAATTGTGACTCAGATCCTGTTGCTATTTCATGGCTTAGGAAGGCTAAAGACAATGAAGGTGCAACTTCACATCAATGAGGACATTCAGCCTGTTGAAAAGCGACATAACAGAATAACCTTTCATTTTCAAGAAGCAGTCGAGAAGGAACTAGAGACATTACCAAAGCACAACATTATCAAACACTCTACTGGTCCTACACCCTGGGTGTTGTCCATAGTGGTCGTGCCAAAAAAGGACAGTGGAGGTGCGGTCCCCATTTGTGTGAACATGCGTCAAGCCAACAAAGTAACTGAGAGAGAGAGAAACGCCCTGGTCCACACATTGCGGAAATTATATTACCGCTAAATGGAGACAAAGTTTTCTCACGTCTTGATCTGAACAAAGGATACCATTAATTTTAATTGGAAGAAAACTGAAGGTACATTACCACTTTTTCGACTCATATTGGTCTGTTCAAATACAAAAGAATCAGCTTTAGCAAGTCATTGCTGAAGAAATATTCCAAGACATTATATGTAGAATCACCCAGCTTGTTAAGCATGCTTTCAATTACAGTGATGACATTTTGGTGATTGGTGGAACACTAAAGGAGCATGATAAGGTTCTCAAACAAGTGTACCTGTTACTCACAAATGCAGGTCTCACATTAAATGCAGAAAAGTGTGAGTGCTGTCAGCTACCAATCCCCCACAAAATGACACAATGTTAAGGTCCTTCTTGGGCATAGCCAGTTACTGGTCAAGGTATATTCATGACTTTGCAACCGTGAGTACCCCGCTGCAAGACCTAACTAAATGAAATTTCAAGTTCTGATGGTCCTTAGAATGTAACCAAAGCTTCAAGAGAATAAAGCATGCAATTGAAAATGCTACTGACATGGCTTACTTTGACCCTAAACTACACACTGAGATTGCAGTTGATGCGAGCCTGGTGGGCTGGGAGCAATCCTTGCTCAGCGTAGTGGATATCCTAATGCTCAGAGGTACATTGAGGCATATGCCAGTCAAAGCCTGTCTGACATTAAACGTGCCAATTCCCAGCGAGAAAAATAAAGTTTGGCTGTGGTGTGGGCCTGCAAGCATTTTCATGTGTTTCTCTACGGAAAACATTTCACAATAGTCACAGAACACCAATCACTGCTGACTATATTCAGAAACCCGAAGGTCAAGATGCCCCCTCACATCGAGAGGTGTGGGTTGTGCTTGAAGGAGTATTACTATTCAATTGTGCAGAAGAGAGGCAACAGCCAAAATCCTGCTGACTACTTCTCACGACTCCCTCTACAGCAATACAGCTCAACGTCTAAAAGAGCTGAAGTGTACATCAACTTAATTGGAAGGTCCAGCACGCCATAGGCCCTGTCTCTTGAACAAATTGTTGCCACCACCAATGCAGATAAAGATATGCTCGTCCTCAAAAACTTTGTTTCGCCACAATCATGGATACAGAGGGCTCAACATTTGAGTGATGATGTTGAGTTTCAAAAGTATAAAAACGTGAAAGATGAACTGTCTCTCTCCAAAGAGTGCATTGAGCAATGCAGCACCAGTATTGTTATACTTGCAGGTCTGAGACAGTAAGTTATTGAACTTGCTCATGAAGGACATTGAGGCATTGTTGAAACAAAAGGGCCTTGAGGTACTGACTGTGATTCCCTCATCTGGATGAAAGGATTGAGAGGGAATTTAGGGAGTATCACTTATGTAATTGTCTCTCTCCAAATGTGACCTAATACCCACTATCCATGTCTGATCCTCCTGCACGTGCATGGGAAAGAGTGACCGTCGACTTCTTTGGCCCTCTAGTGAATGGACATCATTGAAGAGTATTTCTGATTTCCTCTACCGGAAGGAAAGGCCATCAACGCCACATGTCAAGGTCATTGAGAGACTTGACAACATGTTTGCAGCATGGGGTATACCAGACATTGTCAAGTCTGAATATGGTCCTCCGTTCAATAGCAAGGAGTTCAAGGAGTTTCTAACTAAGCGAAGTTTCAAGCATCAGAGAAGCACATCTGTGTGGACTCAGGCTGACGGTGTTGTTGAACACTTTATGAGAACCTTGAAAAGAGTGATCCAACGCACAGCAATGGAGGGAATAGAAATGAACCAGGCCTTATCTTAAGCCCTTCTTGCCTATCGCTAGACTCCCCATTCCACCACCATTAAGAGTCCCATCACCCTGATGTTTGTGACAGTCATGAAGACCAAACTGCTGCAGTGGACCACTCCAAAAAACCAAAGTGATGAAGTTGTTTGTGAGACTGACAAGGCTTGGAAACATCAGATGAAAACTTATGCTGATCAACATCTGCAAGTTTGAGAGACCGTTTTTGACAAAGGCAATTTGGTCCTCATCAGACAAAGGAAGAAGTGGAAAACAGATCCTCCATTTGCTGTTGAACTGGTGCAAGTTGTGAGAAGAAAAGGACACATGATTACAGCACAGCGTCCCAGAAAATCTGTCACAAGAGACTCTTCGTACTTCAGACACTTATCTAGACAATCATCAGTAACTGTTATTTCAGAAGAGGCTGCTCTACCTGCAGGCCTAGATCAGCCACTGTATCCTGTGTTCTTGGTATCCCCTCTAGATACATTGCAACTACATCATACCACGCGATCTGGTCGAACTGTTTGAGCACCACGACAACTCATCGAAGATATATGATTCTGTTGTTGTTTACAAGTTTTTATTTAACAAAGGGGAAGATGTCATGTCTTAGGACTCTGAGCACTAGGACCTTGCGGTCCTGGGTGTACTCCATGAAATGATTACGTAATCATTTGGGAGGTGTTAAGGTGTGGCTATTTAGTGACTGTGAGATAATGAGTAAGTTCAGTTTGATGTTGTGCGCTGATGAATAAAGACTTTAGTTACGAGCTCCGTGTGTGGCGTGTTCTTGTGCATGCTCCTGGGCTGGTGAGGATGTGACAGGAATCAGATTTAATTTTATTTATTTATTTTTATCCATTGTATGTGTTATGTATTTATTTATTGGTTTACATAATCATGTGACCATAAATGTGTCTTTTAGTTGTTCATGTAGTAATTTTAAAACTTTGCATATGCAGTCTAGTTTATTTTTTGGGCTTTCTTGCTACTTTTAGTAGGATTGTGCTACAAATGAAGCCCAAAGTGAATGAAAGCCAATCGTTGTTATAAAAATTAAGATTATTATTTTTTCTCCTAATGGGCAATTATCATGTCTTCCAAATAGTAGTTTGTGTAGCTCACTGCTAGGTCACTGTTCCATTTTGTTGCACAGGAGTACATAAGGAAGATGATTTTTGTTTGGCTTGCTGGGCACAGTTTTATTTTGTGAGCCAGAGAGCATGCAAAGAAAATGTATCAAGATTAAGATGTATTCAATTTGTTATGTATTTGTTTATAGGTTTCCGTTATCATGTGACCATAAATGGGTCTTTCAGTTGTCCACGTAGTAAATTTGAAACTTTAAATATGTAGTGTAGTTTATTCTATGGTCTTCCTTGCTAAACTTAGTAGGATTGTGCAACATATGAAAGGCAAAGTGAATAAAAGGCAATCATTGGTATTGTTATAAAAATTGAGATTTTATTTTTCATATTGGCCAATCATCATGTCCTCCAACTAGTAGTTTGTGTAGCTCACTGCTAGGTCACTTTTTCTTTTGTTGCACAGGAGGACATAAGGAAGATGTTTTTTGTTTGGTTTGATGGGCACAGTTTTTTGTTGTGAGCCAGAGAGCATGCAAAGAAAACTTATCATGCTTAAGATGTATTCAATTTGTTATGTATTTGCTTATAGGTTTCCGTTAGCATGTGACCATAAATGGGTCTTTCAGTTGTCCATGTAGTAAATTTGAAACTTTATATGTAGTGTAGTTTATTTTATGGGCTTTCTTGCTAAACTTAGTAGGATTGTGCTACATATGAAGGGCAAAGTGAATGAAAGACAATCATTGGTATTGTTATAAAAATTGAGATTATTATTTTTTTCATATTGGGCAATTATCATGTCCTCCAAGTAGCAGTTTGTGTGGCTCACTGCTAGGTCAAATTTTCATTTTGTAGCACAAGGGTTGCATAAGAAAGATGTTTTTTGTTTGGCTTATTGGGCCAGTTTTATTTTATGAACCAGAGAGCATGCAAAGAAACTTTATGTAGATTTAGATGTATTCTATTTGTTATGTATTTGTTTCTAGTTTTCCATCAGCATGTGACCATAAATGAGTCTTTCAGTTGTTCATGTAGTAAATCTGAAACTTTACATATCCATTCCAGATAATTTTTTGGGCTACCTTAATATTTTCAGCAGTATTGTGCTACAAGATATCACTAAGTTGAAAAACCTTATAACTTAAAAAATACTTACTCAACTTACCTGCAATACCCTACAGAATGATCTGCACCCCATAATATTTAACACTGCCAAATTTCATAAAAATCAAGCTGACGTTTTTTCGAAAGGCAAAATACAAAAGTCTATGGAAAAATGCATTGGGTTTCGCCCCTTTTTGGGACCCTCCCTTTTTTTTTTGCACCCTCTTGAGCAAACACTGTAAAACTTTCAGTTCTCCCAAAATGAAACGGGGGCAGCAGGTCTGCAAAATTTTGCCCAGCCTAGTCTCAAAAAGCAAAAAAGTTCAGGTGGAATTCCCTGACCCCATAGGTCACTTGGAGGGGTCCGCAGGGCAAAAAAGCATTTTTTAATACCAATTTCAGTGGGAGTTGCACTGGAGCCTTAGCTCCCACTGAAAAAGAAAAAGAAAAGCTTATTTAATATTTAGCCCTCTGGTGGGCCAGGTCCCAGGGGCATTTTGAATAATAAAAAGGAGGGGGGGTTTACAGGGCCCCCTTCCTAATGCTTATGAAAGACCCGTGGACCACCACCTCCTCGGGGCACTGTTCTTAATGTTTGCGGGCATGCCGGCACTGCATCCCTATGCCCCAGGGACCGCCACTTCCCCGGGGCAAATCTGCATAAATAAATGCAGGGGGCCTGAACGGACCTTGTGGACCTCCCTGGGCCCCAGGGACCATCACCTCCCTGGGGCCAACGTAGCATTTTAAAAGTGGGAGGGGGCCATAAATGGCCCTGGGGACCACTACCTACCCCGAGCTGGCCCATCAACTATAAAGGGCCCCTCTCCTGGAACTAATAATGGCCCTGGGGGCCGCCACCCTCAGGGCCGGCTCCTGCCATGTTCCAGGGTGCACATCCCAGGAACATAGCTGTTTGCTGTGGCTCAAGTCAAAGCAACTACTCTGCTTCCAGCAAGCGAGAGCAGAGAAATGCTCTCGCTTGCTAAAAGCTGAGCATTCGTCTGCTTCCCTTCCTCCTGTAAAGCGAGCAGAGAAACAGACAAACGGGTTGCTTTCACACACAGGGAGCTGCATGTTCATCAGCTCCCTGTGTGTGAAAGCAATGTCGGCTCAAGCAGGAGGCAGGGACCGCGGGGGCCTTCAGGCCTCCCCTAAAGTCCCACTGCACACTGGGTACACCCAGGGAACCATGGCCGGGCCCTGGGGAATGTGATCCTGGGGCTGAAATTGGCCTGGGGGCTGTGCAGCCCCCTCCCCCTTGCAAAGAGGCTGGCCCAGGGGAATGGAGTCTACGGGGCTAAAATTGGCCCGGGAAGGGGGGCAGCACGTACCTCCCTCCCCCACAGTATACTGGCCGAGCCCTGGGGGTTAGTTCTCTGTGGCCAGAATTGGCCCCCATGCCCATTTGTTAATGTCTGGGCCCTGGGGGATAGGGTCCCCGGGGCCAAAATTGGCCCGGGAACAGGGGCAATGCGGCACCCCTCCCCTAATAAAAAAAATAAAAAAAGGCTGGTCCCTGGGGATGAAGTCCCTGGGGCAGAAATTGGCCTGGGGAGGGGGCCACATGGCCCCCTCCAACACTTTTGTGGCAGAGCCCCAGGGGATGCGGTCCCTGTGGCTAAATTTGGCCACGGGAGGTGAGACGTGTGGCCCCCTCCCCATTTGTTATATGCCGGGACCCGAGGGATGGGGTCCCTGGGGCCGAAATCAGCTGAGGAGGGGGGCCATGCAACTCCCCTCCGCAAGTAAAAATAAAGAAGTTAAAAGGCTGAGCCCCAGGGGATGGAGTCCCTGGGGCAGAAATCGGCCTGGGGAGCGGGGCGACGTGGCCCCCTCCCCCACTCTTGCAGCTGGGTCCCTGGGGACAGGGTCACTGGGGCCAAAATTGGCCCACGGAATGGGGGCGTGCAGCCCCTGCCCCCATTTGTTTTTGCTGGGCCCCAGGGGATGTGGTTCCTGGGGCCAAAAATGGCCCATGAAGGGGGCCACACTGTCCCCCTCCCTTGGTGAAATATTGCTGGGCCCCGGGGATGGGGTCCGGGGCTAAAATCAGGCTGAGGAGGGCGGCTGCTCAACCCCAACCCCCCATTCAAATGTGGCATGGCCACTCACACACTCACTCACTGACCCACTTACCCACCCACAGACCCACACAGACACTCACACACCCACTCACAGACCCACTCAGACATTCATGCACCCACTCAGACACCCAGTGAGATACTTATGCTGGTACACCCAGACCCACTCAGGCACTCACACACCCATTGAGGCACTCACACACCCACTGAGACACTCATGCACTCACTCAAACACTCTCAAAGGTTAGAAGTTTCAGTTAGAAAATAACATTTCAAAAACCTTAGAAATTCACTTGAAAAAACCAAAGAATACAGGGACGATATAGGGGCCGATTACGATGGCGGACGGACTGGAGTCCATCCACCATCGTGGTGGTAACCGGGACCGTCCGCAATACATGCGGAGGTCCCGCACACCAAATCAGGATGCGACCGCCACCATGGCGGTCGCATTTTGCATTTTAACATTGCGGCGGGTGCTGCTGACAGCAGCACCCGCTGCGATGATAAAATAGCACGTTGTGCATTTCACTGCACTACGTGGCAGGCACCACACGGTGCCTGCCACTTGGTGCAGTGAAATGTAAGTGCACCCACACCTCCCCCCAACACAAGGGGGGCCCACAACGGGCCCCCGAAACCAATCTCCACCAGCCTTTCAATGGCGGTTTACCCGCCACGGAAAGGCTGGCTGGGGACAGCATCGTGATTTGGCGGACGGTGCCTGCTGGGCACTGCCACCATTTCATGGATGCAGTCCGCTCCGCCAGGCAATTGCAATGATTGCCTGTGGCAGTTCCGTGTTGGACAGTCTTTGCGTCCGCAGCGGTCCGAAAGTGATTCCCCCCACCATCGTAATGTGGCAGGGGGAAAATCGTGGTTTGATTGCAGAAAGACCGCCACCGCATGGCTGTAATCGGCCCCATAGTTAGGACATATAACATAGAAATTCACAGAAAAAACCAAAGGGTACTGAAACATTATAGTTAGGAAACAGAATTAAAAAAACCTTAGAATTTCACTGAAAAAAAACTGAGGTTACTGGGACATTACAGTTAGGCACAGATTGGGTTATAAGTTATAGTTAGCTCTGGTAGCTATAACTGCTGAATATATATATATATATATATATATATCACGAAAATTCCCGTTAGAGCTCCTCACTCAAACAGGAAAAGGCCGCACTCAGGGTGAATAATTCAATATTTTTACTGGTAACGCGTTTCGATCAAACGATCTTCGTGAAGAAGATCGTTTGATCGAAACGCGTTGCCAGTAAAAATATTGAATTACATTCACCCTGGAGTGCGAGTCCCTTTTTCCTGTTTGAGTGAGGAGCTCTTTAAAACGGGAATTTTCGTGTATCTTAGCCGGGATCCGACACCCGGAACTCGCACCGACCCCGAGTGGAGAGGAGACGGTATTTGGTCGGAGACTTTCCTCTCATATATATATATATATATATGTTATTTTTTCCACTGGAAAAAACAAAGGTTACAGGGACATTAGAGTTATATTTACATTTTACCCAAACGAAAGCATAGAAAATCGGCAGATAGAGTTATACTTATGTTAAGAAGCTAAACTTCATGGCCTAAAGTTACTTAATGGCACAAGTTATAGTCTCTTCAGATAATTATAACTATAAGTATAACTATAACTGCCTAATTTCTATGATCTTGTGTGGGTAAAACATGAACCTAACTATAACGCTCCTGTAACCTTTGTTTTTTTTCAGTACATTTCTATGTGTTTTTTTATGTAAAGTAATATGTAGTTACCATACATAAATACAACCAACATTGCACATGGCCTTTGGCCATGCGTGGCAGGGGTTGGTCGCAAGGCCTGGTCTGTGGCCAACCCCTTCCCGCATGCATCCAACCCAACACTGCGCACGGCAGGGGAATGGGGTGTGAGTGGGTGAGGTTTTTTTTATTGGGCTTCGGATCCCCAGCAGATTTGCGGAGGATCCAAGTCCCTAAATAGCAATACATTTCTTTCTTTAATAACTCCCAAACTACAGAACAAATTTACACCAAATTACAAAAAGCACTCTTTCTGAACCAAGATCTGAATGCTGGCTGCGTGCCCCCCCCCTTTTGGTTAAATTTCAGCCCTGGGGATGGGGCTCCTGGGGCCCAATTAGGCTCTGGGATGGGGGCTGTGTGTCCACCATCCTTCATGTAATTACTTGGGGGTCCTGGTGTCTTTTTAGACTCAGGGAGGGGGGTTGTGTTGAACCCACCCCTTTCTAATGCATTTTGGCCCCGGGTAATCGGGTCACCATGAGCCTAATCAGGCTCTGGGTGCAGGGATGCTCACCCCTCTCCCTTCTTTTTTACCTTGACCCCAGGGGATGGGGTTACGGGGCATTTCAGAGACTTGGGGAGGGGGACCATGGGCTCCCCTCCCAAAAAAAACATTTGGCACCCCTCCAGGCCATGGCAAAACTGGGGGTATTTTAATGAAATAACCACGGAGTCTACTCTTGTTTTTAAAAAACATTTTGCCACAGATTTGGGAATCCTCTGCAAATTCGCTGAGAGATTAAAAAAAACATTTTTGGTCCCCAGCAGGCCTATGGGATTAGGGTATCCTATCCTACCCCATATGTCTTTTTTGTGTTTTTTTTAGGTCTTGCAGTCCCGAGTCCTAAAATGACTGCCACCACTTCCTGGTTGGTGTGGTGGCAGACAATCTGATCTCAGCAGGAGATCTGCCAGATCTGCAGAAGCTTCACGTCCCTAGATAGACAATTTCTTTGAGCATTAGTTACTCAAAAACTACTGAATGGATTTACATCAAATCACAAAAAGTGCTCGTTCTAGACCAAGCTCTAGCTTTCTGACAAATTTGGAGTAAAACGTTCAGCCGTTTGAGCTGTAGCTGTGTCTAAAGCTCATATGGAAAAATTAATGAGGAAAACACAATTTGGGACACCCCGTTATTCTCAACCCCTGCTTGATGGATCTCCCATCAGTCCATGTGCAAACCAGTCAAAAAGTAGGACTTTTTGGGAAAGTTTTGTGGAGATTCATCAAATGGCACCAAAATTATTAGCAACAGAAAAAAAAACTTTTTTTACTAGAACCACAATCCTAACTATAACTACCCAGTGACCATCGCTTTCAGATGCCTCTCCGATTCCATTTCTGTAATTCCCTTACTTCAATTAGGGGGGCATCAAATAAAACACAACATGTCTCGACTGGGGTCTTTGTCGCATATATTGAAGGAATTACTGGCATCCAATTAGAGTGCAGCTAAATTGCTTATTGGATATTGGACAGGTGTGGTTCCCCTAAGAAGTAAGTAGATATATCTATATACACTTTCCCTATTGTTGCTTAGAGTGAAGTGCAAGAGTAAATCTCTATATATGCAAAATTAGGGAAAGTGTTGGACTCCGTAGTGGTTAGATTTACTCTTGCTCTTCACTCTAAGCAACAATAGGAAAAGTGTTGGACTCCGGAGGGTTGAGATTTACTATTCTCAGTCCAGTCTACACAACAGTAGGGAAAGTGTTGGACTCCAGAGGGGTTAGATTTACTATTGCACTTCACTCTAGGCAGCAAAAGGGAAAGTGTTGGTCTCTGGAGGGGTTAAATATACCATTTTCACTCCAATCTAAACAACAGTAGGGAGATTGTTGGACATCGGAGGAGTTAGCTTTAGTGGTGTCCCACTCCAGTCCACGCAAGGGAAAACGTTGGACTTTGGAGGGACAACAAATAACATTCCACCTACTTATCATTTTGTACAAAACATATCAATACCTAAAATCAGAAATAAATAAAAATCATATAAACCATAAAAAATTCATATTCATATAGTATTACAAGATAATTAAAAAAAATATATATTTTATTTCCCTTGCTAAAAAATAATGGTAAACACCAAAAACCATTACTTACATAATACATATAACAAAATCTAATTTACAATATTACTTAAACAAAACATGTTTAAATACAATAAATGTGAAATATTTTTACAAACATTATTATAAAAAATATTTAACAGTACATTCATAAATAAAACAAGTAATGTGCATAATATGTCCAATATTAAAAAAGATACATAAATAATGCTCAACTAATCAATTAAATATTGCCAACAATTAATTTAAAAAATATATACTTTCAATATCTTCACACTCCATTCCCTAACAAAGATAACAACCCTTTACTAAATATGACTTACTAAGAAAAATATATAAATTTAAATATATTGTACATTTATATATTGTACATTATTTAAAGTAATTAATGCAACAATTGAAAATAAATAAATATACATAAATAATTAACAAACAAATTATTAGCACAAACATACCTTGACTTGTCATTTAATTAACTTCCTACCCTTTCAAGAAAATATTTATAATTAATCCAAAAATTTGAATTAGAAATCAATTCTCATAATAATCAAATACTTAATTAACAAGTAAAAATTAATTAACAGTAATGGAAAATAATTTGTAATTTAACAAAATACCCACCTTGTTCTTCTACAAAACTAACCCACTACTAAAAAATTTAATTAAATACTAGCAAAAATATAAAAATTTCATTATACATTAAAAACATCCAATTAAATTTAAATACCTAAAACATCTATTAAACAATTTCCATAAATATTAATCAATTATATCTTAAATGTACTATGAAAAAGTAATTAACAATAAAAAGAAACTGATTATAATTTAATAAATTCATTTTATTTCTCACCCTATTTCCCTAGAAACCCAATAGCCCAATCCTTCTTTTTCAATTACTAACTTAATTAAAAAAATAAACATTTTCAAATTGCAAAATATACTTTAAAAAATAATAACAGTTATACTAACAATACTAACACCTAAAATTAATATCTTATCTAATATATAACAAATTAATCAAAAAGGATATTTACAGCTATATTTAAGTAATCAATATTTAATAAAATGATATTATTTAAAAACATATATGTACCAGAAAACAATATTCTTGACCACAATATTCTGAGAAACAAAATTTTTGTACTAGCGATATTCTTGATAAATATTTAGGTATCATGCTATTAATAACTTGATGTTGTGTGTACTTACCCCGAAAACGGTTATGTGCTCTATTACCTGAAACTTGAAGGGACATATGATAAAATACGGAATTGCTTCAACCACTCCAGGATGCCTCGTCACCCAGTGGAACAAAGCATTAGTAAAAGATGGAACGGCTGTTTAAAGCCACTGCTCTACCTTTCACTGTGCAGGCAGCAACCCAGCCCGAGATTCAAAGGGGACAGCAATCCTTCTGCAGGTGAGTACTGTGAGTTACTGCACACACCGGCAGAAGATTCTTGGGGCCTCCCTAGGGACTGTAAAGTAAAGATTTTATTGTCTGAATAATAAAAATTGTTACAATATGAAGAAATTTGATAACAACTGCATTTTAACAACTATACATCCGTTACAATATGAACAAATTTGTTAACAACTACATTTTAAGAACTATACATCCGTCACAATCAGACTCGAACCATGATAAAACTAAAGTGCTTGGCTACAGATGTATCTCATCTAAAGAAGAGAAATTTACAAGTTCATCAAGTCTAAAAGGATTGGCTTCTAAAAACATTATCAATCATATTCAAAATTTAGTGCAAGGTAGCGCTAAAGAGCTTCAATTTCTAAAGTACATTCTTAACATTACAAAATAAGACAAAAATAAGCTCCTAGAAACAATGCCAATCATGATAAACAGTCAGTGCAAAGTAATGCATAAGGGCTTTGAGTTTTCAATTAATTCTAGGCATTTTAAGCTGATTCTTTCAAGAATTCAAGAGTTAGGGCCGTATTATGAGTTTGACAGTCTGTGGACTGCCATACCTGTGGTTGGAACACAGTGAGCTCGGCAGTCTGACCACCGTATTACGAGATGTGCAGATTGCATTTGGAAAGACCGCAGCTGAATTGCCGACACCGCCAGTACACAGCAGACCGCCGGGGTCGCGGTTGGAGAAAAGCAGCTGCCATAGGGCAGTACAGGGGAGTTTTACTGCCGCCCTTATTACGAGTTTGCGTTTCCACAAGCCGACTGTGGCAGTGAGACCGCCAGTTTCAAGTTGGCAGAAGCGAAGGATTTGGGGTGCGTACTCACCCCCTTCCTGTGATTTCGGTCAGAATTCGACGTGGATCCCTTTCTCCAGGTCCGTCCTTCACAGCAGCATCTTCACCCCAAGGATTATCACCCTGTTTGTGGCAATGTACAGGTGAGTCCTTTTTGTACCATATACCCATTGCCTGGACTGCCCACATATGGGCCAGACTCCGGCAATGGGTAGATGGTATTTTTCCACATGTATCATGCATATGTGTGTATCCGACACTTATGCAGTCGAAATGCTCACACAGGTATCGATACATATGGAAAAGTAAACACCACTGCTGCAAAATCTCCGCAACCACACCACGGACACCGCGGTAAACTCGTAATACGGCCGACCGAAGACCGCTGGTGCTGTGGTCTCCTGGTGGCCGCGGTGTTCGGGCGGTCAGACCGCCAAACTCTTAACTAGGCCTTTAATTCAAATTAGCACTAAAGTGCTTAGGTTTTTCCAGTACAGTTTAGACATTAGTAAATAAGACAAAAATTAGCTTCTAAAAACAGTACTGATCATAGTCTACAGTCAGTGCAAGGTACTACTAAAGTGCTTAGAATTTTCCAATTCGTTCTAGGCATTGTAAGATGATAAAATAGCTCTTTAAGGCATTAAACGGATTTGGTTGGATTTTTTAACCAATGCCTGCACCTAATTCTAGATGAGTATGATTAAACATTACTTTCATAAGGACAAAAGTCAACAAACCACTGCATATTCCTCATAAAACGGAAAAAGCATGTGCATGGTAATGCTTAAACGCTTATCTTTCTATCTATGTTTTTATAAAGTCAAAGATATTTGATTCAAACAGATAAAACATTCACATAAATAAAAGCTAGCCGTTTAGGATACGGATACGGATATCAATATACTGTCCGCCTTGGTCAAAAACTTGATAAGTCAGCAGATTAAAGGAATTGACCTTCCCGATAAACAATGCATAATGGCCTGGTGGCAAGTTCTCACTCCTGCTTCTAAGAACAGTGGTTTTAACAGAGTTTGTTGTGCTTGTAGCAGGTGCGGACAGACACAAATTATGAGCAGTATGAGGATTCTTTTGAATAACCACAAATTCTACAACTGGTTGGCCATGGTCTCAGCCACCTTGGATTACCATCCTTAGTTGAATACCTGCCAAATCTTAACTTGAGAAATGCATCCCTCATGTGAGGTGGGAAGTGTAACCACAGATAAGGCTGGACCTCAAGTTTTGCGTTGGAGTTTATTACAGTCCAATAATGATTTATGACTTCTAAAGCATCTTTATCTGCTATAAAGCGAGTAGCTTTTATTCCTTGATTAAAAAGGCTCTTAAAGGAAGCTTTATTAATTTCTAAAAGCCTGGATGGCTGATAATCAAAAGTGTGGAAGCATGCTGATAAATAACATCTCCTAACACCTGTATAATCAGAGCTGTTGATTTCTTGCCAGCATGAATTTGCTAAAGAGCCAGTCTCAGATAGAAACAGGACATGTAGGCTTTTTAGAAAGGCAGCCTGTCTCACAAGGACTTGACTTTGAAGACCAAACTCCAAGCAAATTTCTGCATGGCCAGTGTTCTTTGGAATTTTAAAAACAGATTTAAAAGCCTTAGGCCAGATGTACGACTCACCAATTTGCGGGTCGCAAATTGTGTCGCATTTGCGACTCGCAATTTGCGACTCGCAAATTGGGGTGCACAACAGTGTCTGAGACACTGTTTGCGATTCCCAATTGGGTTGCAAATTGCATGCCTCATGCATATTAATGAGGCTGTCACAATTTGCGACCCCATTGGGAATGGCTGGCACTCCCAGGGATGGTGGCCTGCCGGGGTCAGCAGACCACCATGTCTGGGACTGCTTTTAAATAAAGCAGTTTTGTTTTTAAATGCAGCCCGTTTCCCTTAAAGGAAAATGGGTTGCATTTAAAAAATAGAAATGAAACTTAAAAATATTTTGAGAGCCACTCACAAGGGGAAGGGGTCCCCTGGGGACCCCTTCCCGTTTGTGAGTGGTTTACCACCCTTTTGAAGGGTGGTAAACTGCGACTGTTTTGCAACCGCAAAACATTCTTCTCATCAAATAATAACATTTCCTCTGTTTGGAGCTCACGGTGATAGAAAATCAAACTTCCCTGGCTATGATTTAGAGGAACATCTCTTATCTCCACCATAGTAGGTTTAGTCTGTTGGTTCTCCTGGATGGTGGGTTTGAAAATTGAGTAACATTCCTTTTGCCTCTCATTTAACACTCCAGAAATAGCTGGTCTCTTAATTTTGTTCTGAGCCTTTCTTAGCCTTTTCCTGGTCCTTTTTTAGCCCATTTACATTGGAGCGGTTTGGTGAGATTTAAGTATCTCAAGCTTGAATGACATTGCTTTCTGACTCCTCCACTAGTGACACAACTTCAACCACTTCAACTTTTTCGATCACAGAATCAATCTGAGCATTTGATGATTTACCTGTTTACTCTGTGGGGATTTTTGCCACTCAGAACCAGTTGGTTGGTTTGTACAGTTGAAGCATCATGAATTTGACATATACTTTGCCTTGTATGAAGAGTTGGAGAGGGGTATCGCCATAGGCTTGGGTCTTTGAGGACATGTTTTTGTCAAAATTCTTTTTATTAGGCATAGAATCAATACACAGGGTAACCGTACATCTCATCTATAAAGATGAAGCAACATTCCCCAAAGCTGTTAAAAACTCTATCGGGGGTACAGTTTACTCTGATAAGGGGGTCAAGATTATTAGCCAACATTAGTGACAACCCACCCTGGTATTCTTATGTTATATAAACCATGAATCCTAGAACTTTATCCCCCCCAATTCCTCCCCCCGCCCCATGCCCCCCCCCACAACAAGGTAACAACTAGGGAGATGGACGTTGGATAGTGTGTACATTGGTCTCTGAGTCTAATATATATGTCAGTTCTCACTATGTGGTCTTCCGAAGCCTGATCAGTCATTCAGGGTGGCCGAGATCCCACCGCCTAGAACTGGAATAGATGCATATCGCGCAACGAGGGTGGGCAGACCGCCAAGGGAAGACCACTTGTTAGATAAGCTACCAGAGGGCCCCATTTATATTCAAAATGTTTATATTCATTTCTAAAAATATCAGCCATCCTCTCCATGGTCAATATTCTCCAGAGGCGTGAGTGCCATTGGGAAAGCACCAGAGCTGCCTTTTTTTCCATGCCACTGCAATCGCTATTTTGGCGGCCCCTAGGCCCGTCCACATTATGGCCCTATCAGCTTTTGTTTGATGTTCTAGCTCTTAATCTCTTATCCCTAGGAGGGCTCCCTCCATAGAAATTAGGATAGGGTATCCAAGGATATTCTTCATGTGAGATTGAATTTCCTCCCAAAATGGTCTAACCGTAGGGTAGGCTCACCAAATATGTTGAAAGTCCCCTTGGAGACCACATCCCCTCCAGCACAAATCTGATGACTCTGGGAAAATCTTTTTGAGTTTGGTTGGGTATAGGTAGCAATCAAAGAGAATCTTATAGTGTACTTCCCTTAGCTCTAGGGTGTGGTTATCTTTAACAATTTCCCTCCATAAATGCTTCCATTCTCTTCTGAGATGTCTCTTCCTGCCAAATGATCCCATGTATTCATGTATCGGGGTCTCGTGCGTGTGATGTGGAGATTAGTAGGCTGTATAAAAAGGAAATCATCCCCTCATTGAACCCACCCGCTGCACAAATGTTTCTATTGGCATCCTTACTCGTGTTGCTGCCTTTCTGACCTGTGGCTGTAGGACCCAATGTTTAAGCTGAAGGTAGTGGAAATGTTCGCTAGTCGGGATGTTAAAGTCCCTTTGGCAGGTGGCAAATGTGAGGATATCATGGTTGTGAAATTGATCGGAAAGCATCAGGCATCCTCCCTCCCTCCAGGCGTCAAACGAGCCCTCGCGCATCACCGGGGGGAACTCCGGGTTGAAGTGGATCGGGATGTAGAGTGATGGAAATGTAGACCAATCTAGCCCTCTGGATACCTCATCCCATACTTTGAGCGTGGTTCGTGTAGGGGTGCTAATGTAAGCATTTGGTGGTCTATCTTTCTTAGGTTTCCATATCACATCCCAGATTGTTCTACCCACTATCGCCCTGTCCATGTGCAACCAGTGCTTTTCAGATTCTCTCTTGGACCATTCTGCCAGGATTCTGAGCTGGGCCGCTTTAAAATATAGATTAAAGTCCGGCAGAGCCACCCTGTCATTTCTTGAGCACCTTAATGTGTGAAAGGGAAGCCGAGCTCTGCCTTTCTGCCAGATGTACCGTGTAATAAGGGAATGTAGCCTGGGCAAGAAGTCCCGGTCCAGTTCTATTGGTAGGGCCTGGAATAAATATAAAAATTTGGGTAAAACAGACATTTTTATCGCGTGTATGCATCACAACCATTAAATAAAGAGAGGCTTCCACCGTTTGAGATCCTGCTGGATTTGAAGCAAACGTGGGTGATAGTTAGCTTTAAATAAGTCCTCCAGCGTGGGAGTTAATTGAATACCCAAGTATTTAAGTGAATGTTTGGCCCATTGAAGGGAGGTGAGTTCCCGAAGCCTGCCGGTTTCATCCTCCGGCAATGTGAGGTTCAGGATGTACGATTTCGCTAGGTTTACCTTAAAACCTGCTACCTTTTCAAATTATCGCAGTTCCACCTGTAGTGCTTGCAGCGAGTGGTCAGCGGTAGTGAGTGACAGCAAGACATCATCAGCGAAGAGCAATATTTTATGTTCCTCCCCCCCAAAAGGTATGCTCCGAATTTCTAGTGTCGCCCGTACCCGTAATGCCAGTGGTTCTATACTTAGGGCGAAGAGTAATGGTGAGAGTGGGCATCCCTGCCTTGTCCACCTCTCTAGTGAGAAAAGGGCCAACTGGTCCCATTAACCTGCACTCTGGAGCGCGGATGTGCATAATTAGCTTTAACCATATCTATGAACGGCTTACCAGAACCAAAGTATTCAATCGTGAGAAAGAGGAACGACCAGTCCACCCTGTCAAAGGCCTTCTCAGCATCCAAACCCACCAAAACAGCCGGTATCTTGAATTTGGACACCTTCTCTATCAGATGAAGGGTCCTACGAATATTGTTGTGGGTCTGTCTGCCTTTTATGAAGCCTGATTGGTCATGGTGGATTAAGATTGGCATCAGGTCCTCTGGTCTCTCCTCCAATATCGCAGAGTATAATTTAGCATCGAGGTTCAGGAGCGCAATAGGTCTATAAGAAGCACACTGTTGTGGGTTTTTCCCGGACTTGTGGATGACCGTTATAACGGCCTCCGCCATTGATTGTGATACAGGTGGGCCCTCTGCCATTACGTTGAATAATTGTGTTAGCTGTGGGATGATGTCTGGCGCAAAGGTTTTGTAAAAATGAGCCGTCAAGCCATCGGGCCCCGGAGACTTGTTGGGCTTAAGTGCCGCAATCGCTTTCCCCA
Organism: Calotriton arnoldi; assembly: GCA_963921515.1. NCBI lineage: Eukaryota > Metazoa > Chordata > Amphibia > Caudata > Salamandridae > Calotriton > Calotriton arnoldi. The sequence goes on from CAWUFW010011837.1 coordinate 58,168, forward strand.
CCTCCTCCTCAGTGATGGGCACATTGAGAATATCGTTTCAGGTCTGAGAGACCTGTGGTAGATTTAGCGACTGTAGATAGAGATGTTGTGCTGTTGTATCGAGGTGGTCCCTTGTATACAGGTCCTTATAAAATACCCTGAATGCCTTTGCCTTATCAGCATCTAAGTGTGATATGTTGCCCACTGAGTCAGCTAGGCCTCCGATGTGTTCTTTCTCCCTCTTTTTCCGTAGCTGTCTGGCTAGATGTGTTCCTATCTTGTTCCCCTGAGCGTAAGAGATATGGCACAGCCGTAAAAGGGTGTATTCTGCCCTATTGGAGTAGATCGCTGTAATTTTCCCCTTTAGGGCGCTCAGTTTACGTTGTAACATCCGCGAGGGATTCTTTTTATGTTCCTTTTCCATAATCTCCAGTTCCGCCTCCAACGTTTCCCTCTCTTTGGCTCTCAGTTTATTAAATGTGGAGTTAAGCTCCATACACTTTCCCCGTAGGACTGCTTTAAAAGCATTCCAGTTATTCTGGGGGAGGTATCCTGCGGTTGGTTTAGTTGGAAGAATTCTATAATGGTCCCTCGCAACTTATCTCTTAGTATTTTATCCCTCATCAGGGAGACCGGGAAATACCATATCGGTGACTTGGGTGCGCCGCCCTCCCACGATAAACAGATCGTGATTAGACTATGGTCCGATATAGAGATCGGGAGGATTTTCAAAGCTTGAAGGGACCCCAGTAGCCCTTGGCTTATAAAAATATAATCAAGTCTCGAATATGTTCGGTGTACATGGGAGAAAAAAGTGTAGTCTTTGATGTCGGGGTAGATTTGTCGCCATGAATCTAAAAGTCCAAGTGTGTGTATGGAGCGTTTAATACTCTTAGGAAAGCTACCTGTAGGCGTTCTATGAGGATGGGTGCTATCTATTTCTGTATGCCAAGTGAGATTAAAGTCTCCCATCAGTATTGTCGGCCCCTTAGCGAATCTGCCTATCATGTTGAGTAGGGAGGACAGGAAAGCTGGTTGCCCTGTGTTGGGAGCGTACGCTGAAATGAATGTACACAGCCGCCCCTTCAAATTCCACTTTACCATGATAATCCTACCCTCCTTATCTGAATTTACAGCTTCGGGTTGAAATTTCATGGAGTTGTGAAATAGTAACTCTACCCCTCTATGTTTTGTGCTAGCCAAGGACCTATAGATTAGTGCATAGCTTTTATGGCACAGCCTGAGCTCCTCCACCCGCTTCAGATGTGTTTCCTCTAGGGCCACCACCTCAAAGTTGTGATCTGTCAAATATTTCCAAACTTTATGTCTTTTGAGGGGCGAGTTCAGACCCTTTACATTCCATGAGATCGGCATGGTATTGTTCTAAGCCCCACCCTTGTAAGCTGGACCTGTCGTATGCATCACTCTCTCCTTCCAAGCACTACCCGTGACGGATAACTCACTTACTTCTCGACCCTCGGAAGTGGACTCGGGACCCGTGAAGTTGTGCGTTCATTGTTGCCAAGTATCTAAACTCCCCCCTTCAACCCACCCTCCCCAACATTGTAAATAAATGTTCAAACAAAACCTGCGCCGGGCAGCTGGTGTGCCCCCAGCCAAAGCGTCCTGGAAGGTAGGGTTCATGATGTAGGGCGCCTGGCTGTCTCTCTTAAAGTGTCTCAATCACCAAAATGTCTTATAGTATCGCATGGTACGGGAGTAGGTGCAGATGAACACATTCCCATCTTGCATTAGCTCGTCTTTAGTGAGTGACATGTTGATGGTATCACCGCCTTGTTCCTGCATCTGTTTTTTCTCGGCGGTGGTAAAATAACTGGATACCTTAGCCGTCCCTTTTTTTGGTGGCCTAGATGCAGCCCGACCTCCCCCTCTCTTTGTGGGTGGGCCACCCTCGCCTCTTGTTGTCGGGTTCCCCCAGGCGATGTTTCTTCCTGCCTTAGCGATCTAAAGCGCCCTGAGATCACTCCCTCACCCCAAAGGGAAGCGTAATCGAACTCCTCACCAGAACTGTATAGGTAGCTTGTCTTTCAGCCCCTCAGCAGGACCCCTCAGTCACAGCTGTCTCCAGCGTTCATTTTTGATAATGATAATGGCTTCCTGAGCTGCTGGACACTCTCTGCTGGCTCCTCTGACCTCCCTGGGGAAAGCTTATTGCTGTACTTTGTCGGTGGGACCTCTCTTTCACATCGCCTGCATTTTGCATTTCACGCGAACGGCTGCCATTTTAGAGTCAGGCATGCTCCGGACGGTGCTGCCATTTTGAGGGTCGCGCTTCTCTGTATCTCTTCCCTGTCATCACCCGCTTATGGACTACAATCCGCTTTCGCCGTCAAGTTGGCGGATCGGCAGCATCACCGCAGGACCTCATACTCCCGCCGACTATGTTTTGGCAAGATATTGCCGCGGGAAGCCCACCGGACAGCCAAAGGGCTCCGGAGCCGAGGTGAATCACATCCACCCGGCCATCTTGCCTGGCCACGCCAGAGAACATGTTTTTAACTTCATCGACACGGGCACCTACTATTTTTGGAAGATCTGAAACTTTATCTTAGATACAAGCACAAGTGCATGTAACTAATTGATTGTTTGTGTCTGATTGGGCTTTTACAAATAAATTGGTCAGTTAAGTAATTAATAATCTATCTCTGCAATTTAGAGAGCAAGGGTATTGAGTAGCTGTACTTGTATGCTCAATTTGTCAGAATTAAAATTTAATGCAGCAGTTGTTGCATCCATACTGTTAAGCATATTCCCCTAAATTCCAATGTGAACCTGTAGAGGCTCTTTAGGGGTTTAATGTCCACAGGGTTGCTTACATCGTATTTTGCCAAAAAAGGAAAATCTGCTGACTTGAGTGAAGTGTTCATAGATTCCAAGTGATCCTCATCGGTGGGGCCTGACTCTGGCAATGAGAAATTGTCAACGTTTTTTTTCAATAGGCGAGTCAGTTTTAGATCAAGCTGTTGCTACCTATTATAGGTACTGGACTTAAAGGATCTATGTCAGTCTTCCTGTTGGACCAATCAGTACCTGTTACTTCCTGAACAAAGATAACACTTGTTGCACTCTTAGCATTCAATGCTGGTATTGGCGAGGACAACACTGTAGTGGCTGTTTGCTTACGTCAAGATCAATGACAGATTTATCCATACTTAGATCAAGACTTGATATATACTGGATAATATTAACAATTGGTGTGCTAACTTCTTTCATTGTCACATTTAGGCAATTTTGTTGACCCAATATCAACAGCAATGCAACCCTTGGCTGAAAGGGCGCTGAGGGGCAAGTCCCTGGATTTATATGGACTTGTGCCTTTCCAACTATTGTGTGAGAACCTAACTCCATACCTGGTGTTACAGCACTATCTAAGGTTTGTTAGCTTATATTGCCAGCTAAATTATATTCAGTTGATAACCTATTTACCGGGAGGCCTCCCTGGGAGGTTAAACAGTTACTAGTAGTTGAATGTACTTCCATGGGACTTATTCCCAACATATACAAGGTATTTGGTAGCACTTCATCCACTTTAAGTGATTTTTCAGGGAATCTGAGGTAGTCCACAATAGAGGATTGAATAGCAGCACCACTAAAATGTTTGTTTGAAGCCCCCTGACCTCAGCCAAGGAAGCCCCTGCCTAGTAGTTGTGGAAACATTTAGGTCCTGTGAGAAGACTTCTGGTTTGGATGTTAGAGCAGGTTTTTCCATCTTCATTCTTTCCGCTTTTTTAGCTGCTGTGGGGTCCAAGGGAACGCCCAGACCTCATTATTAATTCCAGTGGCGTCACAGAAGCTGAGAAGCTGAGACAATCTTTGGCACTTACAGACTTTATTGCCTTGCGGGAGGGTATAGGTGTACGGAAATGTGGGGGAGCACACTTTGACCTGGCCAGGCCGTCTCTGCTACCCCACAGCTCAACCCTACTGTTGCAGTAACTAAAAACTGCCCCTGTTGATCTATGCCTTTTCAAGAGATGCTGCTTTTTTTTAGGTGCCTCCGAAGAACCTCTGTTGCTTTTTTTTTACCACTTTCAAAATCATCAACGGCCAAACGAGTCTCACAAGAGTCTTAGACCTAGCCTCAGCTAGGTCCTGCTACAGGGCCTTGTCCTGGTTTGATCCGGTTTGATCTGGGTTCAATTTAGGTGGGCTAGGTAATCTGAATGATATCAGGTGATCAAATAGTTGAGGGGATATAGGCACAATCAGGGCAACTAGCACAATCAGGGTTACACTGCTGGCTCTAGCCGCCAATCACTGCAAAGTCCCCTCCTTACCACCTTCTGAGACATCGACTCTGCACCATTGCTCACCATCCCTGGGCCGGTGTCCGAATGTCGTTCGGTTGACTCGCACTTGCCCGCTATCGGCACCCTCCCTGCCGGAGTCATTGAAGAGTAGGAGGGGCTGTGCCTTATCCTAGGGGGAACAGCGGGGTGCCGCTGGGGGAACAGCAGCCAACCGGAGCAACTGCGGGGCCAGGCCAGACCTGGAAAGTGGCAAGTAAGGGCCCAGCAGAGCAGCAACAGAGCAAACTGCTCCCGGCTCGCAGCTGTAGCCCCTCCACCTCCTGGCATGCTGGAAAAGCTGGCAAGAAAACGGTCAAGCAGCTCACCAGCAGAGTAACTAGGGGGCCAAGCTGGGGGGCCTACCTGGACCAGGAAAGTGGGGAAGCGGTAAGAAAAGGGCACAGCCCAGCTGAGCAGCGATAGAGCAAGCTACTACCGTTGCTCCCAGCTATAGCCCTTACTCCTCCTGGTAGGCTGGTGTGTGGCATATTGCATCATCACCCACCATTGCTAGCTAGATCTGGTCTAGTTGCTGGCTAGCTAGGGACTGCTTTCAAGGGGATCTATTGGGGGCACACTGACTGTGTGCTATCTTTATGGGTCACACATCTCTTTGTGATGTACAATCACAGTCATTGCGCATTCAGATGGTCTATTTGCCACTGTGCTTGTGTCTGCAATGTGGCACAGGAGCAAAGGCAACATGTTGGAAATTGGGTACTGGTTGAGGAGGGTGACACCCTAATCAAGCAGCAGCCACAATTTCTGTCAGGGTGAAGTCACAAGCAAACTCCAAATTAGCCTGTGCTCAAGCCTCTAATAGCTTGCCAGAAAAGCAGTCAGGCATATCTTAGAGGCAATGTGTAAAGTATGTACGCAGCACTTCAAACAGTAATAAGGTGAAAACACAACACAAGAAAAATCCCACATCAATTTAGAAACATAGAGTAGAAACGAATACATTATTTGATGCCATAACAACAAAAATCCAATCAGTAGAACCGGAGATATGCAAATTTAAAGATTTCAGGTAAGTGAAGTGCCTTAAAGCACAAAGCGACACTTGTGGCTATTTGTTCGTGCAAGACCGGGTGAAAGTCACAAGTTCAGGCTGACTGCTATGGCGCGTGGGCCAGATACAGGGACCAGGTTAGCCGAGCTGAAAGATTTGCCTACAAAGTCCAGTGCGAAGGGCTCTGTTCGATAGTGAAGGGGGCTCAAGTAGCATCGAGAGCATCGCAGATGGTCATCGATGTAGCACTAACAGTATGCTGGGAGTTGTGGACAGTTATCGCTGTAGCACGAGGATCCAGTTGGGTGTCACGGACAGTCATTGCTGGAGCTTCACATTGGCGATCTCCGTGAGCTGTGGATACTGTAACGCTAACTGCAGATCGGCATTGTCAGGTGTCACTGGTGGTCGCTGTGGCACAAAAAGTCGGATTCGCCAGAACTTCGCATTAGCAGACAGTCTTGGTGGCAAGATCTTGAAACTAACTGGGCCATTTGTATTCGTAAAGAGCCCAAAGGATCTCTCTTTTTCTTGAGGATAAAGTGCAACTGATGCTGCACCAAGGGTTCAGGACTGGAGGGGCACCTCTTGGGGTTCAAGAACTCACTCCAGCAAATGCCAGCAGGGCTCAGGCAGTTCCAGTTGAAGGTCCTGGCAGCAGGTTAGCTGGTCAGTTTCAGGGAGCTTCTGTAGCGCAAATCACTTTTTGAGCTACAGGGACATAACAAGCTAAAGGTCAGTCTGCTGACCCTTGGAGTCACTTCAACCAAGAGTGAAGGATGCAGGTCCAGTCTTCCTTCTCTGCAAGCAGGGCAGAAGGCCACAGAGCAGCAGTATAGCAGGGCCGCAGAGTAGCAGTCCTTCTGGCAGCAAGGCAGCACAGCAGTCCTTCTTCTATAACTTCCACAGGCCTAGGAGCGTACTGAACAGTTGGGTCTGATGGTCCACTATTTATATCTGGTGCTTCCTTTGAAGCAGAAGACGTTTATAGAGAATTTCCTTTGAAGGTCTTGAGGTTACCTGCCTCCCCTGCGCTGGCTCCAAGCTGGCTGCATGAGCTATGCAATCTTGAAAAGTCCTTTGTGTGAAGGCCGAGCACAGCTTATTCAGTTGCAAGTGGGGCTGTGCCCAGCTCCGCCCCCATCCTGTCAGTCAATGGTCCATCCAGGCACACCTAATCCCTCTATTGTGTGGCTGTCTGGGAGGAATAAACAAAGTCCAACTGACAACTACATCCAGTTATGTGAAGCAGGAACAGGCTGCAGGCACCAAATAGCTAGGGCAGGAAAATGTTAACTTTCTAAAGGTGGCATTTTCAAAATTGTGACTTAAAATATGACTTTACCACTAAAGAAGGGGTTTAATTGCAATTTATCAGACACCAAACATGAAATGTGTACCTGTACCCAATCAGAAGATCATAGTTATTAAATTTACTAAGGCAACCCAATCTTATCCTGTGGGAGAGGTAGGCCTTGCAGTAGTGAAAAACAAATGTAAGAGTTTTTCACTACTAGACACGTAAAATTTAAAGGTACACGTCCGACTTTTTAAATATACTGCATCCTGCCCTATGAGCTGTTTAGGGCCTACCCTTGGGGTGACTCAAATGTAATAAAAAGGAAGGTTTAGGTCTGACAAAAAAAACATTTTGCCAGATTGAAATGACAGTTTAAACTGCACACACACAGGTTGCAATGGCAGGCCTGACCCAAGTTTAAAGGGACACTTAAGTGGTTGGTACAATGAGTGCTGCAGGCCCACTAGTAACATTTGATTTACCGGCCCTGGGTACAGGTAGTACCACTTTACTAGGGACTTATAAGTTAATTAAATGTGCCAGTTGGGTGTAAGCCAATTTTACTATGTTTAAAGGAGAGACCACAAGCACTTTAGCACAGGTAAGTACTGGTAAAGTGTGCAGAGTCCTAAAATCCAACAAAAACAGGTACAGAAGATAGGAGGGTGAAGACAAAAGGGTTGGGGATGACCCTGCAGAGAGAACCAAGTCCAACAGATTCCCTCATTTGCATTTAAATAAGAGCAAATCCCATTGGGATTGCCCTCTTGCACATATAGTAATATTGAAGGTGACCTGCATGCATTTGTTGTCCCTTCTTTAATTCCAAGGTGCCCCGGGCGCGCAAAAAGTAGGTGCAAACTCCTGTTACTCCAGAGGGCCACTTTCTATGCTAATGCCCCATTTTGTTATGTTAAATCCACCACATCCCTGTAATAGTAATGAAAACCTGACTGTTTACTGAAGTTCATAATTGAAGTGCTGCTCTCGTCCTGGGAGGTAAAACTACATAGAAACATTGTTGGCGGCGGCGACACAGGGTGGTTTTGTGAATTCAGGGAGCAAGCTACTCTTAACTGCAGCTTTAGGAAAGTATGCCTTTATTGCTCAAGACTTCGTACTTGCTTAAGAACAGAGAGAGGTGGAAACAGATGGGTTCAGTTTAAGGCAGGATGTGAGCCACAATTAGCTCCCATATTTGTAGCAGATTCCACCCCTTAAAAAGACATGTATACTCATTCTGCTAACAAGAACATTTTTATAGCTCATACACAGTGCAGTGAGCTGTAATACTTTGTTTTAGTGTACTACAAAAGATGCCTGATCATAATCACAGCAATATTAAAGCTAACTCTACGCACAGTCTATGACAATAAATAATGTCAATGCTAAATTTGTACAGAACTTAAAGCTTAAGCTTTAGTACCCAAGGTCAAATGCACTCATATTCCAACAGGAGTTGAACCAGAAGTAGAGAAAAGCACATTTCCAGATTTCAGCACAGATTAATGCAGAACTAAGCAGTGGCAGCTCGCATAGGGCGTGCTGCGGGGCGGTGTGCGGGGCGGGGGAGTGGCAGGATGGGGGGGTAGTAAACTCTGACATACGACGGAACGGAGGAACGTAATAATTACTTTCCTCCGTTCCGTCGCATATCCCCCGCCCCGCTTCACCGCCCCGCAGCACGCACTATGCGAGCCGCCACTGGAACTAAGAGCTGTGCCATGTTACTTGGAGCTTGCAGTTCTGGTATGGAAGCTTGGGAAGAGGTCATACAGAGGTACACACTTGTTCTGATCTATTCTATATTAGTGGCGCACTCTCTGGTGCCTTCTTCGTCAGAGCTTGTCTTCAACCATGCACTTCGTAAGCTGCACTAGACTACTCTTTTCTTGCTTTCACTCCCCTGCCCAGTCCACTGGACACGAAATGGTGGCAAGTGACTAAGATGTAAGGTTCGACTGTTCAAATGGGTGCAGGGAATGTCCCTCTGGGCCGAGGAACAGGAAGCTGTTGTTAGGAATCGACGAGTGGAGGGATCATTCTCTCTCAAGTCTATCTACAGCCCTGAGGGAACACACACAATTTCCTTGTAGAAACATAGGTAATATGGCACCTGATGGAGCATAAATGTCAAATGACATTTGCTTCTATGGATTCTCCTTTTCAAATGGGATTATGATAATTATTTCTTGATGAAAACATGTAAACTGGCTAAGTCGAAAAATGTTAGATTTCATACTGCATTGTAAAAGCATGCAGAAGTGTTTTGAAACATGAAAATGTCAAAATGTAAGCAAAGAGAGAGAAGAAACAATGATATTTGCTATGCATGTAAACACTTGTTTTAAGAAATAAACCTTAGTTAACATAGAGATTGTGGTGACGATAACTTCTAATGTATTAAAATGAAATAATGTCTGTATAATAATGCTCCTGAAATGATTAAAAGGCTTAATTTAATAATAATCGATAGTATGCAAAACTGTAGCTTCGCTAATGTTATGTGATAAAAACGTGTATTTCAGAGTGACACGTGAATATTTGGTTCTGGAAAACGATAAACATGCAAATTATTTTTTTTAGTAGTGCCTAATATTGATATGTAACTGCTTAAGAAGAATAATGATTGAATTAATCAAGAGAAATCGAAATGAATTTACTGATGTGTGATTTATAATAATCATAACGTGGTAATGATTCAGCGAAATTTCATGTAGGCCTTAGCTGTCTTTTCTTTCTAGCTCAAATCGTAGAATTAAGCTGAAGTAGTCACTTTAGATGCTGTGAGAACTTTTCCTAAATTTTCTTTTCTTTATTCAACAACAACGGGCTCACTTTTGATTTAGCAACATTCTTGACAGAAATGTATCAAGATGATTGCAAATCCAGGGAAAGCGCCTGGGAACGGGCCGACTGTGAGTAAAGGGAAGTTTCTTACTTCCGTGGAAAGGATGGAACTAAAGTTGCAATCGGAACTCAATGAATTTGCAAAAGGATTACTTAATGCTTCCGGATTTCTTAGTGAGGTATTGATCACACAATGAGCAGCCCACCGTGAGCAACCAATGGAAACCATATGGGCCGATGGAAAGGATACTTTGTGGTGTGAACCATAAACTTTTAGAAGTATAATTGCCCCCTTGGAGGAGGAGTAGGGGCTGGCTGTCATTTTCCACTTTCTTGCCTGACATGCTGTCGGACTGAACTCTGATTTTCCTCTATGCCAAACCTTTGAACTGAAGTTTCCTGACTGACCTGAATCTGCACTTTGCCGGCTGGTAAAGTTGTGCAGAAATTAGCCTTTTGGCTTAAGGGTTAACTGACTCCCTCTGTGGCATGCTGTGCTGCAGTTTCTGACTTTGGGCAGATCCTTCTCAAAGTCGGACTAAATCCCAACCATATTTGGTTTGTATGAAGATGACTACTGTAACTTGAATTACTATTGTTCTCTCTTTCTCTCTAGGCAACCAGCAAATGTTCATTACTAAATCTGCTTTATAATGTGTGGCTATTTGCACTAATTGCCTATTATTAAAACTGTTATGATATGCAATTTCATGTACTAACCATTCAAATTGAGGCTTTAGATAAATATTTTCCATGAGTCATCATTCTCGAGTGTGTTAATCCTTTGAGTCATAATATTTCTTGTCCAGAAGCATGGGGTTTTGATGACATTGAGAAAGGTAATGAAATAGACATGTATTTGGTAATTTCTTTATTCTGGGTCCTTATAAGGAAATTGACTCACGTTCTCTAAATATCCAAGTCCCTGTTAGCTCAACAAAAAGATCCATTGGAAGACCAAGTGTTTGATAAATTAGGATGGTGGATACATTTGTAAGTCTCATTTGGCCCAGTTGGTGATGACGAAAATAAGTCTTTTAGCGTAATAAGATTAGGATAAGTCTTCCGCTGCATCACACCTCAATTCCTCCTGGAGGTGTCAGGCTCACCAGGGCCAGCTTTATCGCTGGTGGCGCCCGGTGCAACAATGTTTGTTGGTGCCCCCCAATGACCACCTACGTCTCGGATTTCCTTACTACCACCCTTTAACAGTGCTCTCAAGTCTCCATAACCACTCTCTCTCAGATGCATTTAATTAGTCTTATAGCGCCACTCATACCAGTGTAGGGTATCAGAGCACTTTACACACATTACACAGAGACAATCGATCATATGTGTGTAAATCAGTGCATAGAAAACGTTACATAAGACAATGATCTACAAGGTGTAGGAGTCATATGTCATCCATATTGGTAGGCAGTATAGTTTCAGAGTTCTTGGTCTGGAGAAGAAGAAACTCAGGGCCACATTTTCAAGAACGGCGATAACATTATCGCTGCTTTAGCGGCAGGAAACTCCCGCTAAAGCGGCGATAAGGGGCTTGATAATATGCCCTATAGAATTCCAATAGAAGCCCAGGTTCTGGTGTGAAGGACATCAAACCTGGGCTTGTATTGGAATTCTATAGGGCATATTATCAAGCCCCTTATCGCCGCTTTAGCAGCAGTTTCCTCCCGCTAAAGCGGCGATAATGTTATCGCCGTTCTTGATAATATGGCCCACAGAATTTAAAATGTAACACCATGTTAGGGGGTTCTCTTTATTTATAAGAATTGATTTCTAACCAAATGAACTCTTTTTGCAACATTAGGATCATGAAAGATAGGGAAAAAAATCACAACACTCTAATTCATACCTTTCAGTTTGCATTTAACTCTTTGATGACAGTTAATAGCTCACTGTTCTATATTAGGAATTTTACTTATGAACTACAAGTAACAAAATGATCTATCTGACAAAAGCAGTAACCCACTGACCTATTTACATTATATGCACTTTGGGATTGGCATGGTACACCTTCTTTCCAACAGGCATACTAACCCTCTGCACTACCTTACGATGAGTCAAAACTTCCGTTAGACGAAACTCCAATTTCTATCCAGGAAGAACAGTAATCACCAGAGTTATCTTGACCTTTTTGTTGTTGCCTGAAAAATGCTGGATGCCAGGAATGTGGCAGCAGGTGCTTCTAAAACCATAATATACTGGCCAAAACGGCGCCCCAACCCAAAGTCAGCGCCAGTTCCGGTTGCACCGGTCACACCGCCCTAGAGCCGGCCCTGAAAAAGTCACACAGAGCAGTGCAGCAATTCACCTTGCTGACCTGTGTGACAGAGGAAGGGCAGGAATACCCAATATTTAAGGCAATATGGAGCATGCCTGTCTTTTCCTCTGTGCTGGCTCCCTTTTGGCAGCATAGCGCCAATGCAGGCACCGTTGCAATAGTGCAAGGGTGCCTGAGTTGCATGCATGATTGTTTTTGTGCGGGAAGGGACACCTTCCTGCACAAAAACAATCCTGATATGCATATTCCTCTGCAGCACACATAGGAAGAGGAAGTAACGAGGAGAAATAAAGATATTTCTCCCCTGTACGCCTCTCTTGGGAAGGCATATCTTGTTGGTGCATTCACAGGTTTACCACTTATGGTAAATCTGGGAATGCATCAAAACCATGGGAGTTGCGTGGGAACACCAACACAACTCCCATGGAACTCTTTCCCAGGGCAGAGTAAGGCAATGCAGCAATATGCGCTGCTTTGTCTTACCCCTGATTTATGGAGCCACTCAGGGCCACAGAAGGTGGCCTTGTGTGGCTTCATAAATCTGATTTGAGGTTTGCATCCCAAACCAACTCGTAAATAGGCCCCATAGAATTTTTTTTTCTGCTTATGGCAACTTAAAATATCCAACATTTTCAGCTTTTGTTGATCGCTTTGTTTCGTTTATGCTCAAAATGCCTTTACTGTGTCGATTTGTTTAAAAAACATAAATGTCCTATTGTAAATTGTTTATTCTCCAAGTGCACCTTCTGTCACTCAATGTTGCTGCCAGGGCACAGATATTAATAAAGTATTCCCCCAAAGTACATAATCTCACATGTACAATAAAATTTCATGGAATCTTAACTTTGACCCTTTTGTTAATTGTGGGGAGGAAAAGACAAAATGATCAGACCTCAAATGCCAGGTATGATTTAAATGCTGTGCAAATGTATCTCACTTACAAGAATGCTTATTTCATAGATTCAGAATTTCTAAAATGTATTTATTTTCTATGTTATGTATCCATTTATTTATTTGGCGAGCTTTATCTAGCTGCTTGTCACCAAGAGGAAGCTTCATAGAAGCAAAAGAATATTGCAATTAGACACCGAGTAGACGAACTGATTACACCATGTTCCAAATTCCATCTGCATATCATGAGCATAAGCAAAGACCCATAGGCCTGGCCTAATAGTTGTCATTGAACTTTCTACATTGAATTGTGCCCTACCTGCTCCCCATTACATACTCCTGATTGGCTTTCCTTATGCTCCATTATTTGCCGAGTCCTTGACCGAATCTGGAGCAGATAAGAGTACACAGCTCGCTTTAGCAAGACACACACAGTGTCCCGTGTTACATAATGCACGGCCTTGTTCAGTGAGACGCCCGTGCCTACACCTCCATAATCCAATAGCTCACTTAAGTGAGGTAATAACTGTTTTAGATTTCCCTAAGGTAAGTGCAAAGCACAGACAGTCTATTGAGCTCCATAATGTGAGTACTCCCTCTGAGAAACACTGACTGTGTCTGGAGTTACATAACCTAAGAGCACGGTTTAGCGAGCTACAGACAGTGTTTCCATCTAAAAAATGCAAAAACCTCATCTCGTGAGACAAGAACAGTATCCCAAGTGATATAATGCATGAGTTCTGTTCAAAACGAGCTGAAGGTATTACTGCTCCATATGTCTTCAACCTCCTGCTGCGTGTGGCTTTGCCCATGGACCACCTGATTTATGCTTAGCTAAAGTGCTTTGATTCACTCTAGCGCTGCGTAATTTCCTACATCCAGGAGCAATTTTGAAGTTCATTACACATTTTCAAGTCTGCTTGATGCCCAACAGTACAGCAGTGAATTACACTCACACTGTCAGAAATGGGGTCACACAAAAACAGCTAAAAAATGTCTTGCCTGGTGCCCCAAAGTTCCTTGTGATGACACTGGGTAGAGAGAGAAATAGTGAGACGACAGGGTGTGGAGAATGGTTGAGATAAAGAAATATTTAGAGGTGAAAGTAAGGGAGAGAGAAAGGCCACCTTTCGAAGGGCCCCTTGGAAGGTGAGGGCCCTGCGCAATTGCTCACTTTGCCTATGCCTTAAAACGTCTCTGCCAATACCGAGTCCCAGATTTTGGCAGTTTGTTGCTTTCATTCAATTACAGATTGTGACTCAACCATGACCATTCGTGGCAGGGCAACCTATACATCATCTATTTGTACGATATTATATTTAATGTTATCAGATGTCTCTGTGGCTGGGGACTTAACAAACTAGCCCTAAATTGGTTTGTGTGATAAAAACACTGGGCTGGAATAGAGTGTCCATGGTGACATGGAGTCAAAGATGGCGGGAGAGATCATTGAATGAGCTCAACGATCGCCACAGGAACAAAGATGTGATCAGGAGGCCACGAGTTTGAGTCCTGACAACAGGAGCAAGCCTTCCATCCAATGCTTAATTTGAGCCGTGGTTGCCAGAGGATCTCACCGGAACTTATTTTTGGGGACCAGCACTCATTTTTCCTCATCGTACACTATCCGAGGGTAAGAAAGGGAAAACACAGAAAGAGGAAAGAAGGCGAAAGAGAAAAAAGGAAAAATCATCACAAAGGTAGAGAGTGGACACATGCAGGAGTGAGATAATGGGACAGGGAGTGTCTGGTAGTCAAAGAGGCATGAGATGGATTCAAGGGTATGCAGCCTTGATATTCAGCCTGCTGACATGTAATAACGCCTGCCGAGGGCTTCTGAGCAGAGCTTTGGGAACCAGCACTCATTCTTTCATAAATTAAGTACTACTTTCATCCTCCCAAAAGTAGAGAAATTGAGTACCATGAATGGGTAATAGTAACATCTCTTATTTACAGTTGTTAGAAACTACAGTTGTGTGTTATGAAGTGCTATAAAATACAAGTTATTATAATTACTTAGTAAACACAAAGCAGGCTCTCTTCGAATTAGAGAAACACTCGACCATCAAATTTAAAACCTCTAACATGACAACACTATGGCACAATCCCAAAATATGGATAGAAGGTCAGACACTATATTGTCAGGACTGGTCTCAAAATGGCATTAACTTTATAAAGGATCTGTACGACAACACTGACCCAAAACCCTTCTCCACACTAAGGATGGAAAAAGATTTGAAATCAATAGAGCTATATAAATTCTTGAAGCTCAAAGTTCAGGTTGCCAAATTATCCATAACGCCGGTATCCCCCTCACTTCCCGCCAAATTAGCTCAGTATAATAAACTGGGACATATGGTATCTAAGATTTACAAATCACTACTACCAGAACCTCGTAAATCCCACAAAGAAAATGAGAGGAAATGGGAAAAAGAAGGTAACGCTAGCAGGATCTAACTTGATTGGGAGCAAATCTACAAGGCACCTTTCAGAAACAAAATCTCACCTACACTCTCCCAGACAAAGTTTATGATCATTAATAGAACATACTGGACACCAAATAGACTGCACAAGCTCACCCTTATAGAGTCCCCCCTCTGTGGGAACTGTAATAAACAGACAGGTAACCTCGCACACAAGCTATTTCACTGCCCTCTGCTCCAAACATTCTGGGACAAAATCCTTAATTGTATAAGAGACACCTTTCACATCAACCCAAATAGAGAATTATCCTCTCCTACATTCTTCTGGGACCCCTAGACCCCTTACTACAAAATGACAATGATTGTGACCTGTTAGACTTAATGCTAACTCTGGCATGCAAAGTTATCTTATGTCACTGGAAGAATTATAAAGGCATTTCATACAAGATATGGCACGAGTGGCTTACCTTTCTTAGAGAAAACAATGGTTCTATTGTGGCCAAATTGGTCCAAAGGGAAGACGCAAGAATTTGCGTCAGGGATGACAGCAAACGGTCTGATTTAAGAGATAAGCAATTAATGCTAGAGGGAGCAATGAAGTGTATACACAGGGACAAGATTAAATTCAAAGAAATTATGTGATTTATTTTTAACGAAACATAGTTCAGGAGCTCACATAAAAAGTGACAATAAGCGTGATGTGATAAGTGAGGGTGACTTTTTAAAAATATATACATCGCACTGACAACAAACAGGAGAACTCCTCAAGAACAGTTTATACAAGATGCAGGGAGTTCATGTTGTAGGGGGTCGATGGCGTTTCGATCTCAGTGACTAGAGATCATCTTCAGGACATAGCATATGTGAGCAAGCTGAATCTATAAGAAGCATTCCATAAATAATTAATGTATGGTCCCTGGACAATCTTATTTCATAATTGCTATTTAAATCTAGTGAATTGGTGCTCCCAGTGAGTTGAAAAAATGCATGCTGATTAAACGCTTGGAAAATTAGTCTTGTTTGCTTTCTGGTAAACATTTTCTTAGGTTAGACAATTAATCCAAGTAGGTAAGGCAAGAGATAGTGCCCTGGAACTAGTGCAGTGAGTTGCAGTAGGCGGAAGAATCAGACCTACTTAATTAAAAGGCAGGGGCAAGAATGCCTAGAGGTGCGAAACAGGATGGGGTAATGAAATGTGTCCTAGCGCGATTAGGGGGACAGAGAGAAAAGATCTAAATTAACATTCCATAGCGCAGCCGTGTCGCAGAAGCGTCCTGAAGCACGTAATACGGAAGGAGCACTACACTTACTCATGAACCCGGAAGCAAGCCGGTGAGAAAATGAAGACAGAAATAAGGTGTTCAGTCGGCAAAGTAGGCAAGCGGTAGTTGAAAGACTGGGGCTGCAGTCTACGAGTGGGTATTGAAGACCCAGGATGCTAAAGGAGACAACTAATTGATCAGGAATAGAGAATCTAAAAACGCGACAGTAAATTAGAAAAGGGTGGAAGTAGACTTACAGAATGTCAATCAAGGCGAGTTGAGAATAACAATGCCTGATTGGAAGGCAAGGTGATAGGAAACGCGTAATGCGGCCAATGGTTCCAATTAACAGGGTCTGTGAGAAAGGGGTGAGAACAACACTGGTTAACAAAAAGGACAATTTTCGGGACTGAAAACGCACATACCAGTTAAAGTTGGACTTACATTGTAATCTTAATTAAGGGTCGCTAGGCGGTGGGGCACTGCGAGCTGGCCATCGGAGTATAATTAATAAGTCTTCCGACGTGTATGATCTGGGTGGAGAAGAGCAATTATTAGGTAATGGAGAGCTAATCTCGAGTGAAAGCAGCCTATGGCCACTTACTTGAAAGAGACTGCAGGAGTCAGTCTACTGGGGAGGAGCGAGCTGCGTCTCCGGTTTCCAGACAGTGCGCGCTGAGTAAAGGCGGGAAGTTCAGCGAAACACCTGTGCTTAAATCATTGACGCTGTGCACGTGCAGCGTGCAGCAGCTAGATTGAGAAGGGGGTGTGTCTGATACTCCGTGTGGGCCAGTCCTGGGGCTCTGGTCCGTGAACACCAGGAGCAAGGCGTTAACCCTTGCAGAACTACACTAATCAGGTGCATTAGGAGCACAAGGATATTGAATTAAACAGGAAAGGTAAATGAAACAGGGGAAGTGAATCAGGAAGGAAAGGGTTATGAGGGAAAAAAAACAATTAATACAGTTGAACTAATACATTGCTTAGGCTGAACCATGAAAGGATAACACAGTTGGGCATATAATTACAATTGATGCATAACTGTAAGAACTGGTTCAGTGATACAGACATTGCGGAATCAGGAAGGAAAACAACACTTGTGCTGCCAGTTGTACAGCCAGTAGTTTATGTGATGGCATTCCATTCATCCATTGAATTTAGTCCATGTTCAATTGTGCGGCAGTTGAAAATCCATTTGCACTCCAGTCTGTTTAGGGTCTGTTGTTGATTGCCACCTCTGCAGTGTAGGCGTAAATGTTCAATCACTTGCCAAGTGAAATCCAGTTCAGAGTGTCCTTTTTTGAGAAAATGTTCCACAAGTGGTGCTGTTGTGATCTTGCAGCGGATCCGGCTCTTATGTTGTGAGATCCTGTTTTTTATCTTCTGGGTCGTCTGGTCTATATATAACAGTTTGCATGGACATTGAATGCAATAAATCACATTTTGTGAATTACAATTAAAAAATAATTTCAACGTGTGTTTTATGCTTTCATACTCAAACACTTTAGTGTTCACCATGGATTCACGTGCTAAGCAGTTGTTACATTTGCAGTGACCATGAAGAGGTGGTAGGTTGAGGTAGGATTGGAGAGAATTGTCTCTACGTTCAGGTTTGTGTGCCCTAACCAGATGGTCTTTGATATTTCGGCCTCTTTTGAAAGAGAACAAGGGCGCTCCTGTAGTCAAATTCAGGGGAGACAGGACTGACCAATGTTTTCTAATCATTTTAGTAAGTTTATTGCTCACTGGGCAGTATGTAGTGACACGTGATTTTTGAAGGGAATGTTTTTTGCGTAGGTTGTAGCAGGTATTCACAGTGTGGGTACCATGCTTTTTTCATTGAGCATTTGACTAGGCGCCTGGGATAGCCTCTGTCAGTCAGTTTTTTGCATAGTATCTCTGCTTCAGTGAAAAAAATCCTCTTTGAATTTACAATTCCTGCGAATTCTGAGGAATTGTCCGTATGGTAACCCGTCTCTGAGTGCTCTGGGGTGTGAACTGTTGTATTGCAGTAGTGTGTTGCGCTCAGTGGGTTTCCTAAACAACGCGGTGTATAGTTCTCCATTCAGGCTTTTGACAGTTACGTCTAGATAGTCAATTTGTGTGTTATTGTAGCTGTATGTAAATCTCAGTTCCGGCTCGCTATTGTTAAGCCAAGAGCAAAAGTCATATAGTTCTGTACTATCACCCAACCAGATCATGAACACATCATCTATATATCTACGCCATTCACTGATTTTTTGGAGATATGGGTTGACTCTGTTGAGAATGGTGGTAGTCTCTATATTATTGACGAACAGAATCGCAAAATTAGGGGCGAAAACAGCACCCATAGATGTACCTTCACATTGTCTGTAGTATTTATCTTGGAAAGAAAGTAGTTCTTGGTTAATGCTATTTCCAGAAGTGAGACAATGAAATCGGTGGGTACTTGATGGGGGCTTGTCGTTGGTTAAGGTGATTACTGATGACATCAATGCCCTTATTCTGGAGGATATTAGTGTACTGTCGTGTAGTTCCTATATATCCTATACAGGATCTGCGTGTTTTGGATAACATAAACTGTGGGATTGGCGGTAGACTGATTCTGTACACCCCCACCGAATACGTTAGCCTATCTGTATTAGCTAGCTCACAGTGCCACTATAATCTCCTCTTACCAAGGAGAGAATAGATTCTGGCAACCTCAGAACATGACAACCCTGATCCCTCAGAATAGTGGAAACAATATACTACCTTTCGCTCAGTCACTCGTGCTTACTTAGTTTGTCTCAGAGAGATACACAGAATAAACAGTCTGGTTGTTTTCAATAAGAATTTATTGAACAGTTGTTATTTTAGTGTAGGATATATGAGCTGCAACAACCATTAGACAGTAGCAGAGATATATGATTAGCAGTATTACGAAAGTAAAGGGATGGTATAGTTCTACCATCTTGCAGAAATCATGAATATATACACGTACATAAAACACATGATGAAAAGTGTGTACTCCTACGATGCCTCCCTAACTAGATGTACCTAAATGTACCTAGCATCTGTGTAGGAGTTATGCCAAGAATCCCTCTAGGATCTAGTCCACCCTATTACCTGAGAGTTAGAGAATATGGGACCCCGTCCTGGTCTCGAGTTTGACACCCCACGAGGGATGTTAGACCACTGCGAGCTGGAGCGTCTGCATGCAGGAACCTCAGTGTCTCTGGTCAGTGTGTCAGCCGGGAAGTCTCGGTCTCCTCTATCTTCCTAAGCAGGATGTGCTGTATATATACCCATAGCTCTCCCCAGGGGTCCTACCTTGCTGTGTTACTGTGTCGGCCTAAAGGATGACGTTGGGCCTGAACTTTATACAGAGATATTATACAGGAGATGGTAATCCTACTGTTAGTCCTGCTGTGCTTCCAAGAAGCCTCATGCATAATGGATGAGAATCGAACCAGGGAAAAACCCGCGTTCTGAATGCAGTGTCATATCTAGGTAAAAGGTCAGTGTCTAAGAACCATTATGTATGTAATGTAGGGAAGAATATAGGTGAAAGGTTGCAATGTTACCTGGGCCTATATAGGGTACCTATATGGAATATAACAGTACAGTGATTCAATGTCTAAAGTGACAAGAAGTTCGGTACTGGGATCAAAGGATTCTGATTCGATGAGATTTATGAAATGCGTGGTATCCTTCACATATGTCGTGGTGCACTGTGCTAAGTCCCTGATAAAATAGTCAATATATCTGCCCAGGGGTTCTAGAATTGAGCCACAGCCTGATAGGATAGGTCTGCCTGGTGGTTTTTCCAAGTTTTTGTGTATTTTGGCCAGCATATATAGGACAGGGGTGCGTGGAGTCTTATTGTTAAGAAAAAGGAATTCATTCCTGCTAATAAAACCCTCTTCTTCAGCTGTTTTAGTGACATTCAAGATGAGATCACTAATGTCTTTGAATGGATTACGCGTAAGATGCTCATAGTGTGTGGTGTTACTAAGCTGGCGGTAAATCTCATTGTCATATGCTGTTTTGTCCTGTATAACTATTCCACTGCCTTTGTCGCAGGGTTTAATAACTATTTCGTCAGGGTCTTTTAATCTAGCTAGATTCTGTTTCTCTTCTAGACTTACATTGTATGGAGTGAATTTGTATTCTTTTTCTATTTTGTCCAGGTCTTGGAGCACTAGGTGTTCAAATGCAAGAATTTCCAGGGGCATAGAGCCACTCGGGGGGTTGAATGTGAACTTCAGGCGTAGTCCGGTAACATCTGATTTGCTTGACTGTTCTTTTTTAAGGAAGAACGCTTTGAGTCTCACCTTTCTTAAAAATTGAAAGATTTCAGTTTGTATAACAAACCAGATTTACTACACAGAACACCAAGGCAGAGTTGCCAAATTGCGAATGCACATCCTAGCCACACCGTTTGTCGGAAAGTAATTCTCAATAAATTAGTAAATTTTGGTGCTCTCCAGGCATTAGGCCTCCCTCCGCCTTCAGAAGACCAAACTGGCTCTCCAAGGAGATAGCAATCCCTTGTGAGATCCCCAAATATATTACGCATATGCCGAGGCACTTCTCAAATCAGTCCCAGTCTGTATGTAAGGCAGTGACCATCCTCATGAGAAAGAAGAAGTCCAAAAGATGTTCTTTGTTTCTTTAAATGTATCCTTTATTCTCTTGCCACAATCCAATCATACGCAACAGGCAGCCGACACGTGTTTCGTCCGAAAGGACTTTCTCAAGGCTAGTAATGAGAATTTTCTTTCTCTTCTGTCTAAGCCAAATCGTAGCTCCAAATCTGAGAATTTCAAAACATGAGCATATGGGTGCAAGTAATAGCAGACCTGTAATACCGAGTCGTGGGGTCGATTTAAAAATAGACTACCTGTATTATTTTCTGATTGCTCTGCAGAATGTGATAACTCTGACTCCGGAGCAGGCCCCAGCACTTCAACCCATAACCCTAATTTTTTAGGGAGAGGCCAACCCTTTGGAGGGGAGAGAGGCAGGGGCCGAGGAAAAACCAGGTCCAACTTCCCACCAGGGGAACGTCAGACGAGACGCAAGTTCTACCAGTGGGGTTACCAATAATAGACCTTGTGCACTCTGAGCCCACACCCAATATGGAAAACATCCCCATTTTCAACTTGTCTAAACACCAATTGGCATCTACGGACATTGCTCTACTGAGCAGAGGTCTGTCCTATGTAATAACTGAAAAACCTAACTGGTTTGTTATACAAACTGAAATCTTTCAATTTTTTAGAAAGGTGAGACTCAATGCGTTCTTTCTTAACAAAGAACCATCAAGCAAATCAGATGTTACTGGACTACGCCCGAAGTCCACATTCAACCCCCCAAGTGGCTCTATGCCCCCGGAAATTCTTGCATTTGAACACCTAGTGCACCAAGACCTGGACAAAATACAAAAAGAATACAAATTCACTCCATACAATGTAAGTCTAGAAGAGAAACAGAGTCTAGCTAGATTAAAAGACCTTGACGAAATAGTTATTAAACCCTGCGACAAAGGCAGTGGAATAGTTATACAGGACAAAACAGCATATGACAATGAGATTTACCGCCAGCTTAGTAACACCACACACTATGAGCATCTTACGCGTAATCCACTCAAAGAGATTAGTGATCTCATCTTGAATGTCACTAAAACAGCTGAAGAAGAGGGTTTTATTAGCAGGAAGGAATTCCTTTTTCTTAACAATAAGACTCCATGCACCCCTGTCCTATATACGATGCCCAAAATACACAAAAACTTGGAAAAACCACCAGGCAGACCTATCCTATCAGGCTGTGGCTCAATTCTAGAACCCCTGGGCAGATATATTGACTATTTTATCAGGGACTTAGCACAGTGCACCACAACATATCTGAAGGATACCAAGCATTTCATAAATCTCATTGAATCAGAATCCTTTGATCCCAGTACCGAACTTCTTGTCACTTTAGACATTGAATCACTGTACACTAATATCCCCCAGAATAAGGGCATTGATGTCATAAGTAATTACCTTAACCAACGACAAGCCCCCCATCAAGTACCCACCGATTTCATTGTCTCACTTCTGGAAATAGCATTAACCAAGAACTACTTTCTTTTCCAAGATAAATACTACAGACAATGTAAAGGTACATCTATGGGTGCTGTTTTCGCCCCTAATTTTGCGATTCTGTTCGTCGATAATATAGAGACTACCACCATTCTCCACAGAGTCAACCCATATCTCCAAAAAATCAGAGTATGGCGTAGATATATAGACGATGTGTTCATGATCTGGTTGGGTGATAGTACAGAATTACATGACTTTTGCTCTTGGCTTAACAATAGCCAGCTAGACCTGAGATTTACATACAACTACAATAACACACAAATTGACTATCTAGACGTAACTCTCAAAAGCCTGAAGGGAGAACTATACACCACGTTGTTTAGGAAACTCACTGAGCACAACACACTACTGCAATACAACAGCTCACACCCCAGAGCACTCAGATACAGGCTACCATACGGACAATTCCGCAGAATTCGCAGGAATTGTAAATTCAAAGAGGATTTTTTCACTGAAGCAGAGATACTATTAAAAAAACTGACTGACAGAGGCTATCCCATGCGCCTAGTCAAACGCTCAATGAAAAGAGCATGGTACTCACACTGTGAATACCTGCTACAACCTACGCAAAAAACAGCCCCTTCCAAAATCACATGTGTCACTACATACTGCCCAGTGAGCAATAAACTTACTAAAATGATTAGAAAACATTGGTCAGTCCTGTCTCCCCTGAATTTGACTACAGGAGCCACCTTGTTCTCTTTAAAAAAAAAAATAGGCCGAAATATCAAAGACCATCTGATTAGGGCACACAAACCTGCACGTAGAGACAATTCTCTCCAATCCTACCTCAACCTACCACCTCTTCATGGTCACTACAAATGTAACAACTGCTTAGCATGTGAATCCACGGTGAACACTAAAGTGTTTGAGTATGAAAACATAAAACACACGTTGAAATTCTTTTCCAATTGTAATTCACAAAATGTGATTTATTGCATTCAATGTCCATGCAAACTGTTATATATAGGCCAGACGACCCAGAAGATAAAGACCAGGATCTCACAACATAAGAGCCGGATCCACTGCAAGACCACAACAGCACCACTTGTTGAACATTTTCTCAAAAAAGGACACTCTGAACTGGATTTCACTTGGCAAGTGATTGAGAATTTACGCCTAAACTGCAGAGGTGGCAATCAACAACAGTCCCTAAACAGACTAGAGTGCAAATGGATTTTCAACTGCCGCACAATTGAACATGAACTAAATTCAATGGATGAATGGAATGCCATCACATAAACTACTGGCTGTACAACTGGCATCACCAAGTGTTGTTTTCCTTCCTGATTCCGCAATGTCTGTATCACTGAACCAGTTCTTACAGTTATGCATCAATTGTAATTATATGCCCAACTGTGTTATCCTTTCATGGTTCAGCCTAAGCATTGTATTAGTTCAACTGTATTAATTGTTTTTTCCCTCATAACTCTCTCCTTCCTGATTCACTTCCCCTGTTTCATTTACCTTTCCTGTTTAATTCGATATCCTTGTGCTCCTAATGCACCTGATTAGTGTAGTTCTGCAAGGGTTAACTCCTTGCTCCTGGTGTTCAGGGACCGGAGCCCCAGGACTGGCCCACACGGAGTATCAGAAACACCCCCTTATCAATGTAGCTGCTGCACGCTGCACAGCATCAATTATTTAAGCACAGGTGTTTCGCTGAACTTCCCGCCTTCACTCAGAGCGCACTGTTTGGAAACCGGAGACGCAGCCCGCTCCTCCCCATTTGACTGACTCCTGCGGTCTTTTAGAAGTAAGTGACCTGTTCACCGTAGGCTGCTTTCACTCAAGATTAGCTCTCCATTACCTAATAATTGCTTTTCTCCACCCAGATCATACACGTTGGAAGACTTATTAATTATACTCCGATGGCCAGCTCACAGTGCCCCACCGCCTAGCGATCCTTAATTAAGATTACAATGTAAGTCCAACTTTAACTGGCATGTACGTTTTCAGTCCCAAAAATTGCTCTTTGTTAACCAGTGTTGTTCTCACCCCTTTCTCACAGACCCTGTTAATTGGAACCATTGGCCGCATTGCGTGTTTCCTATCACCTTGCCTTCAAATCAGGCATTGTTATTCTCAACTCGCCTTGATTGACATTCTGTAAATCTACTTCCACCCTTTTCTAATTTACTGTCGCGTTTTTAGATTCTCTATTCCTGATCAATTGGTTGTCTCCTTTAGCATCCTGGGTCTTCAATACCGACTCGTAGACTGCAGCCCCAGTCTTTCAACTACCGCTCACCTACTTCTTTGCCGACTGAACACCTTAATTGTGTCTTCATTTTCTCAACAGCTTGCTTCCAGGTTCATGAGTAAGTGTAGTGCTCCTTCCGTATTACGTGCTTCAGGACGCTTCTGTGACACGGCTGCGCTATGGCATGTTAATTTAGATATTTTCTCTCTGTCCCCCTAATCGCACTAGGACACATTTCATTTCCCCGTCCTGTTTCGCACCTCTAGGCATTCTTGCCCCTGCCTTTTAATTAAGTAGGTTTGATTCTTACGCCTACTGCAACTCACTGCACTAGTTCCAGGGCACTATCTCTTGCCTTACCTACTTGGATTAATTGTCTAACATAAGAAAATGTTTACCAGAGAGCTAACGGGACTAATTTTCCAAGCGTTCAATCAGCATGCGTTTTTCATCTCATTGGGAGCACCAATTCACTAGTTTTAAATAGCAATTATGAAATAATATTGTCCAGCGACCATACATTAATTATTTATGTAATGTTTCTTATAGATTCAGCTTGCTCACATATGCTATGTCCTGAAGATGATCTCTAGTCACTGAGATCGAAACGCCGTCGACCCCTACAACATGAACTCCCTGCATTTTGTATAAACTGTTCTTGAGGAGTTCTCCTGTTTGTTGTCAATGCGATGAATATATTTTTTTAAAAGTCAGCCTCACTTATCACATCACGCTTATTGTCACTTTTTTATGTGAGCTCCTGAACTATGTTTTGTTAAAAATAAATCACATAATTTCTTTGAATTTAATCTTGTCCGTGTATACACTTCATTGCTCCCTCTAGCATTAATTGCTTATCCCTTAAATCAGACCGTTTGCTCTCATCCCTGACGCAAATTCTTGCGTCTTCCCTTTGGACCATTTTGGCCACAATAGATCCATTGTTTTCTCAAAACACTGATTCACCCCAGGTTCGAATATTGGGGTTCCCTTGTTTACCATATTACCTTTCTTAGAGGCGCACACAACTTAACTCTACAACTCACTCCATGGCGTTCCCTCCACACTCAATTATGGAACGCATTAGACACTTCCACCTTAGTGTTTAAACCCCCATGAACTAAAGGTGAGATATCAGTGACACGAGGCCTACCCCTCAGCGAAGGAAATCAAGATAACCAGGTCAGATTCATGCTATATAAGAGACCCCATCTAATGCAACTGATCACTGTGATGTTCCAGTGGCTGCTTCCTCTTTCTTTCAGTTTCCCTACTGATTTAAATTTTACTTATTTTTCCCTTTCCCCTATTCTTCTCTTTTAGTAGAAGGACAATTACAGAACCCCCACAAGCGCCTTAAGACTTAAGAAGGGACTTAAATCAAGCTAGAAAATAAATAGTCTCAATGATGACGTGCTCTCAAACTATTGACCACCACTGAGTATGGAAATTTGACTTGTGTAACCGCCAAGATTCGAATGTGTAAACAAGTCCCTGGTTATTTAAAAATGTATGACTATTGCTATGTATTGATCACGTAGATAATATCCATGTCAATGAGGATTGTAATACCTGATGTTATTTTGTATTTTCGTTGTACTTTCCTTTTAAAAAGAATTCTTAATAAAAATTATTTGAAATCAAAGAGGCATGAGATAGATTCAAGAGTATGCGGCCTTGGTATTCAGCCTGCTGACATGTAATAACGCCTGCCGAGGGCTTCTGAGCAGAGCTTTGGGCACCGGCACTCATTCTTTTATAAATTAAGTACCACTTTCATCCTCCTAAAAGTAGGGAAATTGAGTAACATGAATGGGTAACAGTAACATCTCTTATTTAAAGTGGCTAGAAACTATAGTTGTGTGTTATGAAGTGCTATAAAATACAAGTTATTATTTTTACTTAGTAAACCTAATTGTATTTTACTGTTATTCCTCCAAGTTTTCCCCATCCTCATTGTCAGTGTCATGTTATGCCTCCGATGCTGGAACCTTGAAACATAAAAACTGGAGAAAAATTGAGAAAGAGTGAAGGGCAGTCTATTGAATCACAGCGTACAGACAAAGTGATGAGAGACAAGCCCTTCAAGGAACAGAAACAAGGCACTAGAGAAGACTCTGTTAATAAAGAATAGACTAATGCATGCAGTTGTACAAGCTGTTCTGATGTATCCACAAGAGAACATCTGGAATGCTGCTCTTTGTGGATGCAGGCGACCCCAAATACAAGCAAGCAAGATGGTGTCCTCTAGCAGCAGTGACACAAAATGGATCAACGTAATCACCAAACATCAATTTTCCATCCAAACATACTACTCTAAGTGATCTCACATAACAGAGGGAGCATTGCACCATCTCCAGCAAAGGCTGTAGGCTGACACATTCATAAATCCCAACTCCTACAAGACAGGACATAGCCAAACACATGGCAAAAGCAGACTGCCCTATCAAGTGGGCAGAATATACCATAGCGCCTTTTTTCAGGGGGTGCAGAATTATTCAGACCCAGAAGCTTAGGACTCTTCCAGCCCCACAACCCATCAGTGATGGACTGAGAGTTGTAATCATGCCTGTAGAATGTGTTAATACCAGCTATACATTAGTGAGTGAGACACTTTTTCATAAATAGGCCCCTATGTGTACAGTGTATTAAAGATGTAGGGGCATATTTCTGAGAGGCTTGCATCATGTTTGCACCACGCTACGTGCTACATGCGTGACACAAACCTCTAAGTCAGATTTTTGAAGACATGCAAAGCCAATTTGCGTGGCTTAAAAAATCTGGAGTGATGCAGCGCAAATCTCTGCTTTGCATTGCTCTGCCCTGGGAAGGCGTTCCATGGGCATTGCGTGGGAGTTCCCACACAACTCCCATGGTTTTTGACGCATTCCAGAATTTACAAGAACCTGCAAACCTGGGAATGCATCAAAATCTTACATCTTCCCAGGGAAGGCGTAACGAGGAGAAATATCTCTATTTCTCCTCATTTCTTCCTCTTTCTGCAGCACACAGAGAAAGAGGAATATGCCTCCCAGGATTGCTTTTCTGCAGGAAAGTGTCCCTTCCTCCACAAAAACAATCCTACGTGCAACACAGGCACCCGTGCACCATGGTGCAACGGTGTCTGTGTTGGCGCTAGGCTGCCAAAAGGGCACCAGCGTGAGGGAAAGGACAGGAATGTGAAGTATTTCCTTAAATACAGCGCATTTCTGCCCTTTCCCTGCCCTGTCACGCAGGGCAGTGCAGCAAGGTCACTTACTGCGCTGGGTGCCTTCTTTCAGATTTGCCTCCTGTGGTCTTGCCAGAGGCATGGTTATTTTAGAGCAGAGATAAATAATCATAATGAATACCCAAGACTTGTTGATGTCACTAGCGGAAAATATGTTTTTATTTTCCTGGCTGCTCTACAGCATACTTCACTGGTTTTGTCTGACTTTAGCTTTTATCCTACCATCGTGGCCTGGAAACAGAGGGAAACCTTTGTCTTGGCTGCATAAGAAGAAAGTGCCCTGGAAGTTTAACCCTGTGTTACCGGACTCAATACTGCAAACCTCAAACGTAAGCATTTAACACACATTTCGCCACCTTATATGTCACTTGTCCTTGTTAAGTGATCGAAACCTAAATAATGACATGTTGCTTAGTTATTCTCTTTTGTTATGAACTTTTTTCTTGGCTTTTCAAAAACTATGGAAACTTAAAATACATCTTTAAAAAGGTGGGTGCACACAGCACGTGCCTTCTCAGAGCTCTGGTCAGACTTTATCTTCTGAGGCCCTTTGGCTGTTGTGAGCGGGTGAGGGATTTGGCAGAAACTGATAGAGCGACATGTTCTTGTGAAATTTGTAGGGGTGCATCATAATCACTGGTAGTTCGCACCCGCATATACTCAGACATATATCCGTATATATTCAGTTGTATATCCATGCATGTTTAGTAAAGAGTGAATAGTTCGCTGATATTAAGTGAATCAGCAGTATAATTGTGTTATGATAATTATGCAATGTAATGTTTATTGAATTGTGTGAAAAATAATGCATAGACAAATCAGTTCGTGTGTAATTCAATTGCAATAGTTTAAACGTGCACCATATTAAAGTTGCACATGAAATTCATTTTCGCATATGAATTGTAATGAAAATGCTTATAGAGAAAAGTAAGATGTGTGTTTAAAAGTCATATGTAAAGGCCTGACTACATATATGTTTAGGAAAGGCCTGGTTTATTCTTATGTTAGCTTATTTTGTAGGCAGAGAAAAGTTTCTCTTGGTAAGGCTCTCTGGGCACAAACGGTAGATTTAATTAGCACAGTAGAAGGTCTCTGTTGAACGTATCTTTTGTTGCAGGTGCAAAGACACATGTCTCGTTAGTAAAAGACTAACTCTTTGTTTTCTAAAGTTAGAGAGATGGGAGGCATGGTACAGGGAGTGCAATGGAATTTAGGGATGATACTTTCAGCGGAGAAGGTGCCTGGGACTCAAGGTCATCGCAACCGTCCAGGATGAAGTAACCGTTTCGATGGAAAAGTACAAGAAAGAAGACCTGGCCAAGGAGGCGTGACAAAGGCGTGTACAATTGTATTAGGGTTTTGTATTAGGGATAGTGCCCTGAGGGAGGAGGCCAGAGAAGAGGTAGGGGAGACCAGAGAGGAGGACAGAGAGTGTCCTGATGAAGGAGCATAAAAGAATCTGAGCTTAGGTACTAGGTGATTGCACTTCTGAGGAAGTCTTCACAGCTGACACCTTTTATTTACTCTTGCCTGGGAAAATCGTTATGTAGGGATGTCACTAAGAGTTAGTGTAGGGACAGCAATTGATTTAAAGCTTGCTTAGATAAATGAAGAGCAACGTAGAAATTGGAGCAATCATAGCTTGGTTGATCCTTCTGGAACTATTGATTCTCTTTATTCTGAGTCGGATGAGACTCCTGCGTAGATTATTATTTGTATTGGTGCCCATCTATTTCTTTAACCTCGTGTTGAGGTGTTTGCATGTCCAGTTGTTTTTTGGCGATAATAAATTCATAAACTTGAATTCGGAGTCAGTGGTCCTTACAGACAAAATGGATGCTGTTATATAACCAGATGAGATTCTCTCCTTTACACTATTCAACAGGTAAAAAGATCCTGGTGACCAGAAGGTTCTTTTAGATAATTAGATAAGAATCGGCGTTATCAGTTGGTAGCAGAGGATGGTTACCTTTGATGGTAAGGGGAGATCTAGATCAAGATAGGAGATTAAGTTGCCCCATAGAGTCCGAGTGATGCTGATCCAGTGGACCGTAGGAGAAGGATGTCGGAGGTCGTTGAAAACTGACGGAGAGTGACGGTGCGGCGGAAGTAGCAGTTCGTGGTAGAGTGAGTATGAAAAGAGGGGTGTTTGGTAGATTGCGGTGTTTTATTGTCGTGTGATGTCTTGCGGAGTTGGAACGAGAGTTGTGTAATTGAGGACCAGACCGTGAGCGCGCGCGGGACCGGGAGATTTATTGTGGTGTAGAACACACCCAGAGTTGAGAGCGTTGACCAGAGGTTGTGGGGGTCACGAGACGTCATTGACAGACCCACTGAAGATAGGGAACACATGTGTGAGTGTGTGAATAACCAACGCAGGTCGTAGGTTATTGTGTGCAGAACATCGAGTGATTGAATCCTATCGAGTGTGTTAGAGGCGATTGTGCGGACAGACGGTTGCCAGATTGAGGTCGACAAGCTCAAGAGGCTGATCGGTCATTGGTGGACTGACAGTCAGAGAGGTAATTGTTCGGTAGGACGGACATTACTTCAGAGTATGATTGGGACAGGTGCGAGAGAGAACGAGTGAATTAGGAAGGAGGGGAACTGTTGCGAGCGGAGGAAAAGTGACGTCAGACAAGTGCCGCGCTGCGATAGGCCGGTTGGTGTGAGCCGCGCTGGCATTGGTGGATTGAAAACAGGAAGTAAAAGCTGACATTTTGAGTGCAAACAAAAAGTTGATTCATCATGAAATGTTTTAAAGTTTTACGGGAACTTTGTAGAGGTGATAGACATGTGGTTACTCGGGAAGGAGAGGAAGCTCCTCCCGAGGATACGCCAGCACATTATATGGCTAAAAATGTAGGATTGCATACTATAATTTGGCTTGAGAATTGGCATAAAATGACTTTTGGAGAAGGAGAATTGACTTTCCCACGCTATGGTACTTTCAGGTTAGAGGTGTTGTACCAGCTAAAAAGTATAATGGCTTCTTTACGACCACTACCTAGACCGACACAGTTTGAGGCGCTACATGCGTGGATTAGAGCAGTGTATGAGAGGAAGAGAGACAGGAGCCAGGAAAGGGTGAAGAAATCGATCAGGGCATTTCAAGATGCAAGGTGGGATGCACTGGAGAAAAGGTGGAGAGTGGAAACGATTGAGGGAGATAAGTTATACCCACTGCTAATACAAAATGGAAAAATTACAAGAGTCGATGAGGACGACAGTGATACAGACGACAGCCTGTTAGATAGGTTGCTGGCAGAGAGGCCACCTCCATTTAATCCAGATTCAGAAGAGGGAAAGCCGACTCCAGCGGTAGAAATTGATGAGAGACAGAATCAGACTAGCATGAGAGTAGTGGGAAGGATTTCCACAGGAACGGAAGGGGCGACGAGCGTCTATGATAACACAGCCTCCTGTTGGGAACACCAGGATACCGGACTCCTTGACAGTATCGGTTACCATTGGCCCTATAGTACCGGTATATGACCCAGACCGAGTGAGAGAAGGAAGCTCCGTACAGATGGGAAGGGAAGAAGTAACCAGTGAGAGTGGGAATGGGTTCGGAGTACGAGTGGTTCATTTCCCAAGACCATTGGAGACAAGTACGCCGTTACCGGCTACTGCAGACTCTTCCTTTAGACAGGAGGATGAGAGACCAGTCAGACCGAGGTCTTTGCACGAATCCAAGTCAGCTTTGAGGATGTGGACACCAACGGTGAGAAACCAAAGTGATAGGATGCCAGGAGATAGGGAACAAAACATCTCGGAAGACAGACCAAGTTCCAGGAATACGATGGAAGGGAATAGGTCACAAGGACAGAATAGTGACTGTGATGAGCGGGACGGCTCAACTTGTCGAGAAGTACTGAGGAGTGCAGTACAGGCAAGGTTGCTAGACGTAGTAAGGTTGAAAGCAGAGGTAGACGAGATGATTAGCGGGAGTCTACCTTTGGAAAGAATAGAAATTTATGGATCAGATGAGCTGCTGTTCGTAGCAAAGGATGTGACTCGAAAAGCTAGAATAGCACATGAAAATTTAACGGCGTTGGCCAAAAGATATGAGGTAGACCTGAATAAAACTAAAACGTTGCAAGGACCGCATAGATTGCAATACAGTGATCAGGAGCTGGAGGAGAAAAGAATCACAGGATTAAGGACACACACCAGAGATCTGATTGTAGGGATGCGGATATGGATTATGTTGGACAAATGGGAAGAAAGGTGGTCCAAGAAGAAAATAGCAAAGAAAGCTGAGGGGAAACGCCGCCTCCAGGAGGGGCGACGGGTGTCGGAAATTTTCCTTTACGGGAAGTACAGAATGGAGGGTATGTGCATGTGCCGTGGAATAGAGGTGACTTGGCTGCATTTACAAATGATTTTCCTCGGCTGAGGGAGAAACCAGTAGAGTGGTACAAGCAGGTTGAGCGGTTTGTTAAAATTTCAAAAGTATTGTGGATTGATTTGAACACCTTGTTTGACATAGTGGTGCCGGGAGATTTGTGGACAGCTTGTAAAGTCGCTGTCGAGTGGCCGACTTCGGAACCTGAAAGGGAGGCAGTTACAAATGGCCCATCACCCCTTGTAATGAAAAAATTTGAGCAGGTGATTACATGGCTAAAACTGAAGATTTCACCTCAAGATATAGATTGGGTTAAGATAGATCGAACTGTACAGGAACCCAAAGAAACGGTGCATGAATATTACGAAAGACTTCTGCAAGCTTTCAAACAGTATAGTGGATTAGATACGTTAGACCCCAAGGATATGGGACAGTTTGTCTCAAAGTTTGTACTGGGTCTGAGATCAGAAGTCAGCCTCATGATACAGCACCATCTGATCTGCTGGCAGAATAAGCCGGTAGATGAAATTTTGAGGTATGCAAGGTACTGTAGTGATGAGGTGGAATCGAAACATCGGAAGCTAAAAGACAAATTGATGCTCGTCCAGATGCAGACAGCACAGGGTCAGTCTAATGGAGGGACCTTAGGAAGAAAGCAAGGAAATTTCCAGGGGAACCAGAATGGGCAAGGACAGGGAAAGGGAAAACCAATAGACCCCAAGACGGGAGTGGACGTGGCCACACTGAAGAAGACCACTGCGTGTCATCTTTGTTGTCAGGTCGGACATTGGAAACGCGAGTGTCCCTTGAACCCAGCTAATCAGTTGCAGGAAGAGGAAGAGGGGTTCAGGCACCCGCGCCGGAGTGGTAGTTAACACCGTGACGAGGCCTAGGGTGATGAAAGGGGGATATACAGCCCTCAAGCACAGGTTCCCCAGGCTCCAAGGATTTCACAAGGAATACTGAACGTACCAACAGATGCCCCTGTTCGAAGACTATGACGAGAGTAGCTCAGACCCTTTATCCTGACGGTGCCTGAGGGGAGAGGAAGACTGCACGCTTGGAGCGGTCTTGGAGGTAGACCAGAGGGGACCTTTTGTGGAGGCAGATATTGAGGGTCATCCTGCCACACTTTTGGTTGATACTGGTGCTACCCGGTCTACTGTAAGATCAGCAGTGGTCCCTAACCTACCCCTCTCGGGACAATCAATCCAGGTTGTCGGAGTAGCGAATAAAAGAATAAGCAGCCCGTTGACAGAACCGATCTTAGTAAAGATAGGTTCCTTCCAAACTAGACATCAGTTTGTAGTGTGTGATACGAGTCCAGTTTGCCTTTTGGGAAGAGATCTGTTGTGCAAGTTGAACTGCACGATTTATTGTACACCTCAGGGGTGGAGGTTCAGACGAGGGATGACGATGCTGACTTTAAGGTTACAAATCAGCATCTATGTATAGATCTGTACCCAATGGTGACTGTGGAAGAACTTCCACCTGATTTGAGAGACGCAGTGTCATCTGTGGTGTGGGATTTCGCAGGCGATGAAATAGGTCTAATAAGAGGGTTGAACCGGTGCGGATTGAGGTGAAGCAGAATGTTGATTTCCCCAGGACACCTCAATACAATCTGTCGCCAGAAACGATTGCAGGGATAAAACCTGTAATCGAGACTTTCATTGAGAAAGGCATTCTGAAAGAGATCAGAGGTAGCCCCTGTAATTCACCTATTATGGGACTACAGAAACCGAGCGGGAAATACAGGATCGTGCAAGACCTGCGAAAGGTCAACACGATAGTTGTCCCTTGTTGTCCAGTGGTACCGAATCCTTCAGTAATACTGTTCCAGATCCCATGCGAAGCAGAGTGGTTTACTGTCATCGACTTGTGTCAAGCCTTCTTTTCGATACCGCTCCATGAGGAAAGCCAATTTCTTTTTGCATTCAGGCTGGAAAATCGCGTGTTAACATGGTGTTGTATCCCTCAAGGGTATACAGAAAGTCCATCGATCTTTAACCAGATCCTGAAAAAGAATCTTGAGAGTCTTGTGTTGCTGCAGAACTCAGTCCTCGTGCAATACATAGACGATTTACTCATTGCCTCAGAAACAGAAGATGCTTGCAGAATTGACACTGTAGCCCTGTTGAACCACTTAGCAGAGAATGGACATAAGGTGTCCCCAAACAAGCTGCAGTACTGTTTGAATGAGGTACAGTACTTGGGACACAGATTGGAAAAAGGCAAGAGGAAGGTGTCACCAGACCGAATTGAGGCAATAATGAGTATGGCAGTACCCACCACACAGAGAGAAGTTAGGATGTTTCTGGGAATGGTCGGCTACTGTCGACAGTGGATTCCTAGTTTCTCCTTGAGAGCAAAGCCTTTGCAGAGGCTTACGCACAAGGATGTGAGTGATCCGGTACCATGGGACGAGGAGTGCTTGATGTCATTCCTGAAACTGAGAGAGGAATTGTGCAGTGCTCCGGCACTGGGGATGCCTGATTACAACAAGGCCTTTTCATTGTTCTGTTATGAGAGGGAAGGATGTGCATTAGCAGTCTTAGCTCAGAACCATGGAGGTGTCCGTAGACCAGTTGCCTATTTCTCAGCTACTCTAGATCCAGTAGCTTCTGCGTTGCCCGGATGTCTAAGATCCGTTGCTGCAACAGGTGTCAGCATTGAAAGATGTGAAAGCATTGTAATGGGACATCCACTGACTGTATATGTGCCACACTCGGTTGAGTTATTAATGACCAGAACCAAGACTCAGCACCTAACGAACAATAGGTTAACGAGGTACGAGCAAGTCATACTTGCCGCAGAGAATGTGACTCTGAGAAGGTGCTCTGTCTTGAACCCTGCGACATTGATGCCTACACCGAACGCAGATGATGAAGATTGTGCGGACCATGATTGTCTCGATGTGACCAAACTTTGCACCAAACCGAGACCTGACATTGTCGATGAACCGCTGGCTGACCCAGATGAAATTTTCTTTGTCGATGATTCATGCTTAAGGGACAGTGTTGGGCAATTGAGAGCAGCGTTTGCTGTGTGTACCATTTCGGGAGTGGTTGAGGCTGCTTGCCTAGAAGGAGTACGCTCCGCGCAGGTAGCTGAGATCATTGCCTTGACTCGTGCCTGTTTGGCCGCTGATCAAATTCGAATCACGATTTACACCGACAGCCAATATGGGTTTGGTGTGGTGCATGACTTTGGGCAGTTATGGTCTCAGAGGGGATTTTTGACATCATCTGGCTCACCCATTAGGAATGGAGAATATGTAAGACAACTGTTGGATGTATTACAACATCCGAAGGAAATTGCTGTTGTTAAATGTTCCGCGCATGGGAAAGGTGAAGACTTTGTGTCATTGGGCAACAATTACGCAGACGAGGTTGCCCGGTTCTGTGCAGAACAAGGATGCATATTCACAGATAGATACGCAGGGGAGAGCCAAGAAAGAACCGAGCTCAACATAATGTTGGCCATGGCAGACACTTGGGAAGAGCTCAAGCGATTGCAGGATGAAGTCTCAGACCAGGAGAGAGAAGGATGGATCAAAGCAGGTTGTGAAAGAGGAGACGTGGATGTGTGGGTCTCCAGTGATGGGAGAGCCGTATTACCAGAAGAGTTGTTAAGTCCGATGGCAAGGCTGATACATGGACAGGCACACATTGGTAGAGATGCAATGATGAGGGTGTTTAGACAGACATGGTATAACCCACGATTTCGGGCAATGGCTGAAACAGTGTGTCAGAGGTGTGTTACGTGTCAGCAGATGAATGCTGGAAAGAAAACTGTAGTTACATTGAGTCACATTGGGAGGTCAGGTGGGCCTTTCAACAGGATACAGTTAGACTTCGTGGAAATGCCTAAGTGTAATGGGTTGAGGTACATTTTAGTGCTGGTATGTGTATTCTCACGGTGGGTGGAGGCTTACCCAACACGCAGGTGTGACACTCTCACAGTGGCTAAGTTATTGTTGAGGAGCTCATCCCTAGGTTCGGGATCCCAACCTCTTTGGAATCTGATAGAGGAAGGCACTTCCACAGTGAAATCATGAAGTTACTTTGTGCTGCATTGAATATTGACCAGAGACTCCACTGTAGTTACAGACCAGAGGCTTCTGGGATGGTGGAACTAAGTTAATGGAACTTTGAAGGCCCGGATGGCAAAAATGTGTTCTTCGACATCCCTGAAATGGCCCGATGCCTTGCCGCTTGTGTTAATGAGCATGCGAAGTGTCCCAGACAGGAAAACCGGGTTGTCCCCCACGAGATACTAATGGGAAGGGCAATGAGGTTGCCGGCAGTACCAGCTACAGCCTTGATAAGCATCACTGATGACTTGATTCTCGATTATTATAAAGGACTATCTGATGTGGTCCGTTCTGTATCCCAGCAGGTGCAGGCTGCAGTGGTCCCAGCCTCGAGTGATCTGTGCCACGACCTGTGCCCCGGAGATTGGGTGCTTGTCCGGAAACACGTGAGGAAGAGTTGCTTGGATGCTCGCCGGCGTGTCCCGTGCCAGGTGATACTCATCACGAACACAGCAGTAAAGTGTGGAGGATTGCCGAACTGGGTGCATGCCTCCCATACCCGCAGAGTTTCAGCACCCTTGGAAGAAACAGCTCCTCTCGTAGATGAAAATCCAGCTGATGTGGCAGGGCCACATGAGAGGACAAGTCAAGCTGTAAGGGTTGCTGACACAGCTGGTGGTGCACTAGAGCAAGCTGAAGGGGGTTTCAACAGTTCGAACCCTGATTCAGACACCGAAGACAGAAATGGTGCAGTGGGCGGAGAAGAGTCAGATTCAGCAGAAAGCGGAAGTAGTGCACTGGGTATAGCAGGGGAAGGCAGACGAACGAACAGAAGTGAGGAGAGTTGGCCTGAAAGACAGAGGCGACGGAACCTGAGGTTAGCACCTGAAAGAGACCTTGCCCCAGTGTCTGAAGCGTCTGGAACGGAGGCAAGTGACGAAGACCAGGCTCAAGATAGTCGGCGAAGGTCGAAAAGAACAAGAGTACCTTGTCGCAGATACTCTACCCCTGAGTGGACTTACACAGTGTTTGATGCAGGGGTAGTGAGCACGGGAAGGCTGAGGTCAGTGCTGGTGGTCCGTCGGAGCCCGAATGTGGTAGTGAAGGTGGTGCTGCAGTTGCCAGGGCTCGAGGTAGAAGGAATACTGACCCTCACAGTTCCGAATCCCCCGCTTCTGAGTGAAGTTCGACACTTGGTTCTGCATCGACTCGAATTTCCGTCTTTTGGGTTTGAGCCGTCTTCACATGAAATGGTAATCTTGCGTCTTGAACTTTTGTATCACGTTCTGGAACTGCTCAATGAGGATCTTATTATGGATCAACTATAAACTGTAAATAAAGGTCTAAAAGAAGAAGATAACCTAGGCCCGAGTGGAAGAAGAATAAACTTAGGGACTTTCCACAGAAGAGAACGAAAACTAGGAAGTCTTTTTCTGGACTGTGTAAATAAGACTGTGATCGACAAGGGAAAATCCGGAGATTTCATGGTTGCTCGAGCTGGTTAAGCAAGTCACGAGTCAAGGACACAGAGACTTTTCCAGGGTTCATTGCTATAACCAAGAACTTTTGAGAACTTCTCAAACCATGGAGCCGGAGATCCCAATCGTAGATCTAAGTGGATTGTAGGCGTACTTATAAAGTGGTGTGATAGTCTCTATAATCATAGTAGTCATAGTCTCATATACTGGTTCGCATGAGCTAGAAGTGAAGGGGTGCCAGGGACACCTACACCTACTACACCTAGCCAAAAGAGGTAAACATGGGAGCTGACAGAGCTTTGCTATTAGAAGAAAGTCGTAGGTTACATATAGATCTGTCTAGGGAGTGATTTTAAGCTTAATGCATATGCCAGGCTGCTATATGAGTATGTTTGATGCGATGGATGCGAAAGATTGTTATGTGTGCATGCAGTTGCCCGCTTCAGTGGACGAGGGTATTAGATACCACCATCTTCCACTGACTTATGGAATTTCATGTAGTCTTTTGCTTAGTATATTTTATGAGAGAGATCAGTTTGAGTATTTCTTTTCCAATTTCGACGCAGTGCTTCCTGAAGTCCCAGCTTACAAGCATTTGAATAAGTATGACTATTATAAGACCGAGGATAGACTCAGGGAAGTTCTTCATACCGACTTTGGAATTGGATACAGCATTCGCTCACAGACATAATCTGACCTGCTCATTGTCAGATGTAGAGAAAAAGTTTGTAGATCAGGTAGAGGACAGGTACAGAAAGCTGACCCAGTCACGAGACATGGGCCATAACAGACCTGATTGGACAGATGAGGAAAAATTGCATAAGACAAAGGGTCAGACTGATTTGCATATGGCCATGTCTGAACTGGGGTGGTGGAGTGAGCTAAAGAATGATGATGGATTAAACCCAGATCAGTTGACTGGGGGTGAGTGTTTGATTGGCTCAAGCGTTCCGTCCATCATCCCCTTTTGTATCGCTTGTTCGCCCTAAGTTGGCGGGGTATGCCCAGGCGTGGGTCCCTTGCTCACTTTGCCACTGGATTCAAGCAAGCCTGGCTGATGACGGCTGGAATGCCAGAAACTGGTCCTAGGATGCTTGTTTCCGGTCCAGGGAAGACATGGCTTGGCAGTTCGGGCTGGACTGTTCCCATGAGGCACAGGGTCAGACTGATTTGCATATGGCCATGTCTGAACTGGGGGTGGTGGAGTGAGCTAAAGAATGATGATGGATTAAACCCAGATCAGTTGACTGGGGGTGAGTGTTTGATTGGCTCAAACGTTCCGTCCATCATCCCCTTTTGTATCGCTTTGTTCGCCTCCTAAGTTGGCGGGGGTATGCCCAGACGTGGGTCCCTTGCTCACTTTGCCACTGGATTCAAGCAAGCCTGGCTGATGACGGCTGGAATGCCAGAAACCGGTCCTAGGATGCTTGTTTCCGGTCCAGGGAAGACATGGCTTGGCAGTTCGGGCTGGACTGTTCCCATGAGGCACTGGGTCAGACTGATTTGCATATGGCCATGTCTGGAACTGGGGTGGTGGAGTGAGCTAAAGAATGATGATGGATTAAACCCAGATCAGTTGACTGGGGGTGAGTGTTTGATTGGCTCAAACGTTCCGTCCATCATCCCCTTTTGTATCGCTTTGTTCGCCCTAAGTTGGCGGGGGTATGCCCAGACGTGGGTCCCTTGCTCACTTTGCCACTGGATTCAAGCAAGCCTGGCTGATGACGGCTGGAATGCCAGAAACCGGTCCTAGGATGCTTGTTTCCGGTCCAGGGAAGACATAGGCTTGGCAGTTCGGGCTGGACTGTTCCCATGAGGCACAGGGTCAGACTGATTTGCATATGGCCATGTCTGAACTGGGGTGGTGGAGTGAGCTAAAGAATGATGATGGATTAAACCCAGATCAGTTGACTGGGGGTGAGTGTTTGATTGGCTCAAACGTTCCGTCCATCATCCCCTTTTGTATCGCTTTGTTCGCCCTAAGTTGGCGGGGGTATGCCCAGACGTGGGTCCCTTGCTCACTTTGCCACTGGATTCAAGCAAGCCTGGCTGATGACGGCTGGAATGCCAGAAACTGGTCCTAGGATGCTTGTTTCCGGTCCAGGGAAGACATGGCTTGGCAGTTCGGGGCTGGACTGTTCCCATGAGGCACAGGGTCAGACTGATTTGCATATGGCCATGTCTGAACTGGGGGTGGTGGAGTGAGCTAAAGAATGATGATGGATTAAACCCAGATCAGTTGTCTGGGGGTGAGTGTTTGATTGGCTCAAACGTTCCGTCCATCATCCCTTTTGTATCGCTTTGTTCGCCCTAAGTTGGCGGGGTATGCCCAGACGTGGGTCCCTTGCTCACTTTGCCACTGGATTCAAGTAAGCCTGGCTGATGACGGCTGGAATGCCAGAAACCGGTCCTAGGATGCTTGTTTCCGGTCCAGGGAAGACATGGCTTGGCAGTTCGGGCTGGACTGTTCCCATGAGGCACAGGGTCAGACTGATTTGCATATGGCCATGTCTGAACTGGGGTGGTGGAGTGAGCTAAAGAATGATGATGGATTAAACCCAGATCAGTTGACTGGGGGTGAGTGTTTGATTGGCTCAAACGTTCCGTCCATCATCCCCTTTTGTATCCCCATGGTCCTATAGCGTTAGACAAAGAGCAGAGGGGTAATCTGTGCATAAGGCGTTATCAGACTTACTACGAAAAGGTTGCAGTGGGACAAAGCACTTGCGATCACGTTTTCACCATGGCAGATGTGGCAAAAGATTTTCTCCAAGGTCCTGTACAAGTGATACCAACGGTGTATTTTGTGTGTGGGAAGAATGCTTATGTGAGGTTGCCTGCAAATTGGTATGGAACATGTTATTTGGCAATAATATTTCCAAAGATTTACCATACAGAGGATTTGGAACTTCTAGAAAGTGGGAAGCATTCAAGAACGAGAAGAGCTGCAAGTGCAGGGTTCATTGTGGGGGATATCTTTGGAGCTATGATACCCAGTCTGGGAGTAGTTTTGAATGATGTGAAACTCCGGAGATTAGCGACTGTGGTAGATGAACTATCGATGAATACAGCAAAGTCATTGGTACTGGTGGAAGGAGAGATGTTGTCAATAAGGGCAATGGTTTTGCAGAATCGCCTTGCTTTGGATGTCTTATTGGCAAAAGAGGGCGGAGTCTGTAAATTGTTGAAGGTTCAAGAGTGCTACACTTATATACCAGACCGTAGCAAAGATCTGGAGAAATATATAAGTAATATCACTACCATCCACACAAGAATAGCGGATTTGACCGAAGAGGGGGTTTGGGAAAAAGTTGGCAAGGGATTTGGTCAAGTGGGAAGCTGGTTTGCAAATCTAGGAAAGGGATTCCTTGGGTATGTTCTGAGACCCCTCCTTATCGTGGGTGGTTTGTGTGGTTTGTCTGTGGATTTCGATCAAGGCCTACAAGTGGTATCGAGCAGGCCGAGTTAAGAGAGCTTTGAGGGAAAATGAGATGAGACTGGCAAGACTGCAGGACAGTCAATATCAGTGGCTCAAGAGAATGGAGAATCTAAGACCAGGAAAAATGGCAACTTGAGTTCTGTTTAGGTCGGTTCTTTCTCCAAGGGAGTTGAAGGAAATGTGATGACAGGAGTCATCAAAGGGGGGAACTGATAGAGCGACATGTTCTTGTAGGAAATTTGTAGGGGTGCATCATAATCACTGGTAGTTCGCACCGCATATACTCAGACATATATCCGTATATATTCAGTTGTATATCCATGCATGTTTAGTAAAGAGTGAATAGTTCGCTGATATTAAGTGAATCAGCAGTATAATTGTGTTATGATAATTATGCAATGTAATGTTTATTGAATTGTGTGAAAAATAATGCATAGACAAATCAGTTCGTGTGTAATTCAATTGCAATAGTTTAAACGTGCACCATATTAAAGTTGCACATGAAATTTATTTTCGCATATGAATTGTAATGAAAATGCTTATAGAGAAAAGTAAGATGTGTGTTTAAAAGTCATATGTAAAGGCCTGACTACATATATGTTTAGGAAAGGCCTGGTTTATTCTTATGTTAGCTTATTTTGTAGGCAGAGAAAAATTTCTCTTGGTAAGGCTCTCTGGGCACAAATGGTAGATTTAATTAGCACAGTAGAAGGTCTCTGTTGAACAGTATCTTTTGTTGCAGGTGCAAGGACACATGTCTCGTTAGTAAAAGACTAACTCTTTGTTTTCTAAAGTTAGAGAGATGGGAGGCATGGTACAGGAGTGCAATGGAATTTAGGGATGATACTTTCAGCGGAGAAAGTGCCTGGGACTCAAGGTCATCGCAACCGTCCAGGATGAAGTAACCGTTTCGATGGAAAAGTACAAGAAAGAAGACCTGGCCAAGGA
Source organism: Calotriton arnoldi (assembly GCA_963921515.1). Lineage (NCBI taxonomy): Eukaryota > Metazoa > Chordata > Amphibia > Caudata > Salamandridae > Calotriton > Calotriton arnoldi. Next base: position 100,270 of record CAWUFW010011837.1, read on the forward strand.
GGCGTGACAAGGCGTGTACAATTGTATTAGGGTTTTGTATTAGGGGATAGTGCCCTGAGGGAGGAGGCCAGAGAAGAGGTAGGGGAGACCAGAGAGGAGGACAGAGAGTGTCCTGATGAAGGAACATAAAAGAATCTGAGCTTAGGTACTAGGTGATTGCACTTCTGAGGAAGTCTTCACAGCTGACACCTTTTATTTACTCTTGCCTGGGGAAAATCGTTATGTAGGGATGTCACTAAGAGTTAGTGTAGGGACAGCAATTGATTTAAAGCTTGCTTAGATAAATGAAGAGCAACGTAGAAATTGGAGCAATCATAGCTTGGTTGATCCTTCTGGAACTATCAATTCTCTTTATTCTGAGTCGGATGAGACTCCTGCGTGGATTATTATTTGTATTAGTGCCCATCTATTTCTTTAACCTCGTGTTGAGGTGTTTGCATGTCCAGTTGTTTTTGGCGATAATAAATTTATAAACTTGAATTCGGAGTCAGTGGTCCTTACAGACAAAATGGATGCTGTTATATAACCAGATGAGATTCTCTCCTTTACACTATTCAACAGGTAAAAAGATCCTGGTGACCAGAAGGTTCTTATAGATAATTAGATAAGAATCGGCGTTATCAAAACTGCAAAGGCAGCAGAAAGGACTTGGGACACAGAGGTCACTGTGGGGAAGACAAGGTGGAGTCACTGACCACTAGAGCTATATGAGTGAAATGCATAGGGTCTTACAGCAGTTTAAGGCTGTTCCATCTAACGCTCCGTGCACGGGGGTCTGAGGCCCGAAGTGGAATAAACCAACTGAGAAAGGGAAGTCCTGCTTGTTCCCCAAGAGACGTCAGAGCATGTACCCTTAGCCAAAACGGAGAGGAGCTGGGGTTACTCGGAATGCATGGAGTTACCCTCATGGTTAGCAGGCGCTGTAGCAAAGAAGAGCGCAGAGTTGGTGGTGCCAGGGGGGCATAAGGAGGGCACAGCACAGTTTGGGCCAGTTCCTCTCCAGAACTCTTGCAAAAAGGCTTCAGGCTACACCCTGGCATGAAGGCACCCGAGACTATTGCTCAGAAGTGTCTTCCCTTTCTTTTTGCCTGTAAAGTGTGATCCACATTCTGCACACAAATGCCTCCTAAGAAACACCGAGGAAGGCACAAGAAGAAATGCCAGATTTATTTTGCACCAGGAAGTCATTGTGACCGTGGGGTGAAGGAGAGAGTGGCAAGGGACATTGAAGAGGACAGCAGAGGGAGGCGGAGGTCCTGATCTTGGTGATACTTTGGGAACTGCAACAGACCACCTCTAATAAAAAAATAAGAGGTGGTCGCCTGTGACTGCTTTGCTTAAGTGCCTACCCAAGACGGAGAAGGATCTGTAAAGAGTTGAGGCACGAAGAGGAGGCCTGGTAAGATCAATAAAAACAGCCCTCCCTTGCCCCCCTTACCAAATCATTGACTTCATTTTTCACAAATATCGGAAGGTAACCCTTAAAAGACGAGCTGCGCTTTTTCTGAAGATGCTATTTGGGATGATGCAGGGGTCCTTCCAAGTCTTGCGTAATTTCATCCAGATAGACAGGTTCCTGAAGATATTGGTGAAAGCTCATAGAGCTCAAAATAGTAAATATTATTCTGTTTAATAGTGATTGTGGCATAGAGATTGACCATTGATAATTCAAGCCAATTCAACAATTAGTAACTCACCCCAACACCATAGCTGCCAAGTTTTCAGTTTGCTATGTGTGACATTTTCATAATTTCAGTGTAATTATGAGTGATATTTCAACGACTATGAGTGACACTTTCTCGCAAGCAAAATCAAGCAATGAAGACGAGGGAAACATGAAACATTTGATATTGGGAACATTGACCGGAATGAGGTGGGGCAGTTTATTAGTGAGCGGGGGCAGGACGGTTAGACACCGTCACCCAGAACCACGATATACTCAATAGCGTAATCACCTCCTGGCCCCCATGAGGGACCAAAATAAGGAAGGTGACACATTACTTTCCGCGGAGCAGAACCTAAACCAGGTACATGGTTACCCGAAAGAGAATAGCACCAAATGAGAACAGCACCAAATGTATTCTGCAGTAGAGGACAATGGATGCCCTCTTCACAGTGTGTTTGCACCACTAAACAGCAAAAAAAAAAACTTTTCAAAAGGCAGGTAAGCATATCTGCACGTACCGTCTGAAACTCTGAAATACCTGCACATTGTGTGAAGTATGACGTTTGGTCCACATGCGCACACACGGTGAAATATAAAATCATCTGTGTCCGTCTATAATGTTTGTGCCTAAAATGCAAACGCATGTGTCCTTATGCACACATCTCTTCACATACTAATGTACAAGATTAGATGGCTACAATTTAGGGACAGTGGAGATACAATAGCCCCATACTACGAAAGAAATACGGGGCATATTAGCAAGAACGGCGTTAAAATTATCGCCGCTTTAGCGTCAGGAAACTGCCGCTAAAGCGGCGATAATGGGCTTGATAATATGCCGTTGAGAATACCAATAAAAGCCCATGTTCTGCTGTGATCCTGGGCTTCTATTGGAATTCTCAAGGGCATATTATCAAGCCCATTATCGCTGCTTTAGCGGCAGTTTCCTGCCGCTAAAGCGGGGATAATTTTAACGCCGTTCTTGCTGATATGCCCCGAAATACATATTTTATAATCTTGCAATACAGGACAGCAACAAATCCGCGCTCTAGCCTCCTTCACGCCTACACTTGACCATCCTTTTGTCCGTAATCACTCCAGCGCCGGGCAGCAGCAGACTTCCTTGGGGCTTGGCCGGGCGGGAAGGAAATTGAAAGGCAACATCCTGCCACAGCATGCGCGGACCGGACCCTCCAGTGGCATGATCGAGTTCCCCGTTTCGCGACTTTTACATCAGCTTGCCGCTTCATCAGAACTGGTACTGAAAAATTATTAGAATAATGTAATGATAGAAAGGACAAACATAAAACACAAAGGAGCGATAATGAACCACAAATGATTACACAAATTAAAAAAGATATTTAGAAAAGACGGAAGAATAAAAATGCATAAATATTAAAAATCAGAGTTCATTAACATATTTCAAGCATTGCAAATCAGATAACATAAGGAAATAATAAATGCAGAAGACAGGGCCGGCTTTAGCGTTGGTGGCGCCCTGTGCGACAATGTTTATTGGCGCCCCCCAAATACCACCTCCATTACGGATTTCCTCACTACCACCCTTTAACAGTGCCCCTCAAGTCTCCATAACCACTCTCTCTCAGATGCGTTCAAATCGTTTTATAGCGCCGTTGTCACTCATACTAGTATAGGGTGTCAGAGCACTTTACATCACACACACACTACACAGAGACAATCAATCATAGGTGTGTAGATTAGTGTATAGGAAATGTTACATAAAACAGAGGACTACAAGGTACAGATGTCATGTCATCCATTCTGGTAGACAGTATAGTTTAACAGTGGTTGGTCTTGAGAAGCAAAAACTCTGAATTTAAAACTTAACACCATGGTTGGGTGTTCTTTTTAATAATCAGAATTGATTTCTATCGAAATGAAACCGCTTTCCCAACATTAGGATAATTAAAGACGGGATAAAATCAAAACGCTCTAATCTATGCCTTACAGTTTTTATGCAGCTCTTTGGTGACAGTTAATAGCTCACTGTTTTATGTTAGGATTATTATTTATAAACTGTAAATCACAAAAGGATTACTCCGGAAAAAAACAGTAACCCACTGACCTATTTGTATTATATGTGCTTTGTGATCTGAATGGTACACGTTCTTTGCAGCAGGCATATTAACCCTCTGCGCTACCTTACCACGAATCAAAACTTCCAAACGACAAACCTCCGATCTCTCTCTAAGAAGCACATTAATCACCGGAGATATCTTGACATTTATATTTTTGCCTATAAATTTCTGGAGGACAGGAATGCGGCAGCAGGTGCTTTTAAAACCACGCAATACTTTCAAATACGATGCCCCACCCGAAGTCGGCGCCCGGTACGGTTGCACCGGTCGCACCGCCCTAGAGCTGGCCCTGGAAGTAGATCGACTCCATGTTGTTTGAGGAGTTATTTAATGAATCTTTAGAATATCAGGTATCTCTATGAGATTTTCACTAAAGGTATACTCCTGTACCACACTATGGATACTATTAATTCTGTCTGCCTTTTGTTCTCGGTTTGGGTCTCACATTACATGTATATGTAATATACATATATGTTTGTACCTCATGCACTTTGGAATCAGTTGATTATTGTTTTAAACTAGATTATTTTTTTTGTCTTTCGATTTTATTATTTCCTCTCCAAAAATATGGAGTCAGTCTACTGCATTTGTGTGGGTTGGAAGTGGGGAACTAAGCAGTGCTCTTAAGAAACCTGCCTAAAGTTTCTGCCTTGCAACTCTCTCCGAACCTCTAGGAAGAACAAGCAGCGCATGCCCTAAAAAATGTGTGGGGGGTGGGAAGTGAAGAATTATTGCTGGCTGATTTACTTTACTTTCTTTGTTTATCTTCTGCCTCATGCGTCTAAAAGTGCCCAGCTGCTCTACTTGGTAGTAAATTGGGAGGAGGGCAGAGTTAATGTTCTATTACTTACCGGTAATCTTCATTACCCTGATTCGTAATCCTCATCATCCTAGTCCAATTTTGGGAGGCATTTTCACCTCCGACAGAGATTTCCACTCTTAGGGATCGCAAATCCCTTGAGCTTATAGCTGTCTTCTATCTCTATGATAGTAGTATAAAGCCCCACCCCTCCCCATCCTCATGTAATATACCAAGTCCCAGAAAAAAAAACTTGTGGAGGTGTACACAAGGGCAGGAGGGAGGGATGTGTATGAGAAAGGAGGATTCTGAATCAGGGTAATGAAGATTACTTTTAAGTAGTAGGACATTACTCCCTCATCTCCATCCTACTCGTCCCAGTCCTAACTTGTGAGGATATACCAAGCAAGAAGCACACCAATACAAAATTGGATCCATTGCCATTTGTAAAACAGACGTTCCAAGAGAACGCTCAGCCCCAGTCACATCAAGATGATAATGCCGGGCTAAAGTCAGCTGGGAAGACCAAGTAGCAGCACAACAGATCTCCTGAATAGAAGAGCCACCTGCCTCAGCCCAGGAGCAGCCACCGCTCGAGTAAAATGCCCCTGAACATTAGAAGGGGACACACATCCACAGAAATATAAGCCTGAATGATAGCCTGTCTGACCCATCTGGCTAGACACTGGGAAGAAACCTTGTTACCAAGATTGCCTGAACCAAACAAGACAAACAAACTCATGGATTTGCAAAACTCCTTGGTCCAAGACAAGTAGGTAGACAGCACACAACCCACATCCAGGGAAGATGGAACCCCCTCCTTAACAGAGGGAAAACTGGCAAGACAATCTCCTGCTTTGAATGGAAAAAAGAAGAGATTTTAGGAATAAAAGTGGAATCTAGCCTGAGCACAACCCTGTTAAGAAAAAAGCACAAGAAGGGAAAAGAGGAAAGAAGAGCCCCCAGTTCACCCAAATGCCTAGCAGATGTGATGGCCACCAGAAAACAACCAGGACAAAGGATAGGAATCCAGTGGTTCAAAGGGGGGCAATTGGATACCCTTAGGAATGACAGACAAACCCTAAGAAGGAACAGATTTAGACACCAAGGCCTTTTGAACCTGAAGCTTTTCAGGAGCCGAGACACCAAAGGGGAAACCTTGAAAAAATTCCCTTGCGCATGGAACACCCTGACTGCTGCCCATTGAGCACAAAAGGTCGATGGAGCCAGCCCCTTCAAAAAGCCATTTCGCAAAAAATCAAGAATAGAAAAATGATCCACAGTCATTGGATCCAAATCTTTATGCTCACCACTTCTGAAAAGTACGCCAGTACTTTTTATACGCCCTCAAGGTCGATGGTCTATGAGAGCCCTGTCCTCTGGAGGCACCATCACATGATTCTCCTTTCTTGTGTGCTTACTCATAATGCCAAGCAGTCAAAGAACGCCCTACAGCAGCGTTCTTCATGCTTAATGTTTAAATAGTATTTCTAGGCAACAGAATCTTGCACCTGGGAGATTCAGCAGCCAAACAAAAGCAAGTGCAGCCTCCCGGGATAGTGCATCATCTGACACTTGTTCCCAGCTTCAGATACCCCAACCACAGCTCCTCAGTGGCCTGACGGCCCACACAGTCATAAGTCCTGAGCTCCCAAGTCTAGCACATAGATGGGGAGTGCGCTGCCTACAGTGCAAAGAGCTCGTCGTGCACAGTGACATTGGTAAGAGAAACCTATAATAAACACAGCACGCCAATTCACACAGGTAATCTGAGGCAAAAGTCTAACTTTACAACTTTTGGTATTGACAGAAGTCACTTACGACTTTTGGTATTCACAAAAGTCATTTACGACTCGTATCTTTACGTCCGCACTCAGGCCAGAATTTTCCTACTTGGGCTGGAATTTCCACACTCAGGGCGGAATCTTTGGAATCGGGCCGGAGTCTCCGAAATCGGACTGGAGTCTCCGCAATCGGATGATCATTGCTTTCAATGCTAGACACCTGTGTAAGTGCTTACCATCCCCCACCATGCTCCAGCTGAAACACTGCAGCCCAACAGCCAATCCCAGGCCTGCAGCAAATATAAAATCAGAGCTAACACATACAAACATTCCAACATGTCGCTGGATGTGTTTGTTGCTCTGCCCCTTGTGATGCGGCAAGAAGAGTTGACGAGGAGGAGGATGAGGATGAGGAGGAGGAGAGTAGAGAGGATATTCAGACAAAGGATTAACCTATTTGGGATGTCCAGCCAAGATGTCAGGGCCAGATACCGTTTCCCCCCAGATGTAATCTTGGAGATGGTTTGTGAGTAGGAGCAGGTACTTGCCTCTGCGACCTGTTGCTCCCATGCCATCCCAGCCTATCTCAAGATCCTTGCTGCTCTCCATTTTTTCACTACGGGGTCATTCCAAAGGGTCTACAGCGACCTTGTGGGCATCTCTCAGGCAAGTCAGTCATGGAGCTTGCATCAGGTACTGAGCTGCATCAATACGAGAGCCCACCTCCACATACGAATTTCCCATACACTGGACAGGAGACAAAGGGCAGCTAGTTTTTTCTATCTAATTTCCCGCTTCCCACGTGTGATGGGTGAAATTGATTGTACCCATGTGGCTCTTCACCCACTCCACCACATTGCACATATCTTCTGCAACAGACACCAATGGCATTCCATCAATGTGCAGGGTGTCTGTGATGCCAGTGGTAGAATCATTGATGTGCATGCAGTGTCTCCAGACAGTACCCATGGCAGCTTTGTATTCCGCATGTCACCTCTTGCCCGGTGGATGGCTGCAGGAGAATTTGGCAACATGTGGCTACTGGGTAAGTACCAAGCACAAAACCTGTGGGATATGTATTAATGTAATGTATGAATGCCATCTCACATAAACAATCATTTTACAATAAGATTCATTATGCCACATACACGGCCGCAACAGACACTGCATGTGCCAAAGTATAGATCATATTCTGTACAGATGTAAGAGGGAAATGTAATCAATTGCCCTCGTTCCCCTCCTCAGGTGATGCTGGGTATGCACTCTCCCCTCAACTCCTCACACCATACAGATGTGTAGCCACTGTACCTCAGCTTAAGTACAATAGGGTACACATACAAACTCGAGCCATCATAGAGTGCACTTTTGGTCTCCTGAAGTCGCAATTCAGTTGTCTTGACCATACAGAGGGGGTGCTGATGTACTTCCCTGAAGTTGTGTGCAAGATCATATTAGCCTGTTGTGTCTTGCACAACATAGCTTTATGTCATGGCTTACACATACCTCTTGTACCTCAGCTAGGTCTGAATCCGGGCAACCGGGCCATTGCACAGAACAGAGGGCAGGGATATGAAAGTCCGTGATCAGCTGGTTGGCACTTTTTTCACCTGAGCAACCTGTTGTGTTACGTACAAAATGTGGTTTGCAGTCTGTTGTCAATGATGAAAGTTGGCTATTTACGACTCAGTCCAAAAATTCCATCCTGAGACTACTTTGCAAGCCACACAAAATGTATGTAAACCACAGCTGTTGACAGGAGTCAAAAGATTGGATATGCATTAGGTCATGTGCAGATGTCAGCAATCAGTTTTGTCAATGTCCTTAAGGAATCCATTGCCTCAGAGGATTAAATGTATGTGCATGTTTGAGACCTCCCAGGACCTTTTGACAATGGGTGCCTGATTCACTAAGGGGCGGATTTGCCCCAACTGAATCGACTCCCCCACAACTGAGGGGCCCCTAACGTGAGTGATGACGAGCTTGGTGAATCAGGCCCTATGTGTCTGGGATACACAGCACTGCTTCCCCCTAATTTACCGTGACACTACAGTAAATTCTTGAGTTGAGCACAAAATATGGACTACATGTACCATAATGCAAAGTAGCAAACTCTTCTGGGATGTGATGTTGTGCCTGGCCACACCCTTTTCCCAGGCTAAACATAATTTAATGATCTGTTCTACCGTTTGTTTCACGTCTCTAATGTTTCTTTTATGTGTCATTTTTGGGATCTTCGCTACAGAGCTGCAGGTTAGCAGAGGATCTGATCTGTGACGGAGGATGACTCAAAATGAACAGAAAATGGCTGCCAGCAACTTCCTGTGATGTATTTCCTGCCTACCACTTTCTGTATGTCATTTCCTGTATGAAAGAATGGGTTCCGGTCTGTTTCCGGAAACTCCGGCCCGAGTTCGTACTCTCCGTATGCGGAGTGTAGGCGCTATGAGCGGCGCATCGGCTCTGCATACGTCCCTTATGCTCCAAGTCAAATTTTTTTGTTTTGAGATGTAGGACAATCAGTCCCTGGTTTGTAAGAGAAGAGAAGTCCACCATCCGGTTGGAATCTTTGTGGGTAACTGGCAATGAATGCCAAAGTTCAACGGCGTTGAATGCCAGCATTTACAGCTATTTTTAGCAAGAGATGTCTTGTCGGGAAGGTTTGACCCTCCTTTGTCATATGATGCCTCATTCCATATATGGGAGATGACTCAGCATTCCTCTCCTTTGCTTTCAATCTGTCTCCATCCAGGACTTGAGGAGTCTCTTCGATTTGGCTGTCTACATTTCGTATACCAGTCCTGAGGAAGACCCGCAGTGATATTCATTCAGTTACGCATACCCTCTGGGTCTAAACGTCGACGCTTCATTGCTCTGCTCATGTCTTTAGTCTCTTCACCCTCTTACTAAGAAGAAGGCAATCCAAAGGGTGTTCACAGAACTTTATGTATTCAAAAAAGGGGACAGACCTACATTAACCTATATTATATACATGTATATTTAATTTGTATGTTTGGTTAAATCTCCACCGCACGCATGCGCCTTATGCCACATGGTTCACTTAAGTCACGCTATTTATGTTGTTTGTGTTACCGTTTGTGTTTGTGACAGCCAGATACAAAATTGACTAATATAAATAATATATTTTGTGAAAAAACAGAATTTCCGTTTGTGGTGTGTGTTGACTTTCATTACTAGATACTTTTTGACATTAAGGGCCTCATTATGATGTTGGGCGGAAAGCCTCCGCCCGACAGTCGGAATTTCCTAGACTGCTTTGAAACCCTTCAGACTGACTCGGTCAGTTTGCAATCGCTCGACCGATTCTGATGTTCGCGTTCAGATTGTAAACTGCGCGGTCCTTCCAAATCGGTTCTGACCGGCTCTCGGAGAAGTTGTGTCGGTCGGAACCGCATCGAGCAGCTCTACGAACAGCGTTTCCGACTGACCGATTACGATGTCGATTTCCAACAGCCTTTCCAAGTCAGCCTGTCTGACATGAAAAGGCTGTCGGAAAGTGATTTTGAGGGCCCCTAGCAGGGCCCCATTTATCCATTTATCCACAGGGGGCCGAGGGGTACCTAAGGGACCCCCTGTGAAACCCTGCACTGTGTGGCTGGCACCAAAGGGTGCCTGCGACAGGGTGCAGGGTTTTACACACACACACCATTTACCCATTGGAGCCTGTGTTGTCGGGCAGAACACAGGCTCCCTTAGGGAACAATGAGACTCTGACCAAACAGTGTTCTAGTCGCATCATAATCAGTTGGGCGGAACCGCGGAACGCGAGTCATTCGGTTCCCGAATCCGAGACGGTGTTGGGGGGTAAGTTTATGCCCGACTTCTTAATGAGGCCCTAAATGTCATTCAGGATAGATAATTTTAATTTATTGAAATCTTTTATTTGTGTTTACTAAGCAATTGTTTCACCCAACAGAACTCATAGTAGATTATATTGCTCAAACCAATCATAAAGCATGACACTCATGCTGGAAACTTTATCTCATTGTTTTCCCAATACGGTCCAATCAGAGGCATCTTTCCTTCTGGGTAATATTAATATCAATCAGCCATTATCACAAGTTGAAGACTAGGACTCATTATCAGAGTTTAAAAAAAGAATCAGAACAAGACTGCCCTTCACAAGGCTATAGTAAAGAAATATCTAATAGCCATGCAGCTCTTAGAGGGCTTATTGTCACAAAATAACCCTGTATCTACTTAGAAGATTTAGCATTTCTCAAGGACTGGTCCATCATAGCAAGGAAAAGCATCATAAACGCTGAGTGAAAACTATCAGAAGTGATATTAGTCAAACTCCAAGGACTGAATACCATCCAAAGGAACCTGTACAGATTACCCTTTATAAGAAAAGACTTAAGGAAATCAACAAGGATATAATTTTGCAGATGCAGAAAGATATAGAAAAATGTTCACATTACCCCACTAATTTCTATGTGATGGAGGAATATTATAACCAAGCTAATTCTCATGCATTCTTAAACAGTAGGAGTCAAAGAAAAACTCCTCGGATTCAGAGAGTTGGAGCAGTGGCCAGGATTGTATACCTAAGGGACATGACCAGTGTCTAGGACCACCTCCTTCATTACTCCCTCCAATCCCCCGCTGCTCCATGCATGTACTGGCCAAATTTATATGGCCCCAAACTGCCTAGTAGTCTCTTTCAGCATAATACACTGTTTTGTTTAGGGTGTGTGTTGTACTTAGATATGCTTGTTATAGGTACTATACAGAACCCCCATGTGTTGCCATAGTGTTTGTATGTGAGGAGTTCCAAGGAAGTCAGTTGGTGCCTCTCATCTGTCGTGAGAGGAGCGGTGGCTCGTTGTACCCACTATTAAATACTAAAGACTTACCAGCTGTGTCCTGTGATGATATCTGGTGTCCGGGGACACAACATCATTTTTGGCGACCAGCGGGCGAGCCACTGCAGCACTTTAACAGCTGAAGAAGTTGCTGTTTAACGCAGACTTAACTTTCAGCACAGCTGCGTCTGTTTCAAGAGGTTTCCTCCGTGGATTCGTCTGCAGCATCCCACAGTTGACCTCCTCCAGCGGCTGACATCGTTCCTGATGAGAAGGTGAAGTTTCTCTTCTCCCGCGGCAGTGTGCGATATTTTGTAGCCCAGGAAGGGTGGGGTGAGGAGGTCAGCGCGAGGATTTGGGTTAGGCTGAGCCTGTTTGCCCCCGTAAAAAGTCACGGTGGGCGATCTGACTCCTGAGCTGTACATCGTTGGAGTCAGAACGCAGCAATCACTGGTGAAATATCGTTGGAGCAGGAGCTCTTGCCTGATGGCTTGCCTGTAGCGACTGATGACGCATTGGAATCCTGCATTGGGATTCGGCGTTCAAGCAGCGTCATGCTTGTGTTCTGCCCCTAGCAACCAATGACGCTGGGGAATCCTGTGAAGTCATTTGGTAGAAGCTGACTCTTTTTTTTTTTTTCAGTTTGTTCATCTCTTCCGGCGTCGACCTTCAAAGAAGTGCAGACGCGCTGAGGTATTCTTGTTATGTCAGCGTCGTGAATATAAAGATTCACGCTTCAGGGGAGTTTATTTCAGCGACGTGCTATCAGAACTGGTGGAGATCACGCGCTCGAGCCTGCTGAGGAAAAGAGACATCCGCGCCAGCTAAGGAGAAGACACATCGTGCTTCAGTGTCCTTGTAACAGGTTTCCAATTTTCGTGTTTGGGTTTAAGGCACAGAAGCTTTAGCGCGCTAACTTTCTGGGATGTGTGACTGTTTTTGTGCATTTTTTTACGGAGATTTTTTTTTCCCCCAGATTTATGTCAGTTTTCGAGTAAGCCCGTCTGCATCCATTGTGTGGACAAGTTTAAACATTCTCTTATTTTTTTTTTTGTTGTATTCTTGGAATGAGATATAATTCTGTTAGGGCAATTCTGTATTTCACCTAATTTCATTTTTTTTTATTGTTCTTATGTAAGCAAAGTGCTTGTGTTTTGCAACATTGATGTTATAGTTCTAAAAATTGAGTGCTGGGTTTGTTGTATTGTGGGCAATGCTTTTTGACTCTCCTCATTTCAATATGCAATCCGTGAATCCACCACCACCATTTTTAGAAAGTCCAGGTGCACCTCAGATTCAATGGAGACAGTGGTTCGATGCTTTTGAAACGTATTTAGGAGCCAGTGGTGCATCACGTTTCAGGGCTGAAAGAAAGAAGTATCTTCTTCTTAATTCATTAGGATTTGAGGGAAGAGAAGTTTTTAAACATCTACCTGATATTGTGGTGGCGGAGGGTGAAGTTGTTGACGATTATCAAGAGGCTGTTAAAAAACTTGTAAAAAAAATTTGATGTGCAACCAAGTTTAGTTGTTTTAAGGCACAAATTTTTCAAGCGTGCACAACTACAAAGTGAGAATGTAGATACATATTTGAGTGCGTTACGTAAACTTTGTGCTGAATGTCAATTTGGTGAGTACCGTGATCAGCTTGTAAGAGACCAGTTTATTGCACAATGTTGGGACAAGCAGATTCAACAGAAATTGCTTACTATGGGAAATCCCAGCCTAGAAGAGATCATAAAGGTAGCAAAGAGTGTCGAACTGGCACAGATTTTGATCAAGGAGCTTAATGTGAGTCCTACATCAAAGGAAACTGTCAATGCAGTTGCCACTGCCAATGTCAATAGCAATACTTTGCGTAAGATTAAGCCGAATGAAAAGGGGCTTTTCAAAAGGAAGTAACATTTGTTATAGATGTGGGTATCCTCCACATGGTAAAGACAACAGATTTTGTCCGGGTAAAAATGCAAAATGTCATAAGTGTGGGAGAATTGGACATCTGGCAAAAGTGTGTCAATCCAGTATCAACAAAACTGAAAAAGTCAACTGTATAGTTAAAGATGAATCGTTATGTGAAAGTGACCTAGTTCAAGATTTCCAAGATATGATTGTTGTGGTCACGGATGAAGGTATAGTTTCTGGTGATCCGTCCGATTGTGTAGATCCCTATGTAGATGTGTTGGTGGGTGAGGTTTGCTTAAAGTTATTGGTGGACTCTGGTGCCCGTATAACAATGATTACGTATGATTTGTTCAAGAAATCTTGGGGGGACAGAACTCTTTTTCCTCCAGATAGGGCACCCGTCTCTTATGAGGGACGTAGAATAGATTTGGAGGGGTTCATAGAGGATGTGTTGGAATTTAAGGGCCGCAAGATACAGAGTAAACTTTATGTGGCTGTTCGTGGTTTAAACATCCTTGGTTGGTACCATCAAGGTCTTTTCGGAATGGTATTGAGACCTGGAACAAGTGAACAAGTTTTGGTTGTAAAGGATAGTTCTAATTCTCTTTGTTTAGAACAAGAGTTTCCTAAAGTGTTTTCTGATTCACTTGGAAAAATTGTGGGTTTTAAGCACAAGATCAAAGTAAAGAATGATGCTGTACCTGTGAAGCATAAGGTCAGGTCTGTGCCATTTAGCCTTAGAGGAGATCTCAAGACGGAATTGGACAGATTGCAGAATGCTGGGATCATTGAGCCTGTGGAGTCTAGTTTGTGGTTAAGTCCTTTGGTCATCGCACGCAAACGGAATGGTGAGATACGCTTGTGTATCGATCTGAGAAGCCTTAACAAAGAGATTTGGGTTGATTCCCATCCCCTTCCTAAAATTGGTGACCTGTTAGAAGTTTTGAGGGATGCACAATGGTTTTCTAAGATTGATTTGGCCTCTGCGTACCATCAAATCATGTTGGATGATGAGTCTCGTCACTATACTGCTTTTAACTCCCCGTTTGGTTCATTTCAATTCTGCAGGATGCCCTTTGGCCTTGCCTCTGCAGCTTCTGTGTTCCAACGTGTAATGCAGTCAGTGCTCCAAGATGTGAGGGGTGTTGTCATCTTTCAAGATGATGTGCTCATTTTTTCTAAACATTTAGAAGAACATGATAAGATTTTGAAGACGGTGCTTGGTACTTTTGAGAACAAGCATTGGCATAGCCAATAGGTCTCGCCTTTGGGGCCTTATAAGTGTTTAGCCAGAGCTATTGACTTTGCCAATGTCTTCAAGCTGTGCTGTAGAGAAGTGTGGCTGCTGTGCAGCATGCTGAAAAGTTATAATAAAAAAGTGTCAGAACCATTTTTGTTACTTTATATATGACCAAGAAGGCATTATGTAAAACTGAACGACCATATTAAAAAAGTATTTACAATAAAACATTTCCTCAGTTTTCTTTTGTTCTTGCAATGCTGGCAACTTGATTCTGCCTATTGCAATGGTTGTTTGTTAAAGCTTTTTTTGAGGGGGCATAAACAATCGGAGGGTGAAGGTTGGGAACTAGTACCTGTATTATAACACTAGCAGCGGCCAGACGCTAGGGGAGAATCAACAGATGCCAGATTCCGAGAGCAGGCTGAGGTGGTGCTGAGTGATGCTGAGGTGGTAGTGGTGGTGGTGGTGACTGTTGCGGAGACGATGCTGAGGTGATGCTGAATGATACTCAGGTCTTGCTGAGTGATACTGCTGTGGTGCTGAGTGATGCTGTGGTGGTGCTGAGTGATATTATCTTGGCGCTGAGTGATGCTGTGGTGGTGCTGAGTGATATTGTCTTGGCGCTGAGTGATGCTGTGGTGGTGCTGAGTGATGCTGTGGTGGCCCTGAGTGATGCTGTGGTGGCCCTGAGTGATGCTGTGGTCGCCCTGAGTGATGCTGTGGTGGTGCTGAATGATGCTGTGGTGGTGCTGAATGATGCTGTGGTGGTGCTGAGTGATGCTGTGGTGGTGCTGAGCGATGCTGTGGTGGCCCTGAATGATGCTGTGGCAGTGCTGAGTGATGCTGTGGTGGCGCTGAGTGATGCTGTGGCAGCGCTGAGTGATGCTGTGGCGGCGCTGAGAGATGCTGTGGCGGCGCTGAGTGATGCTGTTGCGGCACTGAGTGATGCTGTGGTGGTGCTGAGTGATGCTGTGGTGGTGCTGAGCGATGCTGTGGTGGTGCTGAGTGATGCTGTGGTGGCAATGAGTGATGCTCTGGTGGCGCTGAGTGATGCTGTGGTGGCGCTGAGTGATGCTGTGGTGGCCCTGAGTGATGCTGTGGTGGTGGTGAGCGATGCTGTGGCGGTGCTGAGCGATGCAGTGGCGGTGCTGAGCGATGCTGTGGTGGTGCTGAGCGATGCTGTGGTGGCGCTGAGTAATGCTGTGGTGGTGCCGAGTGATGCTGTGGTGGTGCCGAGTGATGCTGTGGTGGTGCCGAGTGATGCTGTGGTGGCGCCGAGTGATGCTGTGGTGGCGCCGAGTGATGCTGTGGTGGCGCTGAGTGATGCTGTGGTAGCGCCGAGTGATATTGTTGTGGTGCCTAGTGATGCTGTGGTGGCCCTGAGTGATGCTGTGGTGGCCCTGAGTGATGCTGTTGTGACCCTGAGTGATGCTGTGGTGGTGCTGGGTGATGCTGTGGTGGTGCTGAGTGATGCTCTGGTGGCCCTGAGTGATGCTGTGGTGGCCCTGAGTGATGCTGTGGTGACCCTGAGTGATCCTGTGGTGGCCCTGAGTGATGCTGTGGTGGCGCTGAGTGATGCTGTGGTGGCGCTGAGTGATGCAGTGGTGGTGCTGAGTGATGCTGTGGGGGCGCTGAGTGATGCTGTGGTGTCGCTGAGTGATGCTGTGGTGGTGCTGAGTGATGCTGTGGTAGTGCTGAGCGATGCTGTGGTGGTGCTGAGCGATGCTGTGGTGGTGCTGAGCGATGCTGTGGTGGTGCTGAGCGATGCTGTGGTGGTGCTGAGTCATCCTGTGGTGGTGCTGAGTGATGCAGTGTTGGCCCTGAGTGATGATGTGGTGTCGCTGAGTGAAGCTATGGTGGTGCTGAGTTATGCTGTGGTGGGGCGGTGTGATGTTGTGGTGCTGCTGAGTAATGCTGTGGTGGCGCTGAGTGATGCTGTTGTGGCGCTAAGTGATGCTGTGGTTGTGCTGAGTAATGCTGTGGTTGCACTGAGTGAGGCTGTGGTTGCACTGAGTGATGCTGTGATGGCGTTGAGTGATGCTGTGATGGCGTTGAGAGATGTTGTGTTGGTGCTGAGTGATGCTGTGCCGGCTCTGATTGATGCTGTGCTGGCTCTGATTGATGCTGTGGTTGCGCTGAGTGATTCTGTGGTGACCCTGAGTGATGCTGTGGTGGTGCTGAGTGATGCTGTGGTGGTGCTGAGTGATGCTCTGGTGGCCCTGAGTGATGCTGTGGTGGCCCTGAGTGATGCTGTGGTGGCCCTGAGTGATGCTGTGGTGGCCCTGAGTGATCCTGTGGTGGCCCTGAGTGATGCTGTGGTGGCGCTGAGTGATGCTGTGTTGGCGCTGAGTGATGCTGTGGTGGTGCTGAGTGATGCTGTGATGGCGCTGAGTGATGCTGTGGTAGCGCTGAGTGATGCTGTGGTGGTGCTGAGTGATGCTGTGGCGGTGCTGAGCGATGCTGTGGTGGTGCTGAGCGATGCTGTGGTGGTGCTGAGCGATGCTGTGGTAGTGCTGAGCGATGCTGTGGTGGTGCTGAGCGATGCTGTGGTGGTGCTGAGCGATGCTGTGGTGGTGCTGAGTCATCCTGTGGTGGTGCTGAGTTATCCTGTGGTGGTGCTGAGTGATCCTGTGGTGGTGCTGAGTGATGCAGTGTTGGCCCTGAGTGATGATGTGGTGTCGCTGAGTGAAGCTATGGTGGTGCTGAGTTATGCTGTGGTGGTGCTGAGTTATGCTGTGGTGGCGCAGAGTGATGTTGTGGTGCTGCTGAGTAATGCTGTGGTCGCGCTGAGTGATGCTGTTGTGGCGCTAAGTGATGCTGTGGTTTTGCTGAGTAATGCTGTGGTTGCACTGAGTGATGCTGTGGTTGCACTGAGTGATGCTGTGATGGCGTTGAGTGATGCTGTGATGGCGTTGAGAGATGTTGTGTTGGTGCTGAGTGATGCTGTGCCGGCTCTGATTGATGCTGTGCTGGCTCTGATTGATGCTGTAGTTGCGCTGAGTGATGCTGTGGTGATGCTGAGTGATGCTGTGGTGTTTCCGAGTGAGAGATAGAGTGAAGATATAATGCCTAATTAGAGAGGGTGGTGAGAGTGAAAAGAGAGAGAAAGGGTGTACATAGAATAAAGGAGTGGAGCGGGATAGAGAGAGAGAAAGAAGAGGAGAGAGAGAGTGAATGAAGGAGTTTGAAAGAGAAACAGATAAAGGGCTGAGAGAGAATGAAAGGCTAAAAAAGATAGAGAGGGGAGAGTTAATTAAGTAGAGAGAGAATTGGAGAGGGGAGAGAGAGAAGTAGAGAGACAATAAGAGTGGGGGGTGTGGAGTTTAAATAGAGTGAAGAAGTGACGTGGAAAAAGTAACCTTATGTACTTGCAATGCTGGCAACTTGTTTCTGCCTATTGCAATGGTTGTTTGCTAAAGCTTTTTTTTTGAGGGGGCATAAACAATCGGAGGGTGAAGGTTGGGAACTAGTACCTGTATTATAACACTAGCAGCGGCCAGACACTAGGGGAGAATCAACAGATGCCAGATTCCGAGAGCAGGCTGAGGTGGTGCTGAGTGATGCTGAGGTGGTAGTGGTGGTGGTGGTGACTGTTGCGGAGACGATGCTGAGGTGATGCTGAATGATACTCAGGTCTTGCTGAGTGATACTGCTGTGGCGCTGAGTGATGCTGTGGTGGCCCTGAGTGATGCTGTGGTGATGGTGAGCGATGCTGTGGCGGTGCTGAGCGATGCAGTGGCGGTGCTGAGCGATGCTGTGGTGGTGCTGAGCGACGCTGTGGCGGCGCTGAGTGATGCTGTGGTGGCGCTGAGTGATGCTGTGGTGGCGCTGAGTGATGCTGTGGTGGCGCTGAGTGATGCTGTGGTGGTGCTGAGTGATGCTGTGGTGGTGCCGAGTGATGCTGTGGCGCTGCCGAGTGATGCTGTGGTGGTGCTGAGTGATATTGTCTTGGCGCTGAGCGATGCTGTGGTGGTGCTGAGCGATGCTGTGGTGGTGCTGAGCGATGCTGTGGTGGTGCTGAGCGTTACTGTGGTGGTGCTGAGTCATCCTGTGGTGGTGCTGAGTCATCCTGTGGTGGTGCTGAGTGATCCTGTGGTGGTGCTGAGTGATGCAGTGTTGGCCCTGAGTGATGATGTGGTGTCGCTGAGTGAAGCTATGGTGGTGCTGAGTGATGCTGTGGTGGCGCGGAGTGATGTTGTGGTGCTGCTGAGTAATGCTGTGGTGGCGCTGAGTGATGCTGTTGTGGCGCTAAGTGATGCTGTGGTTGTGCTGAGTAATGCTGTGGTTGCACTGAGTGATGCTGTGGTTGCACTGAGTGATGCTGTGATGGCGTTGAGTGATGCTGTGATGGCGTTGAGAGATGTTGTGTTGGTGCTGAGTGATGCTGTGCTGGCTCTGATTGATGCTGTGCTGGCTCTGATTGATGCTGTGGTTGCGCTGAGTGATGCTGTGGTGATGCTGAGTGATGCTGTGGTGTTGCCGAGTGAGAGATAGAGTGAAGATATAATGCCCAATTAGAGAGGGTGGTGAGAGAGAAAGAGAGAGAAAGGGTGTACATAGAATAAAGAGTGGAGCGGGATAGAGAGAGAGAAAGAAGGGAGAGAGAGTGAATGAAGGAGTTTGAAAGAGAAACAGATAAAGGGGTGAGAGAGAATGAAAGGCTAAAAAAGATAGAGAGGGAGAGTTAATTAAGTAGAGAGAGAATTAGAGAGGGAGAGAGAGAGAAGGAGAGAGACAATAAGAGTGGGGGGTGTGGAGTTTAAATAGAGTGAAGAAGTGACGCGGAAAAAGTAACCTTAAATATAGCTTTGTGCTTTGCGCGAATAAATATTTTTTTAAAAACAGAGTGAGACAAAAATACTGGTAATTAGGCTGTGACTCCCAATATAAAACAAATAGCGATATAAGGTGAAATCAACCCACCGAAGCAATATTTCTAACTAGACAAAAAAAAGCTTGCATTTCAATGCTAATCGCTGTTGTTTTTCATGTGACTGTAGTCCAGGGCCGTCAGTTGGTAATGTGAGCTGCTGCTGCGATTGAAACATCAGAGTCCAGAGAGTTAATGAGCCATGACGAGGAAATGAGGAAGAGATAGGAAACCCAGATGGCAGCTGCGCGCGTGCACGCCATCGTGAACGGAAGCTGGTCGCCAGCCGAAAGCCAGTGGGTTTGCACTTCCAAAACCCGCTTACTAAAACTCTCGGCCAGACCAGCGCAAGCGCTGGTGCAGGCCGAGACCTAAAAAAGGGATTGCTGTAAAAAAAAAAAAAAATGTGAGTTCTGGAACAGAGAAATAGAATTTTTGGGACATCTTGTTTCGGCGGATGGTGTTAGTACTAGGCCAGGTCTGGTGAGAGCAGTTGTCGATTGCCCATGTCCTAAAAACAAGGATGAGTTACGCTCCTTTTTGGGGTTGTGTGAGTTCTACTCACGTTTCATTCCTGATTATGCCAGCAAAATGAAGGTTCTTTCAAACATTTGAGGACGAACGTCTCTTTTGTGTGGGATGTTAATTGTCAAGAAACTTTTGAGTTAGTCAAGTCTGAAATGGTCAATGCTAAAACGCTTAGAGCTTATGACCCGGCTGTCCCTTGCACCATTACAGTTGATGCTAGCAATTATGGTTTAGGGGCAGTGCTTACCCAATCTTCAGGTGCGAGTGAAGTTACTATCAGCTATGCTTCCAGAGTACTGCGAGATCCAGAACTTAACTACTCTGTGATCGAAAAGGAGCTTTTGGCGTGTTATTGGGCGTGTGAAAAGTTCAGAACTTACATTTGGGGTAGGAAATTTGTCATTCAAACAGATCATAAACCTCTCGTGTACATTTTGGGGGGAGAACGTCTTAAATATGCCACACCTCGCATTGCACGTTTGACCACCAAACTTTTACAGTATGATTTTGTGGTGAAGCACATCCCTGGAAAGGAAAATGTTAGAGCTGATATGCTATCTAGACTTCCTTTAAGTGAAGATGATGTACTGGATGTGGATGAGGACAAGGAGGACTGTTTTATTGCCTTTGTTGATGCAGTTGAGAATAAGGCTTGCAGTGAGATTGAATGGAAAGAGGCGTTGAATGAAGATTTGACTCTTGCAAGAGTAAAAGAATATATCGTGAAAGGTTGGCCTAGAGAGAGATGTGTGCCCCCTGAAATTCAGCCTTTTTGGAACGTTGCTGAGGAACTGTCCATCGAAGATGGCGTCATCATGAGGAATGGTAGGTGTATTCCTCCTATGAAAGTATGGACCAAGTTGGTTGATTGTGTGCATGATGGTCATCTAGGGGCAACAATGACAAAAAGACGTGTCAGACTGCACTATTGGTGGCCTTCTATGGACAAGGACATGGAGTTAAGGGTCAAGGAGTGTGTTGTCTGTTGTGGGGCAGAAAAAGGTTTAAAAGTTGTTACACCTCCTCTTCAGCCTATCTCTTTCCCAGTTAAGCCATGGCTTAAGGTGGGGATTGATTTGGTGGGTCCGTTCAATTTTCTTCCCTACAACTTGCGTTTTGCGTTTGTGTTAATGGACTTTCACAGCAAGTGGCCTGAAGTCAAGTTTTGTTCTTCTCCCACAGCAAGCAATGCGATTCTTTTTCTTAAAGAGATCTTTATGAGGGAAGGATTTCCAGAGGCACTTGTTTCTGATAATGATGTGCAGTTTGTTAATCAGGAAATGAGTGTGTTTTTGAATGAATCTGGTGTGAAACATCTAAGAAGTTCGGTAGGACATCCTCAAACCAACGGTATGGTTGAGAGGATGAACAGGGTTGTGGTGGAATGCATTAAGTGGGCTAAACATAATGGTTTTGATGTGGAGGGTGCTGTCAGATCCATGCTGTGGTTTTATCGCACTACGCCACATTCCCTCACAAAGGTTGCACCCTTTGTATCACTCAAAGGTAGAGTACCCACTTCTGCTTTATATCCAGCTTGGCTTTTAAGAACTGTTTGTGACAAAGTTTCGTGCTGGCTAGATCAGGTTGCTTTGGAATCCCGAGTCGAAGCTGCGCAGAGGAAGATGTCTGACAGGTATAATCAAAGGACGTCCGCTAAGACAGTTGATTTGCATCCTGGGGACATGGTTCGTATCAGAAACACTAATTTTGTCAAAAAAGGAGGTATGTCTTTTGGTGATCCTGTCTGTGTCGAGAAAGTTTGTGGTGGTGCCATTATGGTACGTGGTGGGCATTGGTGGAATGTTGGGAAAGTTGTGAGAGTTCAGTCTGCTGTTCATAACTCTAATCGCACAAGGTCTGATGTTGATATGTCTTCTGGTCTAACTAATGTTTCTTCAGGTAACGCTCCTTCTGGATCATCTAATATACCTTCAGGTAATGCTTCTGAGACTTTTGTGACAAGTGAAGCGCCAAGGAGGTCTACTCACATTAGACGTGTTCCTTTGAGGTTACGATGATGTTTCCGTATTTACTCCATCATTTCATCTGCATTATTGTTCTGTACTAGATTCTTTTTCTGTATTTCCAGGTTCATGCATTTTGTTTTTTTTAGTTATATTTTCTTTGCTCATTTTATGCTATAGTTTTATTTTGTTTTTCTTTTCTTTATAAACAAAAGGAGGTAATATGTTGTACTTAGATATGCTTGTTATAGGTTCTATACAGAAGCCCCATGTGTTGCCATAGTGTTTGTATGTGGGGAGTTCCAAGGAAGTCAGTTGGTGCCTCTCATCTGTCGTGAGAGGAGCGGTGGCTCGTTGTACCCACTATTAAATACTAAAGACTTACCAGCTGTGTCCTGTGATGATATCTGGTGTCCGGGGACACAACATCATGTTTAGGGTGTGACTGGGGACAAGGAAAAGGAAAGAAAAAAGAATCCAACATACAATAGGATGATGTCAATCAATAGTTAACCTGGAATATGATCAAATGAGCACAACCAGGAAGCAGCAAATCAGGGACCTAGTTGTTAACCTTTACTGATACACCTCTCACAGAACGCAAACTTGAATCCTCAATAAGGGTTAGGCTTTGTTCTGACCCCTAGAGTGGACAAGCTTGCCTTAGATTGTGAACAAGTCGATATTTTTAGGAAAATATGATTTAAAATGTTCTTTGCTGGATCGGAGAGCAACCAAGATGAACCCACCAACACTGGTTTACGTACCACCTTATACTTTCAAACCCCCCGCCGCCCCCCACAGCATTCCATCTGAGGTGAAAACACTCAAGCAGACAGTCATGAAGGAAGTTTAGACTACTGATACAGAAAACAAAATGTTTTCCATAATCTAGAGTAGAAAAGTGGGATCTGGATAAACTTCAGAATAATACAGAATTGATCATAAAGCCAGCAGATAAGGGTGAGGCCATTATTGTGCAATCAGTCAGTCAATCAAGAAAACTTTATTCGATTGCTTTGTTAAATTAAACAATCATAAAAGCACATAAAAACACACAATTCATTACACAAATAAATATATAAGAGAAAAAAAGAAGAATGAACTATAAAAGTTTGTTGTAATTACCAAACTTGATAACATAAAAAGGTATGACAATGCGCCCTGTTATCCTCACTAATTAGGTTACAATGCGTTTCCTTTGGTAGATTATTTTCTTTAAAAACATTGCAATCCTCCATGCTATGTGTTCATTCTCTAAAAGCTGCAATTTAATAAGTGCCGGGCGACATTGTCTCATCCCCTGATTTTTGAAAAACGAAACAATCCACAATTTCCTTAACTCCCTATAAAATTTACAAAATAATACTACATGAATGGTAGATTGGTCTGAATGATTGGCACAAGGACACAATTCCAGTTTTCGGGCCCAATCATTCATTTTTGGGAAGGTAACAAATCTATGAAAGGTCCCCAACCTAAATCTTGTTAATAAAAGCCTATCATATCCACCAGGAACAAAATCTAGATAGGGTTGTATACTAAAAGTAGTTAAAATCAGCTGATTTTGTTGGACACTAGGCTTTAGTATCTCTGCCGACACTCTCAATGTGTGCAATAGCTGGAGACCCTCCTTCTTTAAGTCCTTTTTCGTGATCAACTGCATAGTGGAAGGGTCAGTAAAGTATTCTAAGTGACCTAGATCGCGCAAGAAATCTCGAACGTATCTTACCCTTGGGATTTTTGGGGCCCCTTCCAGTTTAAGACTGTCCAATAGAATAACCCTATTTAACTTAGCCTGTTCTTTTATCCAAATCCTATGCCAAAGGAGGACAGGTTCCAATTTGATAAGATCAGAAATATAAGGAAGCCCCAACTCAGCATGACAAACATAGGAAGAAGTACTAGCCGGAACGGACAGGATGTATCTTAAAAAAGCATTTTCCACCATCTGCAATGGGTGCGTATCAGCGAAACCCCAAACCCCAGCCCCATAGATGGCAGTGGAGATACATTTTGCTTTATAGATTTGAATAAGCTCGCCTGGCGGTCTCCTTCCCAGTTTTTTCGAAAAATTCGCGAGGGCAGTTGTTGTCCTCATGAACGCCAATTTTTTTACAGAAACTGCTTGAGCCCATGAGTCATTTTGGTTAAATAAAATGCCGAGGTATGAAAAACTTCTTGCGGGTGCTATCTTTTGCCCATCCACAAACATATCCCTAGATCTCTGACTACCACAGCCACACCTCATTATAAAAGTCTTCGAGGTGTTCACACTAAGCCCAAGATCATTCATAAAATTAGAAAAATTATCTAAAACCCTCTGAAGGCCAATTGGCGTGCGTGACATCAAGACCGCATCGTCCACATAAAGGAGCGCGGGTATTGGGCGTCCGTCTATTTGAGGGAAGTCTCTGCCATCTTTAAGCAAAGCCTGACCTAGACCATTAATATAAAGATTAAAAAGGAAGGGGGCCAGGACACAACCTTGCCTGACTCCCCTCCTTATGGGAAATCAACTTATAGGAAGGAATGTATCAGACTACTTGGTGATACCACTATCTACTTGCTCACTGAATCAGACCCTGCCAATGACTTACTTGGAGCAATATAAAAATGGTGAAGGAGGCTGAAATAGAGCATTGGATTACCAATCAGGAGGCTGATTTTCTGGTAGTGAAAAAATCAGGGACATATTTATCATAGTAATGCATCACCCTTGCACCACGCAAGGGGGTGCAAGACAGCCACAACACTAAAGTCAGATTTATCAAGCCACGCAAGGCCACCTTGCGTCGCCCTGCATGGCTTGATAAATCTAGAGTAACACAATGCAGCCCAAATTGATGCATTGCGTTACTCTGGCCCAGGGAGGCATTCCATGGGTGGAGCACAGGTGTTACCATGCATCCACCCATGGATTTTGGCACATTCCCAGATTTACCATTTATGGTAGACTTGAGAATGCATCAAAATGCTACGCCTACCCAAGTGAGGCGTAACGAGGAGAGATATGTTTATTTCTCCTAACGTGTTCCTCTATCTGCATTCTGCAGCACACATAGAAAGAAGAAAATACCTCTCAGGATTGTTTTTGTGCAGGAATGTGTCCCTTCCTACACAAAAACAATCCGGACTACAACACAGGCACCCTTGCAACATGGTACAAGGGTGCTTGCGCTGGTGCTAGGTAGATAAGTATGCCAATAAACGATTTGTTCAGAAGACAATTTAACACATGAAGGTATTAATCATTTGAGATGCCCAAGCCGGACATCACAGCTTAATTGAAAGTAGAAGACTTGACTTTTTAAGAAAGTAAATGTCAGGATGCAGGTGTATTTATATCAAAAATTATCTAGAAATTCAAAACCATAAGTACAGGGGTTCAAAAACTCAGTCTCATCATACATTGGCAGTGATCATTGCAGTACTTTTCTAAGTTAGTGTACCATTTGTCAATGTATGTTCAATCCCACTCTCTAGATATACAACAATAGCCTATCAGAAGAACTAGGCTCTGAACAGAAACTCAACACTGACTAAAAAGAAAGTTGGGTTATGCTTCGACGTTTCAGTCTCTGTAGTTGTGCATCTGTGAAACCATCTTCAGGACTATATAATTTCATGAAGATGAAGAACTCCCCTACAAATATTGAAAAAGGAACATGACTAATATGGTTAACATTAAAAACATACACCAGCGGTGGAGTGAACTGAATTCGCTCCAGGAAATGCAAGGCTAGAACACCATCACTAATTAAGAAATTCAGAAATCTAGAAGATA
The DNA here is from genome assembly GCA_963921515.1 of Calotriton arnoldi. Lineage (NCBI taxonomy): Eukaryota > Metazoa > Chordata > Amphibia > Caudata > Salamandridae > Calotriton > Calotriton arnoldi. The sequence goes on from CAWUFW010011837.1 coordinate 125,737, forward strand.
TTAGGTATATCAAGCTTACTGTGAAAGATATAGAATTTATTAAAGTGAAAAAATTATTTAAAAAGAAGGTGGATAATAATAAAGAACTTCACTAAACTCCATATGTTAATCTCTTTTATTATGTATTGCACGGGAGATTTTCTTCCTATTAGGCAAGCAAAATAATGACTGCGACGACTCGTAATGTGCACTGTCAAGAGATCAGGCAATGAAGAGATCTGAATGTCATCAAAAAATGAATTAATTACAGGTTCTAGCAAGGATGGGTTGTATCTTAATTGGGGAGAAGGTGCAATGCTTACAGTGAGAAATTTTGCGTGGTCCCAATTTAAATTGTGTGGTTGGATTATTTGCTGGAGACTTAGCATGTATATACGCCCTGAGATAAACAGGGAAAGGCACTTTAGTTTATTCAAGTTATGAAAAAAATAATAATAATAAATAAAGTTGTGCGGCCTTGTGGTTAACATAAAGGCTGCATGAGGTGCTTTAGAACAAATCAATGGAAGACAACATCTAAATCGTCTAATACATTTTGAGAGCGTTGTGCACAGATGCTCAAAATAGGCAATATCCTGAGAAAGCGCAGGAAAGGAAGGTGCACTCAGATTGAAGTCAGTCAGGCGACATACGTTATCCAAAAAAGTCTTCTTTTTATTAGCGTAGTTTGTTTTTTAAAACAGGCACACAGCCAACGCGTTTCGTTCCCTAGTGCCGCGGGAACTTCGTCAGGGCTTACTCCAAATTCAAAAAACCCGGTGTAACCAAATTGACTCCAATGTCCATTAGTGTGCGACGTCACATATGGTGGTCGTCCAATACAGATTGTCCAAATATATCCAATGTATCTTTATGATAAATCAATGAGATTGCCACAGCTTGAGACTCCAAAGTAAGCGCGAGTCCTTAAATACGGAACAATCAAATATCAACAAGGCAGTAAAAACTCCATATGTTTCTGGAATAAATAAATAAATAGAACTCCCAAAATTATAAGGCCACAGGGCTCGCAGATATACTCCGGTGTGGAGAAGGGGACTGTCAACAGAAGACGGTAGATATCTCTCATAGGAAAGCAAAGAGCATCCTATATCTGGTGCCCCAGGGCGCATTGTGCACCGCAGATAAGGGACCACCAGCTTATAGTAATACGAGAATCCTGTCCGGCGTGGTAACCGGCAACAGCGTGCCTTGTTGATATTTGATTGTTCCGTATTTAAGGACTTGCGCTTACTTTGGAGTCTCAAGCTGTGGCAATCTCATTGATTTATCATAAAGATACATTGGATATATTTGGACAATCTGTATTGGATGACCACCATATGTGACGTCGCACACTAATGGACATTGGAGTCAATTTGGTTACACCGGGTTTTTGAATTTGGAGTAAGCAATGACGAAGTTCCCGCGGCACTAGGGAACGAAACGCGTTGGCTGTGTGCCTGTTTTAAAAAACAAACTACGCTAATAAAAAGAAGACTTTTTTGGATAACGTATGTCGCCTGACTGACTTCAATCTGAGTGCACCTTCCTTTCTTGTGGACTTTATCTATTGACTGACATCCTTCAGCAGCGGATGCCGGAAGTAACTGCACTCGTATGTGATACGTGGAACTGGTGGAATTTAAGTGCTTGACCTTGGTCAGCTGCTGTGTGCTTTTCTGTCTTTTGTAATCCTGAGAAAGCGCCACAGACAATTATTGTGGTGTTGACGTCTGCAATAGGGGTCAGGGAATAAAACGTAAACTTTAGTGCAGCCAAAAACCAACTGTAAAGTGCATTAACTATACATGTGGACCGCGTTATAAAATAGAACACACAACAGTATATAGTGTCAGGTTGCAGCTTGGAGAAGCACCATGGATAAACTAGTGAGTGACTCGCCGTACAATGTGGCATCTGAAAACACTACGGGCATCGCAATCAGGCAGATAACTCTATAGTCATCCCGTGCTTGCTGCAGGGCAGACCACGCATAAGTACAGCTGCAGCCGCTTTACTAAAAAGCGGGCCCAAATTGACTCACCCAGTGAGGAATCAATGCGCTTGTGCTGGCCAAAGCTGCAAATAAAGAAAGAACGCATATCAGCGTGGAGCACAAATGCCGCCTTTCTACGTATACAGTTCCTTAGGAAGTTGGCAGGTACTTACTAGTCCAAGCGGAGTCGCGACAAACCCGTCTTTCTCACTCGGCATTCAATATTAGCTGGAAGCTGCCAGAGACTGCAGAAATCAGCTGAGTTACATGTGGTAAACAATTAGAGGCCTAAATATAGTCAGCAATTTTGGGAGTGGGGGTATTACTAAAAGTCAGTATTGCACGTGATTACATGAACATGACCGCAAGAGTCAACAATGTTGTAGAGTATGAGGAGCTAGAGGGCTGACTCTGGCCTGCCGTATAGGGGGTATGCTGAGATCAAAATATCACCTTGTATCGAAAAAACGTGGTCAAAGAACTCTCTCACATGTTGAGGGGAGCCGTTATTAGAGTTGTACATAGTGAATAAAAGACAAATTAAGAAGCAAATAAAGAAAAATATGTTCCATTGAATTGAGATATGTTAGTGACACCAGGGTGTGCCATATTTGTTGTATTAGCTAGTGTTAAGTATATATAATTTACAGTTGAACACCAAAAGAGTGATATGCTAGCCTGACAGATTAATACATTCAGGTAGTTTGATGCCATTATATCTATAAGTTGTGTCATATGATATAATTAATAGCACAGAGTAAAAATAATATTCCTGGCATAGAATCAACTTGGATCACGAGCTTAAAAGAAATCTGCATATTAACATGACGGAAGACCGAATACTCACATCACAATATGTACATGATTATTTCATCATTTGGTTAGAGATTCTATTGTACAGAAATATGATTATTAACTTAATCAGAGATCATATCGACATAGTAAGGTGTGTACATAATTATACCATTTCATAAGATAATGTTATCTTTGGATCTCTTATATAGAACTATCTGATAGCAGGCCTGGTAGTATATTCAAATCATAACTGCTCTCATGCATTATACAACACATTTGTAATGTAGAAGATATTCATTGCAGTGTGGCCAGAGTTTGCCATTTCACAGATACATTCAGGCCCTTTTTAACACTCTCCACTGTACAGATCCAGAAATTTTCCTTGATCGTAAGTATCCAATCAACATTGGGAGACCTGATTGGGAGTTTGACAATATCTATCACCCACTATGTCATATCTTTCTCACTGTGTTTGAATTGTGTGTAGTGTTCAACCATCGGGGCATGTTCAACTCGGCATCTGATTCTAGACTGTTGCTGAATTATACGTTTCCGCACTGGTTGAGTTTTCTCTTGCCTATATAGGGTAGGCCACAAGAGCATTCAATCAGTAAATGATGCTACATTTGTTGGTTGACCATTTATGCTGAAATGTTTTACTGTTTTAGTTGTGCTTCAAACTACACATTTATTTCATTTGTAGTGGCCAACTATAGGTGAAGGTTGAAACATTTGTTGGATTGTTGGTGGTGTAGGTTCAACATATGCTTGGACCAGTCTGTCTCTTAGGGTAGAGCCTCTTTTAAAGGCAAATAGTGGTTTCTCATGGAATGTTGGGTATCCTGCCAAATTGCTCCAATACTTACAGTTGATTTTCTTTATTTTGTTATACAATGTGCCAAAGGTAGAGATGCATTTGACTAGGTCATTCTTTAATCTCTAAGAGGGCTTCCCTGTTGTTGTACCAGTGACCTCAGAAGGAGTCTGGATGTATACCCTTGGAATTTGAGTTTTTGTTTCAATTTATCTGCCTCTGTAAAGTAGTCATCTATCATGAAACAGTTTCGTCTAAGACTAAGAAATTGCTCAAATGGGAGATTGTCTTTTAGGGCCTGGGAGTGATGGCTGTTGAACTTTAAAACTGTATTTCTAGCAGTTGGTTTAGGAAATAAAGTGGTGTGTAGTTTGTTATCTTCTGTCTTGATTGTGATATCTAGGAAGTTCATACTTTGGTTGTTATATTCAGTGGTGAAGTTCAAATTAGAGTTTAGACTGTTGATCCAATTGTTGGGCATAAATAGGCTTTCTGTGTCACCTTTTCACATCAAGAAAATATCGTCTATAAATCGCATCCATTTACCTGTATGCGATCTGCATGGCTTGTTAATACATTCTATGTATTTTGACTCAAAGTATGCAACATAAATGTTTGCTATGTCTGTGTTGGTGCTAGGCAGACAAAAGTGCCCCAGTGCTGGGGAATGACAGGAATACGCCGTATAATGTTAAATATGGCGCATTAATGCCTTTTTGCGCAGCGCTGCGCAGCAAGGTGGCTTGCTGCATTACCATGCATGTAAGAATTATACATTTGCCCTCCAACACCTCCTTTTACACATTAACAAAGAGCAATACGTCTACCAGACCTCCTGGGGATGTCCTATAGTCTTAGGAATAGGCCCTGCTTTGGAACCTCTTTCAAAATTCTGTGACTGGTTTCTTCGTCCTCTAGTCCTAATGATGCGGTCAAACCTAAAGGACACTAAGCATGCTCAATCTGTTTTCAGACATGTATTTTGACCTCACCAACGAACTCATGCTGGGTCTTGATACTGAATCATTGGGGCATATTTACAAGCCCCTATCTCCACCACAACGTCACTTTCAGTGATGTTGTGATGGCGATAGGGGCCTCGCCTTATTTACAAGGCAGCGTTAAGCTACTTAAAATGGCTTAACGCTGCCTTGTAAATAAGGCACCCTTTCACGCTGTATTTAGCATGAAAGGGGAGGGTAATGGGTGTTGCGATGGGCGTTCCACCGCAACACCCATTGATTTTGACCCTGCCGCCTATTTACAAGGGCAGCGTAAATAGGAGGCAGCGCCAAAATTAAGAACAGGGAAAACCTGGTCTTAAACAGGCGAAATGAGGAGAAATGCTTTATTTCTCCTCGTTTTTGCTGTTTCCATGTGTGCTGCCTTGTACAGCTCACATAGAAACAGCAAACTGCCTATGATTGTTTATGTGCAGGAAGGTTCCCCTTTCTGCACATAAACAAACATTTAAGCATTAAGCAGCACACATAGAAGTTACAAAACGGCATTTAAAGATTGTTTATGTGCAGGAAGGGGGACCTTCCGGCACATAAACAATCTTCCCCTCAACACAGGGACCCTTGCACTATGGTGCAAGAGTGCCTGCATTGGTGCTAGGCAGCTAAAGTTAGCACCAGCACAGGGGGAAAGGCAGGGCTGCACCATATTCTAGTAAATATGGTGCAGCCCTGCGTTTCTAAAGAGACAAAGCATGTCGTTAGACTTCTTGGCTTAACGACATCCTTTGCCACTTTATTGTAAATATGCCCCTTTGTGTCTTACTAAGGAACTCCTCAATGAATTACAATGGCATAATAAGACACTCATACAATTGGTTATTGAGAGTGCATGTTTAACACTCACAAAGGTGTTTTTTGGATTTTAATTTGTAATTTACCAATCGCTTCATGGTACTTCTATAGGCAGCAATTTTGTCCGAAGTATGGCTTGCTGCTATGTTCCATAACGCACTCACTACATCTGGCTTTGTTTCGCCCACCTGTCTCACTACTTTGCAGGTGCCTGTTGGCACTTTTTCCTCATAATCCGCATTCATCCACTGTATAGCAGAAATATCTTCATTCGACTTGTTTTTTTTATTTTGAAATTTTCCTTAATTATCCAAATGCAATAGCAATCACTCTGTGATGCGTTCATTCATATTATAATTGTTTCCCTTTTGCCCCGTCGCAATGCATTTCCTCCCTCATTGTCCTTCTGCAGGCGACTAAAATCCTCTTGCTTTTTGCATGTGTGGTCATTTGTGTCATCTCTGTAGCTGAGCGGAGCCTCCTACCTTTGCACGTATTTGGCATGTGGGTCCCTCCTCAACACTGAAGAGCGACATGTAAATAAACATTCTTGTGACACGTCTTTCTGCAAAACTTTGTTGGTGTTAGAACATGGACAGACAATAATGTACGATTTGTGGTGTGTAGTACTGAATAGATAAACGACGTGCAGTACATCAGACATTGTTCACGCAAGTCTTGCTGGCTTGTTGTATGGCTCTGGTTGGTTCCACAGTTAAAGTGTAAATCAACGGCCTCACCATTAAGAGTGAGGAATTCTCGTCACTTCTGGCCTGTCGCCCTTAGAGCCCACATAAAATTATCCTAAAACCACACAAGCACATATCACATTTCGAGTGGTGGCTCCTCCGCTATGGTGAAGGAGCATCGACCCACTGCTTTTAAGCAGTGTGCAGCGTACATAGTAGAAACATAAAATGATAATAACTTTGTGTTATTATCATTTTATGCTTCCTGCTGCTTTGCGGGCAGGCGGGTGGGCGGGGCTGCTCTGCTCTCGAAGCAGGGCTGGGGAGGAGTGGTTTGCCCACTCCTAAGTGCGCAATTAATCTTTGGATGGCCCTCTCGGGCCGCCAAACCAGTCATGCACACTTTCCCCTTCTCTATGCAGGCTGCATTACAGCCTGCATGAAAAACATGCCCACCCCTCCAGCCCCTGGCTGAGCGCCGTATCATGGCGCTCAGCCAATCACATTGCAGGGGAGGGAGCCTGGCTGCCTGCTCCTGTTCCTGGAGCGGAGTCAGGAGAGCAGGCCCAGAGCAGAGAATTGGGCAGGGACCCGGGGGAAAGGTGTTTCTTTTTTATTTATTATCTTTTTATTCTCCCCCCCTATGACCCCCTGACACCCCCGAGAAATCCCCCACCACCCCCCTGCACCCGCCCTACCACCCGTGAGCCATGCCTGCTGCCCCTGTAAATTTCTACCAATTTGTGCCCGACACTGCAAAAAATAGGAAACAAGACCAGCACATTACTTCAGTTTTTAACTCATTTTGTTCTTGCTCTTAACATCCGCTACAAGCTGGACATACATGTCAACGCACTTGCTGAGCTCATCATCAGCCTGCTTCGGAAAAATAGACGTAATCATAGTTTGTGCACACTTTGCATAATCACCAAGTTCCATGTGTCACCGTCAGAGGTACTGTGTGTTGAGTGTATACACTATTGTCGATTTTCTTCATTCACCATATGACTTCCCTTGTGGTTGTAACATCGTGCAAATAAGTGAATCCGTTAGTATACCTGTGCTGTCAGCTCATTGTCCTTCTTTAAAATAAAATTGACACACTGGACTAACGTGGTACACTCAACCTTTCCCTTTTTCCCCTTTTACTTTCTCTGCGTGTTTTTGTCTGTGCATGTGGGGTGGTTATGATTAAATCAACCATACATGTAAAAACCTCACTGATTCACGTAAAGCCTTAACCTTCGGGACAGCAGTACCATGCATAATTTGTAAAAAAAAAATGAAAAAAATAATAATAAAATTTACAAAAATAGGTGCATGGGTCTTTATTGTTTTTTATTTTTAGACCACCCTCACTCCTCCATTGGTACCACTGTTTTTCCACAATGGCTCTGCCCACAGCCTGCATGGCACAGTACAAAGCCAGACAACAGGGAGTGAGAGACGAGAGCAAGCCAGTGGCAGAGCAAGGGGGGACGGGGGGCGGGGGGGCGGTTCGCCCCAGGGGGCAAGAGTTTTGGGGGCGGCAGGTGGCACCCCCGCTCTTACCTGTTGCTGTCGCGGGGCGGCGGCCGCAGGAAACGCTAGCACCCCTCCGCTCTTAGATTCAGCCGCTGCAAGCGGCAAAAGCAGAGGCCACCCCAGGCAGCCTAAGGCCTAGTTACGCCACTGGAGCAAGCCGGCCTTCACCAGGGATGAACTGTGAGGTTGGAGGGCTTGCACTGCTTCAAAAAATATTGGAAAAATTATATGAAATGGTGCATTTTGTGGTCCACTTTTACCTTAAGTTGGCAAAACTTTCACAGTCCTTGAAAGAGGACTCAATAAATATTCCATTGCTTTCATGGTTCATTTTAGGGAAAAGGCAATGACTGAAGTATGTGAAAAGGTGCTCTGAACTTTGTTCCACTAGTTCAAATAAAAGATTAAACTCATGTGTATTATTATGTAACAAATGATAAAGGTGTTAAAACACTATGAACACTTTAATACAGCAAACTAATTATTACATTTGAAAAATAAACATGTAAGTCATGGGTATTCTATGGATGATCAGTTGAGTATCCACTTAGTGCAACACATTTAGTACATACTGCGACTTCGTGACTCGAGGAACCCTTATGAGGAGTGTGCAGTGGTGAGAACATCAAACAAGATGACAGTAGTATTAGTATTAGGAAGTTGGGGCAGGAGAGCAGTGCTAGTTGCTGACACGGGGAGTCAATAGATTCCATGTAAGGGTATAGCTTGTGTGGCTGGCACGTATCAAGTGATGTTAAAAACATGCTCTATCAGGAAAACAGCACAGAAAGGAAAGAATGAGGACCAAACACACCATGCTCTCTACAACTCTGTTACACTTGTGCACAGCTGCTAAACAGGACTTAAAACAGGTTTCTCACTTCTGTTCAAGGCTTGCATTGGTCAGTGTGCTGAGACTCTGTGCCATCAGGAGACTAGTGGATGGCCACATTAAAAACACTGTTTACCTGAAGATTTGGGCCATTTACAAGTTTCAGAAATCCATGGCAGGGAATCAGCAGCTTAGAAATTTGAGGGATTTGACTTAGTCCCTTGTCAGAAGCCAATGATGCAATGTAAATTCAAGTGTGACATCTCCAGCAGGGGCAGCTACTCCGCTGAGGTGGAGGAGCGTAGCCCCACTGCTCTCAGAGCAGGAAAAAGGAAACATATAATGATAATTATGTCGTTATTATCATTTTTTTTATAGGTTCGGGGCTGGGTTAGGGCGGGGTGGGGCTGGTGGCACAGGGGGAGGAGTGGTTTCTACACACTAAGTGCGCATGGCTGCTTGACCGGCAATCTGGGGCAAGCCAAACAGTCATGCACACATAGCATGTCCCCCACCAGGCTGTAATGCACAAACAAACACAAGGAGATGATGGACGGAGCACTGAAACTTTTCAAACACTCATCCCCCGTCACAGATCTGGGTTGAATCCATCATCGTTCTTTAGCTCACTTCGCCACCCCAGTTCAGACCCAGCCATATGCAAATCAGTCTCGACCCTGTTCCTTATGGGAGCAGTCCAGACCAAACTGCCAAGCCAGGTCTTCCCTGGACCGGAAACAATCGTCCTGGGACCTGTTTCGGGGTAACACACCGCATCAGCCAGGCTAGTTTGAATCCAGTGGCAAAGTGAGCAAGGGACCCCCCTCTGGACATACCCTGCCAACTTAGGGTGAACAAAGCAAACACAAGAAGATGATGGACGGATCACTGAAGCCTTTCAGACACTCACCCCCAGTCACAGATCTGGGTTGAATCCATCATCGTTCTTTAGCTCACTTTGCTATCCCAGTGACAGACAAACGCGCAACCAGGGAAAACACTGATCGATCCCACAGATAAGCAGCTACACCACAAACAGATCCGAGGAAATTGACCCTAATGAAACATGTTTGGCCCAAAACTCATGTTCCCAAAATACAACAAAGTTAGATGCCACATGTAGTAAGGAACACTCAGCCAATCAGGACACAGCACTCACAATACACATAGTTATCACATGCTCCTCATGCCGGACATCTGGACACATACACACTGACCCACACTAGCTCTCCCTAAGATCGAGAGCCACGTGTCCCTGTTTTTAGATGGTTGTACTTATAATTTATGACCAGACCCACATGCTCTACAAGAATGTGTAATCAGTTTAATATACTTCACGAATTTCACAAAAGTCTTGACCAAATAATGTCATATATTTGAAATCTAAACATTAGGAGTGCCAGGGTACATCTTGTTGTGTACTTCACGAATTGTAGATAATGCTGGCCAAAACCTCTGTACATTGAGACTGTCTTCAGACACTACTCTGTGCTTGCTCTCCTGCCCGCTGCGTTTTATTAAATCAACTTGTTCCTGTTTTGCCAAATGCCTCTTGTCTTTTCATTTTTTCAAGGTGAATTCATATCCGAGCAGCAGATCAGGTAAGTAGCAGTGGGAAGGGAAGAGGGGAGTTGCAGAAAAGGCAGGAGCAGGGAAACAGAGGCACAATGTGAGGCAAAAACTGAAAAACAAGGGCACAATAAGAGACAAAAGGATGAGAAAATGGGAGAAAAGCAATGAAAAACACTAGCTCAAAAACAAAAGAAAGGCTAAAAAAAGGGCACAATAAAAGAAAAAAGGCAGAAAAAAACACCTATCTCATGTAAATTAATGAGGTAGGTCGCAATTTGCGACCCATAAGGAATTGCAGCCTTCACATGAATGGTGGCATGCTAGGGTCAGCAGACCACCATATCTTTGATTACTTTTTAATAAAGCAATCTTTTTTTTTTTTGCAGCCCATTTTCCTTAAAAGAAAACAAGATGCATTTCAAAAAATGAAATTAAACATTTAAGTTTCATTTTTTAACAATTGGCAGTGGTATTTGTTTCACCATTCACAAAGGGGAAGGGGTCCCCTGGGGACCCCTTCCCATTTGCAAATGGTTACCATCACCCTTAAGTTGTCAGTAAAAAATGAATGTTTTGCAACCGTAATTTGGTTGCAAAACATTCATACCACTGTGATTCTGCATTTGAAACGGACGTCCTTAGCATGTCCCTTCCAAATACCGAATCGGTATGTATGTTCAATTCCGAATTGTGATTCGTTAACGTGCTACCGAATCACAGTTTGTTCATTGTACATAAGAAAAACCATTTTTGCAGTCAGAAAAAGACCAATCGTATGGTTCCTGACCACAAAAAATGGTTTGTACATATGGTCCTAGGTCACAGTGAGAGAGAAAGGCTAATAACAAGGCCACAGTAAGAGACAAACAGCAGAGAAAAATGGGTGGCACAAAATGGGCAAAACTAAGTAAAATGGAGAGAGAGGAGAGTGAGGCGGGAGACTTGAGGCACTGGAGCTGGGTCCAAAAGGGCCTTGACCAGTCGGAGGACTGGTCACAAGAAAGTTGAGGGGACTAAGGCACCATGGGGCAGATTTACAAGAAAATGACGCATCTGTAGGGATGCGTCACTTTCCCTGCACCATCCTGAGAAACCCTTGCGCCACCATGGATGCGCCGTATTTACAATACGGCGCACCATGGCGCAAGGATTGACAGATGCGTCAGAATTTCTGACGCATCTGTTGGGGAAAAAGTCATGCATTGCTGGAGTCGTGTCGCAAGCACGACGCAACTCCAGCAATGCATTTTGAGGCCTATTCCCACTACACTGCGTCACTCGTTATGCCTGCTTCAATAGGCGTAAGGTTTTGACGCAGTGGCGTCCTAGAAGTGACGCAGTGAAATCTTGTAGGACACTTTTATGAGGTTTTCCTGTGTGAGTACGCCCACCCCGCATACATTATGCCTGACGCAGGTATAATGTGACGCAGGGCTTTACAATGTGACGCATCTCCCTAGATGCGTCACGTTGTAAATGGGCCGCATTTTTACGCCGCCACTGCGTCACAAAAGTGACGCAACGGTGGCTCAAATGTGTCGCAAGGGGCTTGTAAATCTGCCCCCACATGCTTATTGGCTGGTCCGCGTTGTGGCCACCATTAAGTAGATCCATTGAGGGGTGTGGCTTAAAGGGGATGGTGGACGGGTCTGAAATAGGCACAGGTGATGATGGAATACAGTGGGAAAACGACGCACACCAGGATCAGTTAAGGAGCGTAGAAAGGACGGGGGTGGTTGGAGATTTACTCCAGCCAAAGCATTGCATAACTTCCCTTCCAGGGTAGGAAACCTAATAGAAAAGATCACCCCCAGATTTGCTGGGAATGAAGAGGAAGGGTTTCTCATTGAGAAAAAAATAAATTCCCATATAAAAAATAATCCACTAGGGAGAACTCAGAACAGCAGGAATAAGATCCTGTTAAGAATGTCACATGACTTTCCCTGGAAAATGCATAGAAACCTAAGAATGTGAATTCCAGAAGGTCGTAAATCTGTATTTGCACATAAATGTAAACCTGTGAGTGCAGATTTGTGGCTTTCTTTGAAAATCTGGCCCCATATGTTTGGAAATTACTTGTAGTTCTTTGGTTTCAAGATTTAATTAAAAAATCTACCATTGAAGTAGAAGTTAAAAGGATTGGTAATGCATGGAGGAACCAAAAGGAAACCTACACCCCTGTATTGTTCATCTTTCGGAAAGCACTTTTGGAAAGATGAACAGTACAGAGATGCAGGTCACAAAGTAGAGAAGGATCATAGCACCACAGAAAAGCAGAAGGAGAGTGTGCTGTTGATCCAGCAAGTGGTAAGGTGGACAATGTCTTCATCTAGGAGAGAAAGAGAAACAAAGGAAAAGAACTGCCATGTGACACGCATCAATGAAGAGAAATCGTGGTGTCCGGTCGCACTACCCTTTGCTTTAATCCACTTTTCTCAAATGCTCGACAGCTCCTCCTATCACTAATATGTATTTCACAATTTTACATTATATATGAGTAGAGGGGTCCGGAATCCTGGCACAAGAATCCAATTAATCCTATTAAATGCTGTGGCAATCTTAACCACAGAGATACCCTTTGCACTCTCTCACTCTCAGGCCTATGATACAAATATATATTCCTCTCAGATGTAGCAACGCAGAGAGAACTTGAAAGTGAGCAAGAAGCCACTCTGGAAAGTCCTGACATGGAGGAAGCCACAGATATACCAGACACACTGGCAGAACATGTCCTATCAAGATGCAGAGCTGCAGCTTCAGCACGGCCCGGTTTTCCCATATGTCTCTGGTGATCCTACCACAGCAAGGGAAACAATCGCAACAGCTTAGAGGGGCGATAGATGTTCCGGAGGCTTATACAGCGTTGTTGTTCTCCTACTACATCTCGAAATACTGGAGATGGTTCTAAGACCTCACACTAATTTGGAGGCTTAGAGGCCTCAATGTTCTCTATGCAGTGCCTCCAGAACAAAAATGTAAAAAGTGTCAATAGACAATGTCAATGAATCTCACAATTGGTAGATGGGCAAGGTAATGTGAGAAAAACAGTGGAGAATAGTCAAATAATGATCTGCTCAAATTTTGTCAAGCTTGTTCATTCTGTCAATACATTAGCCACCACCTTCCAACAAGCAATATAACTCTATATATATATTTGTAATATTATTCATTTTTTTTATCACGATATGGAAAACATATATTGTTATGAAACCTGCGCAAAAGAAATTTTTGTTTATGCCATGGAAACAAGGTTCTCTTTAATGTGATGTGATTTGTTTTCCTCACCTTAAAAATTATGTATGTAATATCTGCATGACTAGATCTGCCCTCAGTAGCACAGGGGGCGTGCTGTTGGATCTGAGTTTTCATGCTCTGGATTGGAGTCAGATTCAAATTCCAGATAGGGGAGACCCCTCCCGATCTCTAAGTTATGTAGCATCGCACATGTAGCAATGATTTTGCAGCAGATATCTGGCCAGTACTTAAGAGTTCCAGTTATATCATCACTCACTTCTGGCACTCGATTTTAATAAGGTGTCAGGAACTGAGGAAATAGTGCATCAGCACTGTCCCCTAAAAATTAGCACAAACTTACAATACCATAAGTAAGTTGGTTGTGCATTAAGCGTGTGGTTCCAATATTGAAAATCCTAACCAAGCAAAAAAAAACATCACCAAAATAAAATCACCTCAAGACCGCTGATTAAATATCCCACTGTGGCGTAACATATAAGAGTCATGTGTCCTGCCAGGAAAATGGGCAACAAGGTCTGGTATGACACAGGAGGCCTCACACACAACCTGGATATTGAGGGGGTGTTTATTTTTATGATTACAAAAAATAAACACATTTGTTAGAGGGGTGCACATATTGCAATATGAATACCATCTGCACATCCTATAACATTGGGGAATTGTGCAACACAATACAAAAGAAGTTTGGTATGTTGTAAGTCCTGTTTAGATGAGGTAAAAATAATATAATCATTAATTTTGGACAATATAACAAGAAATCTTCCAAAAAAGTATAGACATGCACTTTGTGACACTTCCCCGCTACTGCAATTACTCCCTGGTAGCTTCCTGAGGCTAAAAGGTGTTAGGAGAAGAGTACTTGTCCATGCAGTGAAATAGCATTACTTCTGTCTATTGGTGTTTGTAACAGAGTATCTAAATCTGCTATTAAATCCAAAATAACCTGACTTCCGGGCCTATGTTTTTCATAGATCTGCTCCTCTTTTCAGTCCAAAAGGTTTACCCTTACCCTAAAAATTCTCTCCTGACTCCTCCCCTTCCAGCATACTAGCCAAAATCTTCACCCTCCTTGCAGGAACATAGAAAGCCATCATTGTGAAAGGGTCTGATGCATTTTGTCGCAGTTTATATAGATTGCATATGATTACCACCTGTTTGAGTTTGTGGTAAATTGCACAAGCAAAAACTGCATTTTGCGACTAGTCGCAAATTGCAAATAGTTCATACATACTAATACCAATTTGCTATTATGAAATTCCTAATAGCAATTCAGAATTTGGAGTTGCAAAATAGCGATTTCCTTCTCATTCAGATTGCAAAAAAATATGATCTGAATGCCTACTATACACATGAAAATGGCTTTCTGTATTCACAAGAGGACCAAACTAGTGATCTGAACCATTTACGAATGCAAAAAGCTTTCGTACATGTGGACCCAGGTTGGGAACTCGGAAAAGAAAAGGATACAGTACACAGAAAAATGAAAGTGGACAAGGGACAGAAGTAAAGATGGGAAGTGAGTAAATGAAGGGTGAGCAGAGGTTAATAGAAATTGAATCAGGGTCCATCCGGGGCCGAGAAACAGAGGGAATGGGCAATGCTGGACTCGACCCCAGTTGAAACGCTAAAGGAATGGCCCAACAACAGAAAGAGAGCTCTGCATTCAAGGAAAAACTTGATGTTGTTGGCACAGGATGTATCTATTTAATATATCTCAGGTACAGAAATGACAACATGGATTGATCCTATCTTCTTTAGCTATAAACATGTTAAAAATAAGCTGATATACTGCTAAACAGATTCATACATATCTCTACATAGAAAGTAAAGTGAAAGTAAATTGAGAACAAAATGAAATTTACCAAAAGAATAATAGAGAAGAAGAGAAAAATAAAGATAAGAAAAGAATAGAATAGAACCAGTCTGTTGAACGGTGGTGTGGACAAGAGAGAATAAAATGGTGTGAGCACTTCACATTGGTAGGGGCTGAGGAAAGGGGATAGCAGAGAATGTGGGGTTGGACATAGGCCCTAGTGACTCGCTAATGGCACAAGACGTAACAATGCTACATATACAAATCGAGATTAAGAAACTGGATGCTTTTAATTCGAATTTCACCTTGGTATAGGTTAAGGTGCTAGAGATTCAAACACAGACCTGTTGTTCCGTTGCTGTGTGCAGACCTCCCGAAAAGACCATGAAATATACCACAAGAGAGGCGTGAGAAGCGCGGGGGGAGGCGCCGTAAATAATGGCTGGAGGCGATAATGAAGCCTGTGATACATTGTGGAAGAGATCATTACGGAGAACATGTGCAGATTGCAGTAAATGTCCACGTGGCGTAATGAACTCAATGTGCACATAATGAATGCACAGGGCTGGTAATGAATGCCTGTGTGTTGTGCTGATTACGACAACGGTGGGGCAGAATGTTCTAGGACAGGCAATGAATATTGTCTCCCCCATCGTGATGGAGAGCGTGGTGTCCTGGTTGTAAATAACATCTCGTTAAAAGCAGAGCCTCGAATCTGATACAGTCAGAATGGTTTCCAAGGAGCAGGAAGAAAAGCTCAGGGAAAGGCCGTTTTATTGGCTGAAAACAACAAATAGACACTTTTTTTTAGGTCAGGCCTAGAGCCAGGGTAAGCTTTGTGCCAAACTGATGTTTTCCAACAAAAATCATAATACATGATTAAAAATACACATTTAGAAATATATTTATACACATACATATATACGCATATATATGCATATACACATATTTGTATGTATATATATATATATATATATATATATATATATATATATATATATATTCACTGAAAAACCATAGGTTTTAGGGACAGTTATAGTTAGTTGGACATTGCACTCGTACAAAACCCGTGAAATTCCCCTGTTATAGTTAGTTCAGCTAACTATAACTCGCGCCCCGCAATGCACTGCTGATGACGTCACATATTACATCACTCATGACTTGGTCAGTGACATCACTGATGACATCACTGATGACATCTCAAATGACATCACTGATGACATCACTGATGACATCATCCAGTGACTGTGTGTTTCTGTAAAGTTTAAATATGTTTAATATATATAGGGAAAGGCGTATTGAAGAATGAGTGGGTGTATAAGTGTCTGAATGGATGATTTAGTACGTGAGTGACTGACTCTACAAGTGAGTGATTAAACGTATCTTACTGAATGCATGGGTTAGTGACTAAACTGTGTGAATGTCTGTATCCGTCTGTTTGTTGGTGTGTAAGTGGATGCATGGATTTGCGAATAGCTACATGAGTGTCTATATGGGTTATTGATTGGTTCTCTGAGTATCTGTATGGCTGCCTGAGTGTTTGTGTGGGTGGGGTGTGTGTGACTCTATACATAGATGTGTGAGTGGGTGATTCACTGGGTGCATGATTTCAAGAGTGCATCTGTGATGGACTGCTTGGGTGGGTGAGTGTGTGTATGGGTGTGTTAGTGAGTGAATGTATATCTCAGTGGTACATGTGCAAGTAACTACATATGTAAAAGGCAGTATATATGTGTGTTAGAGTATTTAAATGGCTATAAGTGAGAGTGTGTTATTGTGAGAGTGGCTGTATGGATGCGTGTGTGCTTGTATCAGTTATTGTATAAGAGCGTAAGAATGTGCTAGTATTTGTATGAGTAAGTGAGCTGGTGTGTGTATAACTGTATAGGTGAGTAAATGGGTGTGTGATTAATTTTTTGCATGATTGACTAGGTGTGTGAGTACCTCTATGGATGAGTGGCGGTGTGTGAGTGTTTATATAGGTGTATGAGTGCATATGATAGTCCTGTACTGAGTGACTGTAAGTATGAGTGACTGTACAGGTGAGTGAGTGGATGTGTGTGTAGACCTAAGAATCAGTGAGTGGGTATGTAGTTTTGGTGTTGGAGTGTCTATGGTTTTGAGAATGGCAGTCTGTAATTTAGAGTGGGTGTATCAAAAGTTATATTAGGGTGTGAGAAGATGCATGAAATTATCACATGGATGATGTCATCAGTGATGTCATTTGAGATGTCATCAGTGATGTCATCAGTGATGTCACTGACCATGTCATGAGTGATGTAATATGTGACGTCATCAGCAGTGCATTGCGGGGCGCGAGTTATAGTTAGCTGAACTAACTATAACAGGGGAATTTCACGGGTTTTGTACGAGTGCAATGTCCAACTAACTATAACTGTCCCTAAAACCTATGGTTTTTTCAGTGAATTTCAAAGGTTTTTTAAATGCTAATTTCTAACTATAACGTGTCTGAAACCTATGGTTTTTTCAGTGAATTTCAAAGGTTTTTTAAATGCTAATTTCTAACTATAACGTGCCTGAAACCTATGGTTTTTTCAGTGAATTTCAAAGGTTTTTTAAATGCTAATTTCTAACTATAACGTGCCTGAAACCTATGGTTTTTTCAGTGAATTTCAAAGGTTTTTAAATGCTAGTTTCTAACTATGCCAACAGAGGTAGGACATGTGAAGAAAGAAGAAAAAACGCACAGAAAGAAGCAAAAGATGTGCAGAAAGAACCAACAGAGGAGCAGAAAGAGGCCTTGTTGCAAAATCATCCTGTGCCCACAACTTTTTCAGACGGGTACTGGTGGTAACTGACTCTGACTAACCAGAGCCAGTGCGCGTTTGCACAGTGGTGAAGGGAGGGGGCCTGAGGTGACATGTGTGCAAACGCGCCCCATGGCGCGTTTTAAGTTACGGGATTAAGTCCCCTTGAATCCTGAGGGTCCCTGGGGCCTAACTAGCCCCCAGGTACCTACAGTTAGGACCACAGAGCTGAGTTGCAGAGAGGCGTTCCGAGGCCACGCACCTTTTTTCACCTCTCTGCAACGCAACTCTGTTGTGCTTACTGAAGGTACCTGGTGGGCTAGTTGGCCCCAGGATTCAAAGGGAATTAACTCCCCAACTTAAAACGCACCACAGGGCGTGTTTGCGCACATGTCACCTGAGGCCCCGCCCCTCCCTTCACCACTGTGCAAACGCGCCCCGTGGCGCGTTTTAAGTTGGGGGATTAGGTCACCTTGAATCCTGAGAGTCCCTGGGGCCCAACCAGCCCACCAGGTACTTCCAGTAAGCACCACAGGCCTGCGTTGCAACGCCTGTAACAAATTGTGCAGTTGTGTTTAGGTAGTGAAGAGGGTCGTGCTGGGGGTAGTGTTTTAGGGTTTAGGGTAGTGCAGTGGTGTTTGTGTAGTGTAGGGGGTCATGCTGGGGTTAGATTTAGGGTTTAGGGTAGTGCAGTGGTGTTTGTGTAGTGTAGGGGGTCATGCTGGGGGTAGATTTAGGGTTTAGGGTAGTGCAGTGGTGTTTGTGTAGTGTAGGGGGTCATGCTGGGGGTAGATTTAGGGTTTAGGGTAGTGCAGTGGTGTTTGGGTAGTGTAGGGAGTCGTCCTGGGGGAGTGTTTTAGGGTTTAGGGTAGTACAGTGGTGTTTGGGTAGTGTAGGGGTCGTGCTGGGGTTAGTGTTTTAGGGTTTAGGGTAGTGCAGTGGTGTTTGGGTAGTGTAGGGGTCGTGCTGGGGGAGTGTTTTAGGGTTTAGGGCAGTGCAGTGGTGTTCGGGTAGTGTAGGGGGTCGTGCTGGGGGAGTGTTTTAGGGTTTAGGGCAGTGCAGTCGTGTTCGGGTAGTGTAGGGGGTCGTGCTGCGGGGAGTATTTTAGGGTTTAGGGTAGTGCAGTGGTGTTCGGGTTGTGTAGGGGTCATGCTGGGGGTAGTGTTCTAGGGTTTAGGGCAGTGCAGTGGTGTTCGGTCAGTGTAGGGGGTCGTGCTGGGGGTGGTGTTTTAGGGTTTAGGGTAGTGCAGTGGTGTTCGGGCAGTGTAGGGGGTCGTGCTGGGGGTGGTGTTTCAGGGTTTAGGGCAGTGCAGTGGTGTTTAGGCAGTGTAGGGGGTCGTGCAGGGGGTGGTGTTTCAGGGTTTAGGGCAGTGCAGTGGTGTTCGGGCAGTGTAGGGGGTCATGCAGGGGTGGTGTTTTAGGGTTTAGGGCAGTGGTGTTCGGGCAGTGTAGGGGGTCATGCTGGGGGTGGTGTTTCAGGGTTTGGGGCAGTGCAGTGGTGTTCGAGCAGTAAAGGGGGTCATGCTGGGGGTGGTGTTTCAGGGTTTAGGGCAGTGCAGTGGTGTTCGGGCAGTGTAGGGGGTGGTGCAGGGGTGGTGTTTCAGGGTTTAGGGCAGTGCAGTGGTGTTCGGGCAGTGTAGGGGGTCGTGCAGGGGGTGGTGTTTCAGGGTTTAGGGCAGTGCAGTGGTGTTCGGGCAGTGTAGGGGCGGTGCAGGGGGTGGTGTTTCAGGGTTTAGGGCAGTACAGTGGTGTTCGGGCATTGTAGGGGGTGGTGCTGGGGCTGGTGTTTCAGGGTTTAGGGCAGTGCAGTGGTGTTTGGGCAGTGTAGGGGGTGATGCTGGGGCTGGTGTTTCAGGGTTTAGGGCAGTGCAGTGGTGTTCGGGCAGTGTAGGGGGTCGTGCTGGGGCTGGTGTTTCAGGGTTTAGGGCAGTGCAGTGGTGTTCGGGCAGTGTAGGGGTCTTGCTGGGGCTGGTGTTTCAGAGTCTAGGGCAATGCAGTGGTGTTCGGGCAGTGTAGGGGGTCTTGCTGGGGCTGGTGTTTCAGGGTTTAGGGCAGTGCAGTGGTGTTCGGGCAGTGTAGGGGGTCGTGCTGGGGCTGGTGTTTCAAGGTTTAGGGCAGTGCAGTGGTGTTCGGGCAGTGTAGGGGGTCGTGCTGGGGCTGGTGTTTCAGGGTTTAGGGCAGAGCAATGGTGCTCAGGCAGTGTAGGGGGTTGTGCTGGGGGTGATGTTTCAGGGTTTAGGGCAGTGCAGTGGTGTTCGGGCAGTGTAGGGGGTCGTGAAGGGGTGGTGTTTCAGGGTTTAGGGCAGTGCAGTGGTGTTCGGGCAGTGTAGGGGGTCGTGCTGGGGGTAGTGTTTTAGGGTTTAGGGTAGTGCAGTGGTGCTTGTGTAGTGTAGGGGGTCGTGCTGGGGGTAGTGTTTTAGGGTTTAGGGTAGTGCAGTGGTGTTTGTGTAGTGTAGGGGTCATGTTTTAGGGTAGTGCAGTGGTGTTTGGGTAGTGTAGGGGGTCATGCTGGGGGTAGTGTTTTACGATTTAGGTTAGTGCAGTGGTGTTTGGGTAGTGTAGAGGGTCGTGCTGGGGGTAGTGTTTTAGGGTTTAGGGTAGTGCAGTGGTGTTTGTGTAGTGTAGGGGTCGTGCTGGGGGTAGTGTTTTAGGGTTTAGGGTAGTGCAGTGGTGCTTGTGTAGTGTAGGGGTCGTGCTGGGGGTAGTGTTTTAGGGTTTAGGGTAGTGCAGTGGTGTTTGTGTAGTGTAGGGGGTCATGTTTTAGGGTAGTGCAGTGGTGTTTGGGTAGTGTAGGGGGTCATGCTGGGGGTAGTGTTTTAGGATTTAGGTTAGTGCAGTGGTGTTTGGGTAGTGTAGGGGGTCGTGCTGGGGGTAGTGTTTTAGGGTTTAGGGTAGTGCAGTGGTGTTTGTGTAGTGTAGGGGGTCGTGCTGGGGGTAGTGTTTTAGGGTTTAGGGTAGTGCAGTGGTGCTTGTGTAGTGTAGGGGGTCGTGCTGGGGGTAGTGTTTTAGGGTTTAGGGTAGTGCAGTGGTGTTTGTGTAGTGTAGGGGGTCATGTTTTAGGGTAGTGCAGTGGTGTTTGGGTAGTGTAGGGGGTCGTGCTGGGGGTAGTGTTTTAGGGTTTAGGATAGTGCAGTGGTGCTTGTGTAGTGTAGGGGGTCGTGCTGGGGGTAGTGTTTTAGGGTTTAAGGTAGTGCAGTGGTGTTTTTGTAGTGTAGGGGTGTCATGTTTTAAGATGCAATGCTCCAATACCTGACCAGTCTGCACTACATAAAACTGCAAAAAAACTAAAAATAAAAAGTGTTTTGCACACTTTTGTCATTGGGCTATATGTGGGCTACATCTGGGTAATATTTGTGCTACATTTGGGCTCTTTTTTCACTGGTGGCCATCTTGGAAGACTTCTTTGTTATGAAGTTTCCTAATTTCTTCATTTACTGCAGTCTCCTCAGTAGGAAATGCTTTCAGTTTTTTACTTTGATTCCATCAAGAAGGCATTCAGATGTGTCTCACATCTGCCATAAATTCAGAATGTTAGCACTCTAGTTGCTCATTAGATCACTGGAGTAAAGCTACTGCTCACCAGGGAGTTAACTGGTAGTCTGCTGCTGGTATTGAAAGTGATTGTTTCAGTCTGCATGTCAGAATTTTCTAATGAAATAGAAGAGGATTTGAGATCTCACTTAAAACATGCCCTAATTTTTCTTTCTGCAGCACTAACCATAATTTCTATTTAAAAAAGAACCCCTCATTTTGTTCCTTTTTAAATTAAATGTTTTAAGTGTTACCGGTTTATTCCAATCAAGATGGCTTCAGGTGTGCCATACATTTGTCATAAGTAAGGCTGTTAGCGCTCTAGTTGTTCTTTAGAACACTCTGGGAAGCTGCAGTAGAACACAAAGGCATCAACTGGCAGGCTGCTCCTGTTGAAATATAACAGGAAGATATTTGAGATCACACTTGAAATATGTCCTAATTTTTCTTTCTACAGCACTAACCATAATTTCTATGACAAAATGAACCCCATCATTTTGTTCCTTTTTAAATTAAATGTTTTAAGTGTTACCAGTTTATTCCAATCAAGATGGCTTCAGGTGTGCCATACTTTTGTCATAAGTAAGGCTGTTAGCACTCTAGTTGTTCTTTAGAACACTCTGGGAAGCTGCAGTAGAACACAAAGGCATCAACTGGCAGGCTGCTCCTGTTGAAATATAACAGGAAGATATTTGAGATCACACTTGAAACATGTCCTAATTTTTCTTTCTACAGCACTAACCATAATTTCTATGACAAAATGAACCCCATCATTTTGTTCCTTTTTAAATTAAATGTTTTAAGTGTTACCAGTTTATTCCAATCAAGATGGCTTCAGGTGTGCCATACTTTTGTCATAAGTAAGGCTGTTAGCACTCTAGTTGTTCTTTAGAACACTCTGGGAAGCTGCAGTAGAACACAAAGGAATCAACTGACAGTCTCTGCCCTTGTTGGATGTACATGTTTTACTGAGAATGTCAGACTTCATTCTCACATGAGTGAGAAAGATAATGTGAATTTACAGAAAATATGCTCTCATTTTAGCTTCTGGAGCACCTTCCAAACCTCCATGGGACAAGCATGAGAAAATAGTGTTCTCTCAAGCATGATTCATGATATCCCAGCAGAAGGTTTTTCACATGGTAAAATCACCTTGGAATACACCACAATTCCTAAAATTAGTATGGTACCGTCAACAAATAAATTCTAATGTAACTAAAGCCTGTTATCACCCTTTATAGTTCTCCTTTTGGTGACCCTCAAAATCTTCTATTCACTACAATGCATTTCAATGAGGTACTATCATTTATATTGGTCCCAAGATGGCTGCCAGAAATTCCAGGATGAAGTGCTGACAGCCAATCAGATCTCACGATGACATGTGTGGTTAGGCTCCGCCCAGATATATATGTGACTTTACTTTTGATTTTCTCAGGAACTACTGAACGGATTTACACCATTTAAGCAAAAGGCACGACACTGAACCAAGGGCTACCTCTTTGCCAAATTTGGTGTAATTCCGTTCAGCAGTTCGGGCTGTAGCTGCGACTAAAGGTTCCTATGGAAAAATGAATGGGGAAAACACGTTTTGGGACCCCCTTTTTCTCGGCCCCCGCTTGACGTATCACCCCGAGACTTTCAGGATAGGAGCGGACCGGAGCGCCCCAACAAGTTGGAAACTTTCGCGAAGATTCGTTAACCGGCGCCAACGTTATTTCAAATAGAATGTCGCGGATTTCCTATGGATAATAGGTTTTAACTATAACTATCTACTGGCGACCGCCAGTAGATAATATATATATATATATATATATGTATTCACTGAAAACAAACAAGAGTTACAGGGACGTTATATTTAGGCATTTCACTCGTACAAAACAAGAGAAATTCAGCAGTTATAGTTAGCTGAGCTAACTATAACTCGCGCCCCCGCAATGCACTGCTTATGACTTCACATATTACATCACTCATGACATCACTGATGACATCTCAAATGACATCACTCATGATATTATCCACAGAATCTCTGAGGCACCCACTCACACCCTAATATAACCTTTCATACACCCACTCCAACTTACACACTAGCATTCTCAAAACCATTGACACACCCATACCCGTACTTACACACCCACTTACTGATTCATAGGACCTCACACACATTCACTCAGTCACCCATATAGCCACACATACACCAACTCACTAATACAGCCACTGATATATCCACTAATATACCTATACAGCCACTCACACACTATCAATCAACATAGAGCTACTCACACACCTACACACTCACCCATAAATTCAATCACACAGCCACTTACTCACCTATACAGTTATACACACAGCCACTCACTTATTCATACAGATACTAGCACATACTCATCTATACAGTCACTGACACAAGCACACACTCACCTATACAGTCAGACCATAACCAACTCACTGACCAATACAGCCACTAATATATCCACTCATACACCCATACAGCCACTCACACACTGTCAGTCACCCATAGAGCTACTCACACACCTAGTCACTCACCCATAGAGCAAATTACACAGCCACTTACTCACCTATACAGTTATACACACACCCACTCACTTATTCGTACAGATACTAACACATAGTCACATAAACAGTCACTGACACAAGCACACACGCACCCATACAGCCACTCTAGCAATCACTCAGTCACACATACAGTCACTCATATACTCCCAACACTCACCTATACTGCCTTTCACATATGCAGTTACTCACCCATAAACCACTGACACATTCATTCACTCACCGACATAGCTATACACACACTCAGTCACCCATATAGTCCCTCACAGACACACTCACTAACCTATACAGCCACTGATTCACCCACTCACTCATCCATGCAAGCAGTCACACACCCCCTCACCCATCTACATAGATACTCATATAGGTACTCAGACAACCAATAAATCACCCATACAGCCACTCACGTACCCACTCACCAACCCATACAGCCACTTAGACACCAACTGACTGACTGATACAGATATTCGTACAACCTTGTCACTCACCCATATATTTCACTGAGACACCTAATCACTCACTTATACAGTCAGTCACACACCCACTGAATCATCCATACAGGCACCTATACACCCACTGATTCACAATACACATTGATATATATTTTTAACACTCATAAACTTTTTTAAAACATTCAGAGTCACTGGATGATGAAAATATTTAAAAAAAAAAAAATATATATATATATATATATATATATATATATATATTATATATATTTTTACACACTCGCCGGTCACTGTCACACACTTATATATGCACTCACAGACTCACTCAGACACACACCCATTCACAAACCCACTCACACACTTATACATACAGTCACATACCCACTCAGATACTCATGTACCCACTCACTTACCCATTCAGGTACTTATGCACCCACTTACAAACTCACTAGGAGAGTGATGCACCCATGTACAGACCCACTTAGAGACTCATGCACCTACTTAGAGACCCACTCATAGACTCAGGTGTGCAGTCCTTTATCCATTTAGATACTTTTACACCCACTCACAGACCCACATGGGCACTCATGCACCCACTAACAGACCCACTCAGATACTCGTGCACCCATTTATAGACTCACTTGGAAATTCATGCACCCATTTAGAGACCCACTCAGAGACTCACACACCCACTTACAGCCCCACTCACACACTCATGTATGTACTCACAGACCCACTGAGACACTCATACACCCACTTACAGGTCCACTCAGACACTCATACAACCACTCACACACCCATAAAGTCACTCCCACACTCAGCGGCAGACCCTCTCAGAGACTTATGGACTCACTCACTCACTCATACACACAGAAACTCACACACTCACTCACAAACTCACTCAGATATACACGCACCCACTCACTTCCCCACTCAAGGCTCATGCATCCACTCACAGAACCACCCATACACTCACCCTCCCAGTTAAAGACCCACTCAGACACTTATGCAGGTACCCATTCACTCATCCACTCAGAGGCTTATGCTCTCCTCACGGACCCATTGAGACTCTCATACACCCATTCACAGATCCACTCAGACACTCATACACCCACTCATGGAACCACTCAGACACTCACACAGTCACACAGTAACTCACACACCCACTCATACTCCAACTCAGAACATTATGCACCCAGTCAGTTATACACTCAGAGACTCATGTACCCACTCACAGTCGCACTCAGAGACCCATGCACCGACTGACAGAACCACTCAGACATTCACGCTGCCAATGATAAACCCACTGAGAGACTTATGCACTCACTCACAGACCCACTCAGACACTCATGCACCCACTCACTCACCCACTCAGACACCCATTTAGACACTCATGTATCCAATCACAGATCCAGTCGGACAGTTATATACTTACTTACAAATGCACAAAGGCACTCATGCACCTACCCACAGATAGAGTGAGAGACTTATGCAAGCAATCACAGACCCATTGCGACACTGATGCACCCACTCATAGATGCACTGAGGCAGTCATGCAGTTCATTACAGAAGCATTGATAGACTGATGCACCATCTCACAGATTCACTCAAATACTTATACAGTGAAAGAGAGACTTACTGATACAGTGATGCACGCAGTTGTAGATTACCCTGACAAAGTAATGCACTGTGTTATAGATATAATAAGAGAGTTGTACATACTAATATACAGCCATTTAGATAGTAATGTGTTTAGTCTGTTGGTCATAATCCATTTTGCAGTTATAAGTTTTGAATGTGGTAGTGGCTATAGAATGTTTGTATTTGTTTTGTCATTTCACGACGTATTCACGGTGATCGCGGCTACCGATATCATCGCAATGTCCGGCGTCACCACAAAAATTGGTTTAAATGATTGTTTTTATACAAACTCCCTACAAAAATATTGCTTTAAACAGTGCAGTTATAAACCCCTAGTGTCTAAAATACTGTAAAATGTGTGCATATATGTGTTTTACACCACTTAAAAAAGGCTACTGGGTGGCTCTAACAAGAGCCTTTGTGTTGAGAGTGTGTATAAGACAGCTACATATAAGACTGTATGCAAGGTTTCAGGTTGCTTAGAAACACCCTGTTCCCTTCGTCTGTAAAGTGAACTCCATCACCTCTATATATTCAATTCATGTCAAAACACAGATTGTTGTAGTAGATCATGGGTACTCACAAACATTTTTCCAGGGTCCAAAAGGTTTTGTCTGTGATGTGAGCGAGGGCTGCATTGGTGCCAGCAGGGTGGCGATCGGGATACAGGGTTTGGGGGAGGCGGGTGATGCTGGTAAGGGGAATGTAGAGGAAGCGAAGCATATACATCCAGTGGCTGAGTTGCACAATGCAAAACCAGAAAACCTGGGATTAATACCGGCTTCACCACTTTACCAAGCTGTGTGATCCTAGACAATTGTTTAATTTCACTTTCCCTCCTTTTTCTACATTATCAGATACAAAATGATGTTGAATAACATGACTTCTGGATGTGCATTGTACAAAACCTTCTTCTGTGTTTAATTTAATAAACTATAATGCTTTTCATGTATAATAGGAACCCAGCCCAAAGAGTGAACTTTACAACTGACCTGCAGATTAGTTCGCTATTGACATTATTGTCAGGGTGGTGGAAAGAATGAATGTTTGTTAAAGTCATGTTTGAAAACTATTGCTTTAAAAAAAATACTTCTCAATCCACTGATATAATGTTATAATGTGATGTACTAAGGTGAAACTGTTCCGCATGTTAATGAAATACACTTTTTGAATTTTGAAGAGAAATTATCATATTTCTACACTTTTGCTGCAAGATGTCTTTAAAAATAAAGGTATTTCTAAAGTTAGACTGTGCAGGATGACCTAGTTGTTTTCTTTCTTTAACTTCAATTAACCTTTAAATAAAGGCGGGCCTGTTTATTGAACTTATTTCTCAGTGTTAGTGCTGAGTTAAGAAAACAACAGTCCATCCTGCTGCTGACATGGGAGGGCCACATGTAAAGGTCAGGAGGGCCGCATGCAGCCCCCGGGCCGTACTTTGAGTATCACTGTTGTAGACAGAACCCATGTCATGGTCTCTGAGGAAAGCAGAAACTGTTTTATTAACATGTTTCCTGGCTTTGTCAATCTGTGGACAGAACTGATTTGACCACTTCCATTTCTGTCTTTGGCATATATTGGAGTACACCAAGATAGTGTGAGAGAAATGCCACATAAGTTTTGCAAAGGTATTCTTCATTAGGATTTCCAGCCCTACCCCAGTCCCTGTCCCCTGTAACATGTGAGGTCATAAGCAGGACATTGCGGGAGCTCAGCTAACTATAACTGCTGAATTTCACTGGTTTTGTATAAGTGAAACCTATATATATTTATTTTTTTTCACTGAAAAAAACAAAGGTTACAGGGACGTTATAGTTAGGAAATATAATTTAATAAAAACCTTAGAAATTCACTGAAAAAACCAAAGGTTACAGGGCAAAATAGTGGGGAAAGGGGACGGGGCCTACGACCAGCTCTCAGGAATTCCGTTGTGTAGGACTTACAGGAGGTACCAGGAGGGCTTCTTGGCCCCCAAGGTCCTACAAGAGTAGGGTAGACTTCATCCCCCAACCAGCAGTGCACCAGAAGCCGCGTTTGCAGAGTGGTAGAAAAAATGGGCATGACCTCCGAAGACCTCTTAGCAATCCCGCTGTATGGGACATACTAGAGTTAACAGGAGGGGTAGTTGGCCCCAAAGGACATCCTTGGGAGCCAACTACCCCTCCTGTTACCTCCAGTAAGTCCCACATAGCAGGATTGCTGAGAATTTGTCAGAGGCCACGCCCCCTTTCTCCATCACTCTGCAAATGCAGCTCCTGGCGCACTACTATACAGGGAGGAAGTCCACTTTAGTCCTGAGGCCCTCAGCAGGCAAGGGGACCTCATCCCCCCACCAGCAGTGCGCCAAGAGGGGTGTTTGCAGGGTGGTGGAGAAAGGGGGTGTGGTCTCTGAACACCCCTCAGCAATCCCACTGTGTGGGGCTTACTGGAGGTAACAGGAGGTCTTCTTGGCCCCTAAGGACCCTCAGCAGCCAAGGGAACTTCATCTCCCAACCAAGAGCGTGCCAGGAGGTGTGTTTGCAGAGTAGTTGAGAAAGGGGGTGAGGCCACTGGCGAGTTGCTGGCTTTTGTTTTTTTGTTTTGCTTTTTAGGAAGGGGGAGCTGCGTGGCCCCCTTCTATGGATTATTTTGCACCCCAGGGACCCCATCCCCCGGGGCCTGATGTTATTTTCATTTTTTTAATAAAAAATTGGGATGGGGCGTGTGCCCCCTGGGCCGAATTCGGCCCTGGGCACCCAAACCCCCGGGGCCCGGCCTTTTTTTCTTTATATTTTTCATAAAAAGGAAGGGGGACCGCGCGGCCCTCCTCCTGAGGCCAATTTTGACCCCAGGGACCCCTTCCCCCGGGGCCAGGCCTTTAAATATCTATTTTTTTTTAAGGGTAGGGGAGCTGTGCAGCCCCCTCCCCAGAGAGATTTCGGCCCCGGGAACCCCACCCCTGCGGCATGGCCATTTCTTTTTTTTTCTTTGTAAAAGGGAGGGGGGCTTTGCGGCCCCCCTCCCGACCCATTTTCGGCCCTGGAAACCCCCTACCCCATGTCATGGCCACCTCTTGGGGACCACGGGGGAGCCTCAAGGCCCCTGTGGTCCCTGCCGGCTCCCTCCTCCTGAGCCGCCATTGCTTTTCACACCCAGGGAACTGCTGAAATGCAGCTCCCTGGGTGTGAAAAGCAAAGTGCGCTCCGCTTTAAGCAAGCGAGTGCAAAATGCTCTCGCTTACTCAAAACAGAGCACCCTGTTTGCTATGGCATGGCGTAAGCGGTGCTCCCGCCATGCCATAGCAAACTGCAATGTCCCGGGAGTGGGCACCCTGGGACATTGCTGGAACGGGCCCTGGGGGATAGCCACCTTTATTGAAATTTGCCCCGTGGAGGTGGTGGTCCCCGGGGCTGCATGAAGGGACTGGAGCCCCCCATGCTTTGGTATTTATTTTAGCCCTGGGGAGGTGGGGGTCCCTTATGCGGGGGGTCGATGAGGTCCCCCCATATTATTGAAATGAACGGGGAGGTGGCGGTCCCCTTGGATTTGAAAAGCCCTATGAGGGGGGCCCTGTGTGCCACCTCCTATATTTATTATATGCCCCTGGGACCTGGCAACCCAGGGGGTATTTAAAAGCAAGCACGGGAGCCCGTGCTTGCGTTTTTTTGCCACAATTTTGTGGCAATTTGTTTTTTTTTAAATGCTTTTATGCCGTGGCCATGGCTTGGGGCTCAGTGTATTCCTACCCTGCCCCCATTTCTTTATTTTCATGTATTTATTTGGGGGAGTCGATGAAGCCTGGTTGAAATGTTGGCAGCCAATTTTCCTGCACCAGCTCGTCTATGTACGCGAAGGCTTCGCGGCCAGAGATATCACTATAATTTTCGGCTTACATTTCTCAAAAACTACTGAACAGATTTACACCAAATAGGCAAAAGGCATTTCCTTAAACCAACATCTACCTCCCTGCCAAGTTTGGTGTAAGTCTGTTCAGCAGTTCGGGATGTAGCTGTGGCTAAAGGTTCCTATGGGAATTAACATTACAAATGCACCCTTATTTCGCACGCCAAATTCTCGGTCCCCACTGCACGAATCACCCCCAAACTTTCCTTGACAACCAGAACCTTCCTTGACACTTTTTTGGGAAATTTTCATGAAGATTGGTCAAACGACGCCAAAGTTATAGGCAAGTCAAAAAATGCTTTTCATATGGAAACTAGGTCCTAACTATAACTACCTACTGGCAACCACCAGTAGGTAATTAATATATATAAATATATATTTATATATATATATATATAAATATATATATATCCACCACCAAGCTTACACAATATAGTAAGCACGAGCCACACCAATCCAAGTTTTTAAGTTTGAAGTTTTATTCCGGGCACAAACGACGCGTTTCGTGCTAAACAGCTCTTGGTCACATGACCTTTGCTCGGAGTTTACTCTTTTTTATAATTTGCGTCACACACGACGCCAGACATAGAAAAAGACTGTAACTTGATCTCAAGTCCCATACCACATACGTGCAAAATACTTACATTATATTAAAGTGACTTGTGAATAAAGAAAATAAATAATAAATTTCACGTTGTATGATTAGCATAGCATAAAACATATATGACTCGTTGATATATCACGATATATTTTCAACTTAAATATTTTAAACTCAAATATTTTTAAATTGGCAGTTTCAAAAGATCACAAATTCAAAATTAATGTGCATAATTAATACGGTAAACAAATAAGATGTTTTATAGAAATTCTTGGGTCTAGTACCCCCAATCCATCATACCATTGATTTATTTCAGTAATTCATCATAATGAGGATTTGTAAAATAAAATAGATTTATCAGTTCATACAATATTATTTAGATCCTCCCCGTGTTGATCGAGACAGAAAAGGGTAGAGTACCCAGTGTTTAAGGATTGCTCCCATTACGGTTTACTAATCAGTAATCAATAATCAAAAATCAAAAATCAAATATGGGATATAGTATCCCAGTATAAACCCAAAGATGGAAATAATGGGGGAGAGATAGGTTGTTCATTAAAACATCCGGATCCCCGTGCTCATAGCTTCTAAGTTTTAATTCGTGTTGGATGTGACCCTGGGAGCTATCTGGAGGATCTGTAAACAATAAGATAAAATAATGTTAGTGTAAATAAAACAATGGATTATTTTCAATCTCAAGATCTTAATAGTACTGTAAGCCAATGTATTTAGTAAAAAGGTCATGCACATACATATTCTATCTTAAAAATGTATAGATTCATTTATGACAATAAGTAGCCAACCACTATCTGTGATAGATAAAAAAGAGAAAGCAGTATACATGCTAATCATCAAGCAACAAAAGAAAAAAGTAAATGACAAACCATATCACATAGTTTTCCAATACAAACTAATGACACAATAAAATTGTAAACTCCAGTTCCTGAAATAAAATCATGAAAAAGGCAGGATTACAGATGTACATGCATCTCCTCATCGTTATTCATTCCAAACGGAAAAACACTCCCAGCTTGTAGAATAAACCTAGATTCAGACCTTCTTAAGGATTGGACTCGGTTCCCCCCCCCTTGGGTTTTTGTGGATGGTATCAAGGGAAAAGTATTTTGCAGAGGTCCAATCTCCATTGTGTGCCTGATTAAAATGTCTTGCTGTGCTGTAGCTAAAATCTTTGTTTGTGATAGCTCGCCAGTGCTCTAAAATCCTTTTCTTTACTGGGAAAGTAGTGGATCCAATGTACCACTTTCCACAAGGGCAAGTGATCACATAAATTACAAAATCAGTTCCACAGCTAATATTCTTTTTAATGATCCACTGTCTGTTAGTTCTTTGTAACTTAACTTCCCTCACATTCTGACTGTTGCTACACGCTTTGCACTTTCCACACTTGTGGAATCCCCCTGCTTGCTCTAACCAGTTGGGTTTGCGATGTTTCATGTGGCTCCTAACTAGCTTATCCTTGAGTGAGGGGCCCTTTCTGTAAGTTATCGAGGGATGTTGTCCTAATTTCTCTCTCAACATTCGGTCCTGTGTAAGGATATCCCATCTTTTCTTGATGATTTTACTAAACTGCGCAGATTGTGTGTTATATGTTGGATCAATCTGATTGGAGATCTCTCCTCCGCTATTTTGGTTTTGGGAGCTTTATAGAGAGCCTCACTTCTCTTGATGGAATCTGCTTTGCTTTCACCCAACTTAAGCTTCTTCTCCCTTGCCACTCTGAGGGCAGTGTCTCTGTCTCTATAATTCAGGAGGCGCGCAATGATGGGTCTGGGCATACTACCAGGGGGAGGCCTCGGGCCCAGAGAACGATGTGCGCGCTCCACTATAAAGTGTGGGGAAAGAGCATCACCCCCCACCACATCCAGTAGCAGTTTCTCAATATAGTCCTCCATTTTGCCTGTATTTGTGCTTTCTGGTATGCCCATCACGCGGATGTTATTCCTCCGACTCCTCGCTTCAATATCCTCATTCTTTGCAGCAATGAGTTTTAGCAGTTTATCCATCTGTGAGACGGAGTCTTGGATGTGGGATGTTGCATCTTCAGCATCCGATATACGCTGTTCCGTCTCTTTTATGCACACTTCATGGCCCTCTATTTTGCGGACGACTGTGTCCATTCGCGTAGTTAGGGTATCCATTTTGCCAGCGATGGTTGCAAAGCCCTGTCGGACTTCCAGTAGCAGCGCTTTCATATCATCACCTTGGGGGGATTGTGAATCTTGTCGTGGCACATCCGTGCCGCTGTCTCCCTCCGCCGTCTGCAGACGGGCACTCTTCTTTGCTTCAAATGTAAGGCGCGGCTGGCGCGCATCCGGTTTCCCCATTGTGAGCACCCACGAGTCTTATATGGGATATGGAGCACACTGGGAGATTCCCCAGGACTGATCCAAGTTTGACGTGGTACCCGCGGCGTCTGTTTTTTGGAGTTGTCCCCAACACACAATATAGTGGTAGTATAGACCAGTGCACTTCTTTGCCAATGCTGTTTGAGGGATGGGTTCCTGGACAAAGGTAGTGCAGTTGCGTTAGTGTCCCCCTGAGAAGGTACGCGAACCTCAGTTAGCTAAAGGGCCCGCTTGATTTACAGGTATCTTTCCCTGCTTCTCCGTATGCCCTCAGTGCCTCAGGACCTCTCCCCGTTCCACAAATGGTGGCTGAGGTTCCATGCTGCTAATGCGAAGTTTGTAACTATCCACTGATTTACTGAATGCGAGTCCCGTTAACTTCTGCGGGATTTACTACCACGAAGTGCCTTTTTGCCTCTCGCAACAATCAATGCTTTCAGTCTCACATGTCAGCATGCCTGCTACGCAGCCGCAAATGGCCGTTCGCCACCCGCACGACGACCCTATTGCGACAGCATACCACTCAGCGACGACGGGATCCCTGGTGTTCTAGAATATATCTAGTACAATCGTAATGTCTTCTTAATCTGTTAGCCTTATAACCACTAGCATTAGTCAAGATTGTTATTTTTTGTGTATTGACTTTTCACTGTATCTAGGGACCTTTTAGTTTTCTAGAATATATCTGCACATACATTCAGCTATGGCCAGTTCACCGATGCAGGGAGCACAGCGTGATATTGGGGCACTCACCACTTTTAAACTTCCAGCACCGCAAGTGGTGGCTGAGAGACCGCGTTGCTAACGTGGAATTGAACTATCCACTTATTTACTGAATGCGAGGCCCGTTAACTTCTGCAGAATTTGCCACCAGAAAATGCCTTTTTGCCTTTCGCTGCAATCTATGCATACAGTCTCGTAAATCAGCGTGCACGCTACGCAGCCGCAAATGGCCGATCCGCCACCCGCACAGCGTCCCCACTGCGACCCCACACCACACAACAACGGGATCCCTGTTGATCTAGTACAGATCAGCGCACACGCTCCGCTATGGCCATTCCTCAGGTGCAGGAAGCACAACGGAGCGTTGGGGCACTCAGCGCTATTTAGACTCCAGTATCAACGCACTCGCGCCTACGAGCCACCTGGGAGGCCTGATCTCCGTATCGGCCTCCGCACCCAGTAGTTGTTCCGCACCGCGCGGCTTCCTCACAACGGCCTCCCGCCGTACATTGATATCTGGACCTCCGCTGTTCTAGGGCGCCTCAGTGCTTTCATTACGCTCTGGCCTGCCTGCCGATAGTGAGCACCATGGGGTATTGAGTCACTCACTGCCTCCTATGCTCCAGCACAATGGCGCCCGGGCCCATGCGCCACGTGGAAGCCCCGGTCCCTGCGTAGGCGTCCGTGTCCAGCGGCAGTTCCGCACCACTCGGGGCCGCACTGCGGGGTTTGTACTCTCCTCTGCTGCTTCGGCAGTCAGCGACGTACAGGCATCAAAGTCGCCTTGCTAGTTCCATAGGTTGCGGGCTTGTGGTTCCACTTATTATTTGGCGATTTTTGCCATCTGGGCAGGATAAATAGCAGGATAACGGCGCCAGACTGAGGGAGCCTCACGTCTGGATGGCCATTCCGCTCGTGCGCCACCTAGCGCTCCCGCCGCTTGTGACCTTCCTCCATTTTTATTTTGTTTCATTTTGCTAAGAAAGCTTTTAAACATTAGGACGCCCGGGCCGTAAGCGGTGTCATTTTTCTATCAATTAAACCTTCAGATAGAAGGACATTAACAGCCACAGCCTGCCTCGGAGTAATTTACTGTCACTTCGGTTCGGAGGAACTTGACTTGAGGCGCTGCATCTGTGCACCCCATCTGTGCGCTCGGAAATACTGCCTCTGTCTGCGGGGTCCCTGCCTCCTCCGCAAGAGCACATCCCCGAGATGCACCATGGATGGATGGATGGATGGATGGACGGATGGATGGACGGATGGATGTTATGCATGGATGGATGGATTCTATGCACTATTTTTAACTGTAAACAAAGGGGCAGTGATCCTTGCCCACAATTCTTGTCGGTGGCTGGGGGCGTTCTGCCACCTCTGCTAAGTGCACACCAGCAGTGATGTACCTCCGACAGACGCATTGACTTGTTGCACAGGGTATATACCGCTTTCTATGCACATAAATACAGAGATACGTATATGTGCAATTCACCAGACAATTCTTAAACACTGTCTCTACCCACCGGTGCTAAGTAAGCTACGGTAACAATCTGTTGACAAAAGACAGGCAACTGTATGAACTTGCCATGCATGAAAGATATATAGATAGATAGATAGATAGATAGATAGATAGATAGATAGATAGATAGATAGATAGATAGATAGATAGATAGATAGATAGTCTCGGCAGGGATGCTCAACATCCTGTGATTCTGGGCAAATCACTTAATCTCCCCGTGCCCAACAAAAATGAATGTATCAGTCTGTAACGCAACTGGTGCTCATGTAAAGCTCTCTGATACCTTGGGGTCTAGTTCACACTATATAAAACTCCCCCCCAAAAAATGATAGATATTGGGGTACAGGTCACATAACACACAGATGTGTCATCTTATCTACTTTCCTGAGAACCCCAAAGACGGCCTCTGCCTTTCTGTGAGGTTCCACACTTCCTCAGATTAATACATATCCACAGAGCCACCACACACGTACACTGATGGATGGATACGATTGGAGTTAGCGCTTTATACTATATGCATGTTAATGCATGGGTTCTCTCCCTATCTGTACACTTACTAATATAATCTCCATCTCTTGCGGCGGGAGTGGGAGGGGACAAATGGCCTTTGCGTTGGACAACTAAGCTGCGAGTACACATTTGATATAATATATAGATTTAAAAACAGAGCTATCAGCCGGTACACACAGTCTGTGCACATATAAACATTAACGCAGCCTGTCAAGGCCAAAATGTCTGTTCAGTACACATCTGAGTGAGTACCAAGATTTGGAAGAATTAGATATACACACTTCATTTTTTTTAATGTCTTCATACCACCATTATATGCAAATAACAGCCTGTCAACCAATCTATTCCTTCCCAGGCTTTTGCGATATTTCGATAGTTCCTGCGCTTGTGCCCCTTCCAGTATCTTTGCAGCACAGCCCACGCAGGTGTAATCATTGGACAGAGGGGGTTACACACTTATAAAACCATTCCAGTCCTGGAAGGCCACCCAAATCTTAGAATGTATATTGGACTCCAGAGCAGTATCCATTTTTGCCGTTCTTCTTACTGCTTGTAACCAGTCCAACCCTTGTGGTGGGGCGGGTTCAATCCATTTTTTACAAATTTCCCGCCTGGCGAGAAGAATTAGATAAAATAGCAAAGCCTGTTTATCCCCAGTAATAGCACTACATGGCTTATCTTCTACCCCCAGCATTATCAATAAAAGGCTAACTTTGATGTTTATGTCAAAAATTTCGTTAATTATCTTTTCCACCTCAGACCAGTACTCCTCTAACTGAGGACATTCAAAAAACATGTGCTTATCATTAGCACTCAATACTCCGCACCTGCGACATTTGGGGGGGGGGGTAACAGTTACAAACTTTGCTAGTTTTTGTGGAGTCCAGTAAAGTCTATTCGCCGTAAAGAAGTGATTCCTCTTCAAATTCGATGGTTTAACCGTTTTGTAAAGCAACTTGAAAGAAAGCTGCCATAATTTTTGTGGCTCAGGAATCTGCATCACTTTGTCCCATATTTCGTAGGGGGCTTTGATTTTTTCCTCCTCGGAAGTCAGTAGTGCATGGTACCATCCGCTTATTTCCTTCTTCGCTATAGTTTCGTTCTTTAATTTTTTTTCGAACTCCCAAAGACTCTTAGGGGCCGATTCCGATCTCGGCCGGTAGGGCTCCGAATCGGATTCGGCTTTACCGGATCCGATTCGGAGCCCTGTTTCCCGACCGAACCGTACGCGGGTCCGGCCGAGCGAGTACGATGCGAAATCGCCGACCGACTCGTCCGGGCGTCCCGACCGCTCCGACCGACT
Source organism: Calotriton arnoldi (assembly GCA_963921515.1). NCBI lineage: Eukaryota > Metazoa > Chordata > Amphibia > Caudata > Salamandridae > Calotriton > Calotriton arnoldi. The sequence goes on from CAWUFW010011837.1 coordinate 162,681, forward strand.
CGCTCCCGGCTCGAACCGCTCCGACCGACTCGCTCGGACTCGACTCGCACCGCGCAATGGAGACGTTTCCCGGCCGGGTAAGTACGATGCGCGCCGCGAGCAGTCCGACCGAGCCGCGCACTCCGGCTCGTAAGAGCAGTCGGAGCAGTACTTCGGGGGTCCGTGTCGGACCCCCCTGCATGCGTAGCCGCGCGAGTCGCACACAGGGGGGACCCATGGGTCCCCCCTACCTGTGCGTGTACGGCGCGAATCGCTTCGCCGCGTACCCGCTGTAGGGGCGCCCTTGTCCGACTCGCACCCATTGAGTCAATGGGAGCCCGCGTACGCGTTGTACGACCGGCTCCCATTGACATCAATGGGAGTCCGACCGACTCGAGTCCGATAACATACGGACGCATCGTACTCGTTCGGTCGGACTGCACGGGTCCGATTCGGTCGGAAATCTCTCCGGGTCCGGCTCGGTCGGAGAAATTTCCGGCCCGAATCGGAATCGACCCCTTAGTCTCATGCCTATTCGCCTCCCCCCAGCACTTTAACTGAAGAAATTTAAACCGAGACAGAGATCCCCCTGTCTTGCTCCATAATACTTCCCATGGGACCACTTCATCCATCACTATCAGGTCCCCCCAGACCTCTATTCCTGCCCTCCTAAGTGGGATGCTTAGTTGGTCCTGCAAACATTCAGGCGTATCAGGTGAGTCCCATATTGGAGCCTCTCCTGAATAATAACCGATTCCTAATATGTTCCTGATCTTTACCCACAAAATCAAAGCTGCCTTCAACGTCTTTAGTTTTACTTTTTTGAAGAACTTCTTTGCGCCAAACTTAAACAAAAATCCCTTCCGACCCCACTCTTTAATCATCTCTTTACACAAACCCCCCCACACCCTGTGCCCTAGTGTGCATAGTAAAACCCTGCAGTTTTTAAACTGGAATGCCGTACAGTATAATTTTACGTCTGGTAATGCAAGCCCTCCTTCTGCCAATTTTCGCCTTAACTTCTTCCAGGACATACGTGCTCCCCTATCTGCCCAAACAAAACTGCCCAATTTACCCTGTATTTTATCGATTAGCCTACTCGGGAACGTTAGAGGTATGCAATTAAAAAGAAATGTAACCTTCGGCAGAATCACCATTTTAATCAGATTGACCCTTCCATATACCGTTAACGGGAGATTCTTCCACCTAGTTAGTGTTCTCTCTATTTCCTTTGTGATTCTTTCAAGATTATGCTGTGGAATATCCTGCACTGTATTGAGAATGTTAATTCCTAAATACCTGATCTCTTTCTGTACACTCCCCCTCCAGTCTGGGATGTTCCAACACATGACCCCGTTTTTTTCTCTGTTTACTAAGTATCCAGACAAAGCCCCAAATTCATCCGCCAGTTGCTCTATCCTTGGGATTGTTGTGGCCAGGTCTGCTGTATAGATGATTAAATCGTCTGCGTATAAAGAGATTTTTTTTCCAAACAGACCTATACGGAAAGCCTTTACCTGGTTATCCCGATGAAGCGCCTGAGTAAATGGCTCGATATATAAATTAAATAACAGGGGTGAAATTGGACAGCCCTGTTGTGTCCCTCTCGTAATCATAAAACTCTTAGTAAGGACTCCATTTAAAAGAATCCTAGCTGTAGAACAATTGTATAATGTTTTTAGTGTAATTATAAAGTCTGGCCCAAATCCCATATGTTCTAAGACTACCCATAAATATTCCCAACAAACTCGATCGAACGCCTTAGCGGCGTCTAATGTGACAACCGCCAAGGGAGAAGATCTTTCTATAGCTATGTCAATGCATCCTATTAGTTGTTGGGTCAACTCGCACATTTGCCTTCCAGGGATAAACCCCTTCTGGTCCTCATGTATCAGTTGATGTATTACTCTGGATAACCTCCCTGCTAAAATGCTGACAAAGATCTTATAGTCAGCATTTAGCAGGGATATTGGCTGATATGATTCAGCCTTAACCGGGTCCTTAGCAGGTTTCAATATTAAAACTATAGAGGCTTCACGCCATGATTCTGGGGCCTGCACTCCCCCTTTATATATCGAATTAAACAACTTCTCCCAGGTAGGTAATATTTCTTCGACTATGTTTTTATATACTTCCACCGGGAGAGCATCAAGCCCTGCCGCCTTCCCATTCTTAGACTTTTTTATTGCTCCTTTTATCTCTTCTTTTGTAATAGGTGCTTCCAGTATTTCTTTCCCTTCTTCGCTCAAGAACGGAAGATCAAGCGAGTTAAGCCAGCATCTGATCTTTGTGGTATCAGAGATACCATTTTCCGTGTAAAGCTGTGAAAATAATGTAACTATGTGCTCCTGCATGGAGTCCCAGCTATCCAACTTTTCTCCTGTTTCACTTTTAAGTTCTTTTATTTCATTCCTTAACCTTTCCACTCTCGCTTTCCAGGCAAGCAAAGCACCTGCTTTTTCACCATATTCAAATTTCTTTATATTTGCTGCTTGCCATCTAGCTTTACACTTTTGCTCTATTTTTATTTTAAATTCTAGTTGTGCCTCATTTAGTCTATCTTTCATCCTCGTTTTTTCTTCCCCCATACACATGGAGTATAGAGCCTCCTCTAAAATCCCAATCTCCTTTTCCATATTCTCTAGTTCTATACGTGCTTTCTGGTTTTCTAATGAAGTTAGACTTTTTAGGATTCCCCGAATATATGCCTTAAAGGCGTCCCATATAATACCCAAGGGGGCAGTGTCTAGATTATTAACACAGTATTCATTTGTTGCTTCCTTCAGAGCTATCTCAACCCCCTCTTCTAGGAGCAATGCACGTCTTAAAGTCCATCTCCTAGGTGGTTGTGGCCCCAGAGCTTGTATGGTTATCATTACAGGTGAGTGATCTGAAATATGGGCAGGGAAATGCTTGATCTCCTTAATATTTGCTGCAGAAGATCTATCAACTAAAAAATAGTCAAGTCTCGAAAAGTGGTGATGTTTTTTGCTGTGGTACGTGTACCCCCTTGTCTTGCCCTTCAAATGTCTCCATACATCCACTAAATTAAAATCACGTATCATGCTTTTTAGGGCGTTTCTCATTCTGGGGACATATACACTCTCTCTTCTTGTAGACCGATCTAACACAGGGTCTAACAGGACATTAAAATCCCCACCTACGATTACTGGTACAGAGATTGCTGCCATCCTCAATTCTAGATCTACAATGTATTGGGGGTTATCCTCATTGGGTCCATAGCATCCCATACATAAAAACTCCCTGTCTGCCCACTTTAAACGGGCTGAAACCCACCTACCCGAGCTATCTGTGCTAGACTCTTTCATTTCTATTCCGCAACCACTCCTAATCAGGATAGCCACTCCCTTACTACAACATAGTTGATCTGAGACAATAAAGTTTTGGACCCAACCGCACCTCCGAAATAACTCCCTACTCTCATTAGCCAGAAGGTGCGTTTCCTGTAGCAGCATTACTTGTGCCTGACTATTTTTTAAATATTCCAGTATTTTCCTCTGCCTAGATTTGGATCTCAGACTATTCACATTCCAAGTGAGAATTTAAATGCTTGGAATGTTAATCGAAACCATCTTTCTTAATAGATTCCCTTCCTGTTTTCCATCCTGAGCTGAAGAAATATTCCTGCATAAAAGGTGTTGAGGATTTTTTTTGTTTTTTCCCCCCACTGCTCCCCACCCGTGCTCCCCCACCACCTCACCTCCCTCTCCCCGCTGCACCCACCCTGAGGAACCCTCCCTATGTTATTAGGCATAATAATGCCTATGGGCGTACCATCGGGGGGGAATTTACTGACACACTACCAATGTATATATTACTAGAGAGCTGAAGAGCTTTTTTTTTTTTTTTTTTTTTTTACTTCGCAGTATTCTTGTTGCTCATTCTGTTTATTAACTCTTCAACATCATCCACTGAGCGGTAGTTATACATTTTATTATTCCACATTATGCGGAGCGTAGCAGGGAATTTTAACTGAACTTTTGCTCCTAGCTTTCGGAGCTCCTCCATCTTTCCGCCTAGCTCCCACTGCTTTTGTTCTGTAACCTTACATACGTCAGATCTGACCAGAAAGGAATAACCATTAACCACGTATGGGCCATTTTTTAAAGCACTAATAAGTATCTCCTCCTTGATATTGTAGGAAAGGAAGTTTACCAAGATCTTTCTAGGTTTGGTTCTCTGTGGGTTACGTCGAAACGGCTCTCTATGTGCCCTCTGTATTTCGTTCTCGAGATTTATCTCTTCCTTATCCTTCAGGATCGTTTTTCGAAGAAGGAGATTAGAAAAGCCTTCATCTCTGGCCCTTCCTCACTTTCAGGAATATTTAAGAATCTTATATTATTCCTGCGAGAATGATTCTCAATTCTCTCTATATCATCTCTCAGCATTTGATTTTGTTTGCCAAGATTCGAAATCTCGATTGCGTTCTTCTCGACGTCCTGTTTCACAGCATCAACTTCTTCCTCCAAAATTTTTGTACGGGAGGTAACCTCATCTAGCTTCTGGGCTAGTTCAGAACAGGATACTTGTATGCTCAGTTGGTTAGCCTCTGATACCTCAAAACGCTCTTTTATATCATTTTTCAGCTCCAGTAGCATACTGGCCAGTGAGATCTCTGTCTCTACGTTTATTGCAGGTGCACTTTCTCCTGCACTGGTTATGCGATTCTGGCTATCCCCGTTTGTTTCTGATGGTGGTACTTCCAGATCCTTGGCTACTGTCAGAGCCGAATATCTATTGCTTACTGGGACTGTTATTATATCCTGCTGCGGGGCCCTGCTCTGATCTCTCAATGCGCTCGAATTACTTGAATTACTCATTCCAACATCATTGTTTTTTCCCATGTTGCTAGCACAGGCCATTGTATTTTCAGGATTATACTCTTCTGGGCTAGAACTTGTGCTTGCTGCATTATCTTTCTGCATACTTGGCAACACGCGAAAAAAAGATTTGAGTGAAGTGGTTACTTTAACTCTCGCAGTTGGGAGGCAAGATTTCTTTATATTCTTTCCCTCACTGCTTTTCTTAAGGGACCCCCCGGCTCCTCTACCTTGTGAGGACACCCTTTGTCGCCCCCTTTTTGCCTTAATTATGGTCTTCACCGCTTGTGGTAAGTCAGGCAGGGTGTCTGGTGAGGAAAAAAGAAGACTTGCCTTACCTCCAGTATTTCTATTCCTCAGCGTATACCTGGAGAGGACTTTGCCTTCTCTGTGGATCCCTGTCTCCATATGCGAGAGCCTTCCTCCCCACTCTCTCAGTCCTTGCGTCTGTTTCTCAGCTCCAGACTGGCCTCTCCCCTCAGCCCCCACCTCTTCCACCTGATGGAGACAAGCCCTGCTTGTTCTGCCTCTGCCCCCGATTCCATGTCATGAGTGATGTAATATGTGACGTCATCAGCAGTGCATTGAGGGGACGCGAGTTATAGTTAGCTCTACCGTATTTCTCTGGTTTTGTATGAGTGAAATGTCCAAGTAACTATAAGGTCCCTGAAACCTATGGTTTTTTCAGTGAATTTCTAGGGTTTTTTAAATGCTAATTTCTAACTATAACGTCCCTGAAACCTATGGTTTTTTCAGTGAATTTCTAAGGTTTTTTAAATGCTAATTTCTAACTATAACGTCCCTATATATATATATATATATATATGCATTTAACGAAGAAATCGGGCACTCTCGGGCATACATTGGGGGCAGTGACATGTGCAACGATAAACACAGGAGTACATTTTCCCCAGTAATGCGAACTCATGAGGGAAACGAGGAAGAGAACACCACAATGAACACGCCCTCCAGAACACACTGGAGAAAGAGCAGAAAATTGAAATAGCTAAATATCCACTTAATACATCCAAAAAACAAAGTCACCCCAGAGGATATGCCGATTGAACCTATGAATATCCTTACAGGTGGGAACTTACAGGCCTTACAAGCTTTACAGGAATTAAATGGAAATGTTTGAGATCCAACTAGAAAAACTTCTGAAGGAATATTGGACACTTTGGAACTAGCTGGTATCACGCAAGATAAAGGAAGGAATGGCTTTGCACCTAAATCCCGGTTCATTCCTTAAACATCTTATGATGCGATAGACTGCTTCAAAGAAGCAGTCATCAAGGAATTGGACAACTACAGAAGGAAAAGGGGAATACAATGTGAACAAGGGTGGCAACAGGAAAAGATGCAATCTAACAAAAGAACAATGGGAAGCGGTTTCGTGTCTTAAAAATGATAATACTTTGATTATGAAACCCTCTGACAAATTAGGAAATATTGTCCTTCAAACCAAGGAGCAATATTCACAGGAAGCTTTGAGACAATTACAAGATGAAATTTGTCATGCCCGGATCACTAAGGAACGATACATGGAAAGTGTACAAAATTCCCAAAGTCTACTTGAGAGATGGCGAGATCAAGGGACACTGTGCTACGATGAATATCTGTTTATTTATCACCTTCCCAAGATTCACAAAGACCATCCACACCACCAGGAAGACCAATTGTTTCAACCAAGGGAGCCTATTGGAGAATACATCAGTTTATGTGGATCATTTCTTGTCTCCATTTGTTAAGGATCTAAGCTCATGTAACAAAGAAACCACGGATTTTATGAGGATTATTGAGGATATACAATGGGAAGATGATTTTCTCCTCATCACCCTAGATATAGCATGTCTCTACACCTGTATATCACACACACAAGGATTGAAAGCGGTGGAACATTTCCTGAGAAATCGTCCCCTGAAGCTACAAGAACATAATACGATGCTATTGGAGCTGATTATATTCTGTTTGAACAATAACAAATTTTATTTGCAGGACAGCTATATAGACAGAAACAGGGGACTGCGATGGTTATGTGCTTTGCCCCCAGCTACGCAAATGTATTCGTGGGCTGTTGGGAGAAGCGCGTAGCCTGTGCGGATGAAAATGATGAATGGATGGACAGCTTAGCAATTTGGGCTTGCTATATAGATGACTTACTCTGGGTGTGGAAAGGCACACAGGAATTTATGGAAGAGTACATTAGAAAGCTAAACATCAATACTCTCAATCTACAATTCACGAGTTTTATTAGTGATACATCAGTCCCATTCCTAGACCTGACTGTATATGTGCAGGATGGAAAGCTGCAGACAACACTATACAGAAAGCCAATCTCAGGGAATTCAATCCTCCACGCCAATAGTCAAGACCCAAAAAGCTTGGTATATAGTATACCATTCGGGGAACTCTTGCATATTAAACACAAATGTTCTGCACCCACTACTTTTACAAAGGCAAAGGATGAGGCCTGATGTAGATTCAGGTTGAGAGGTTATCCAAACAAGATACTGCAACAAGCAGAGCATAGAGTACAAATGCTGGACTGAAAAACTCTGATAAGAAATAAAGCCCGGGACGGAAAGGAGGCAGAGGAAAATGTGATGAGCCTAATTACAGGCTATTCTACAGAATCATCACATTTTCATAACATCCTGCAAAACAAATGGAGTATCCTGAAGTCAGATCCTGTATTAGGTCCCATTTTACCAACAAGACCAGTAGTTACCTACAGAAGAGGCACCTCCCTTAAGGACATGCTTGTGCAGAGCCATTGTGTACAGACAAAGTAGTGAAACCCAGGATTACGGGATTTTTTCGGTGCCTAAAATGCAAGGCATGTAAATACAGCGCGAAAGTCAAGGAATATGAGGTTCCAGGGAAGAAGAATAAGCCCATTATGAAATTGCTTAATTGCAATTCTAGTTTTGTAGTATATTGCCTAATATGTCCTTGCGGATGTAAATACATTGGGAGCACGATACACATAGCTAAAAAGAGAGTGTTAGTACATATGCGTGCTATAACAAATGCAGACATCACATACCCAAATGCCAGACATTTTTAGACAGCACATCAGGGCAATAGAGATCTCCTGCTTTACTTCTGCTTAGATCAGATCCCATTGAATGAAAGAGGAGGGGATAGGATCCGGAATAAATACAAGAAGCATGAGCTTAATTGGTTGTGATTTTTGATATGATGTATAGCATATTATAAAACAAAATATATGAAATGCATTTAGAATAATTATGCTTCCTAACTATGAATAAAAATGATATGAATGCAACAATGTACATTATGGTTCCTTAAGGTACACAAATATTGATGTTGTGACAGTACCGAATTGAATGTAGTATGATACAGAATGCATACATTCTGAACCCACTCTAAGATGGCCGCCATACAAATTCCAGTACTTGTCTGTCTTTTGTTTTACTGGCAGTTGATGGTGACCAATAGGAATGGTTAATGTTGGTTAAATAACTTGAGAAATGCCAGTGTATCCAACATTGCCAAAGGCTTATAGCCAAAACGCGTTTGTTGGAATGTTTTTTGTTTTGTGGCTCATTAAAAGTAATTTGGCAATGTATGCCCGAGATTGTGCGATTTCTTCGTTAAGCGTATCTTGAGTGAATTCCTGTCTTCACTATCGCAGCACCCGCCATGTGAAGTGGTGCGGCAGCGTAACAAATGGATTTTGTGAAATGGATAGATATATACATATATATATGTAAATATTATCTACTGGCGGTCGCCAGTAGATAGTTATAGTTACAACCTATTATCCATAGGAAATCCGCGACATTCTATTTGAAATAACTCTCTTGCCGGTTGACGTATCTTCGCAAAATTTTCAAACTTTATGGCCCGCTCCGGTCTGCTCCTACCCTGAAAGTCTCGGGGGATTCGTCAAGCGGGGGCCGAGAAAAAGGGGGTCCCAAAACGCGTTTTCCCCATGCAATTTTCCATAGGAAACTTTAGACACGGCTACAGCCCGAACTGCTGAACGGAATTACACCAAATTTGGCAAAGAGGTAGTTCTTGGTTCAGAAAGAACCCTTTTGTTAAATGGTGTAAATCCGTTCAGTAGTTGCTGAGAAAATCAAAAGTAAAAAGATAGTGATATCTATGGCAGAGTAGGGTCCGCGTACCCTCAGCGCACCGTCCCGATCACGAGCTGCATGTTAATTGGCTGTCAGCTGGCTGTCAACATTCCGATTCAGGAAATGTTGGCAGCCATTTTGTCCCTCGGTAGAACCGAGGGACAGAAACAAGTGCGCAAAGCGCACAAAGGGGGCAGGGTAGAAACACCCTGACCCCCTAGGTTTGCTCAGGGGGTCCCACAAGGACCCCCTGGGCAAAAAATAAAAATGTTTTTAAAAATCGGCAGGATGCGCTCAGGGTGCGCGAATCCTGCCGAAAAAAAATCGAAGCGCGGTCTCCCGCGCTTCGACATTTGCCCCCGGGTGGCCCAAGTCCCGGGGGCATGGTGGGGGGATAATTTAATGTGTGGGGGCCTCAAAGGGCCCCCAAGCCCCGGGGACCGCCACCCCCGGGGCTTTATTGAAAAAATAGTGCGGGAGGGCTCTTCTGCCCTCCTGCAGCCCCGAGGACCGCCACTCCCCGGGGCTTCTTTTTTTATTTGAATAAGGTGTGGGGGCTCCAGCCCCCACATGCCCCGAGGACCACCACCTCCCGGGGCACTTATAAAATAAATGTAGGGGTCCATTACGGACCCCCAGAGCCCGGGGACCACCACCTCCCCGGGGCTGTGCAATTTAAGGGAGGGGGCCGCGCGGACCCCCTCCTGGAGCCCTTGATGGCCCTGGGGACCGCCACCCCCAGGGCCGGCTCCTGCAGTGTCCCGGAGTGCCTACCCCGGGACACTGTAGTTTGCTATGGCAGGACGGGAGCCTCGCGGCTCCCGTCCTGCCATAGCAAACTGCTTGGATATTGGAAGAGAGAGCAGGGAAACCTGCTCTCTCTTCCAATATCCAAAGCACATTGCTTTCCACATGGGGAGCTGCATCTTAGCAGCTCCCCATGTGGAAAAGCAATGCCGGCTCCCAAGGGACGCGGGGAGCTGGCGGGACTGTGGGGGATTGGGGACCCCCACAGTCCCCAACGGAGAGGCCAGCCCCGGGGGATGGGGTCCCCGGGGCAAGTAGTGGCCCGGGAGGGGGGCCACGCGGCCCCCCTCCCCAAAAAATAAAAAAATGGAAAGCCCGGCCCCGGGGATGGGGTCCCCGGGGCCTTAAATGGCCTGAGGAGGGGGCCACGCAGCCCCCTCCAAAGAAAAAAATAAATCGAGGCCATGCCCCGGGGATGGGGTCCCCGGGGCCAATACAGGCCCAGGGAAGGGGGCCACGCGGCCCCCTTCCCGTTTTTTATTTTTATTTAATTTAAAAAAAGGAGTAAGGCCCTGGGGGATGGGGTCCCCAGGGCCCAAAAACAGGAAAAAGGAAGGGGGCCACACAGCCCCCTTCAGGGGACAAAAAAAAACGATCAGGCCCGCAGGCCCCGCCCCTTCCTTCACCACTCTGCAAACGCGCCCCCTGGCGCGTTTGCAGAGAGAGAGCAATTTCCCTTGAATACTGGGGGTCCCTGAGGGCCAACTAGCCCACCAGGAACCTCCAGTATGCGCCAGGGGCTGCGTTGCAGAGAGGTGTACAGAGGCCACGCCCCTTTTTACACCTCTCTGCAACGCAGCTCTGTGGCGCTTTTGGATATACCTGTTGGGCTAGTTGGCCCCCAGGGACCCTCAGGATTCAAGGGAGTTAATCCCCGACTTAAAACGCGCCACGGGGCGTGTTTGCACAGTGGTGAAGGGAGGGCGGGGCTTCAGGTGACATCTGTGCAAGCGCGCCCCGTGGCGCGTTTTAAGTTGGGGGATTAAATCCCCTTCAATCCTGAGGGTCCCTGGGGGCCAACTAGCCCAACAGGTACATCCAGAAAGCGCCACAGAGCTGCGTTGCAGAGAGGTGTAAAAGGGGTGTGGCCTCTCTACACGTCTCTGCAACGCAGCCCCTGGCGCATATTGGAGGTTCCTGGTGGGCTAGTTGGCCCCTAGGGACCCTCAGGATTCAAGGGACTTAATCCCCAACTCAAAACGCGCCACGGGGCAGTTTGCACAGATGTCACCTCAGGCCCCGCCCCCTCCCTTCACCAATGTGCAAATATTCTTCAAAAATCATCCGAAATACGAATTCCGATTTACTCACCTGTTATAAGGAGAGACCACAGTGCTGCATCTTTGAGCCCAGTACTAATCCTGAAAAGTAATTTTAACCGTACTTACCAGTAACTTGAATTTCCTCCCATAGGATATCATTGCCTGCTTTTTGCTGAAAAAGTTTCTAAGTGTTGATTTTTGAAACATACAAATATTCCTCTAAAATCAGCCGAAATCCGAATTCCGATTTACTCACCTGTTATCAGGAGAGACCTCAGTGCTGCATCTTTCAGCCCAGTACTGGTCCTGAAAAGTATTTTAACCGTACTTACCAGTAACTTGAATTTCCTTCCATAGGATATCATTGCCTGCTTTTTGCTGAAAAAGTTTCTAAGTGTTGATTTTTGAAACATACAAATATTCCTCTAAAATCAGCCGAAATCCGAATTCCGATTTACTCACCTGTTATCAGGAGAGACCTCAGTGCTGCATCTTTCAGCCCAGTACTGGTCCTGAAAAGTAATTTTAACCGTACTTACCAGTAACTTGAATTTCCTTCCATAGGCTAACATTGACTGGTTTCACTTGAAAATTCTTCTAAGTGTGGAGTTTTGGAACTTTAAATTATTCTTCTAAAATCAGCCGAAATACAAATTCCGATTTACTCACCTGTTATCAGGAGAGAACCCAGTGCTGCATCTTTTAGCCCAGCACTGACCCTGAAAAGTAATTTTAACCGTACTTACCAGTAACTTATCTTTTCTTCCATAGGAATCCATTGTCTGGTTTTCAGCAGAAAAGTTTCAAAGTGTCGATTTTCACAAACTACAAATATTCCTTAAAAATCGCCTGTATGACTTAAACGCATTTTTTCAACTGTTTACAGGAGATGCACCAGTGCTGGATCCAGGATCCAACACTGAGTAAGAAAAAGTAACGATAACAGTTTTTACCTGCTAAGTGAATTTCCTTCCATAGGATAACATTGGTGATTCTATGAGGAAAAGTTTCTAAGTGTCAACTTTTAAAATACAATAATATTCCTTAAAAATCACGACTGTAATCAAAACGCTTTTACTCAACTGTTTACAGGAGATGTCCCAGGACTGAATCTAGGATCCAGTCCTGTGGTTAGAAAAGTAATCCATAAAGTAACTAATTGCATTTAACTAGAAATTCACATTGAGCTGAATGTTGCATTGTGTTTGAAAATGTGTTGCCCATTGCAACAACTGTAACTACTGTACTTAAAAGTCTATTGACTATGTGCTAAGTATTTAAACTAAAGTAATTCATTCTGAGAAAGTATTTTTTGTAATGTAATGTATAATGTAATTACAATGTAATTTAAAAAATAAATTATGTAAAAGAAATTGTTGCTAAAAATGTAGTAAATCAGTATGAAAAAATTAATATAAAAATTAATACATTTAAAAAATGTCATTTAAAAAACCTTAGAAATTCACTGAAAAAACCGTAGGTTTCAGGCACGTTATAGTTACAAATTAGCATTTAAAAAACCTTTGAAATTCACTGAAAAAACCATAGGTTTCAGACACGTTATAGTTAGAAATTAGCATTTAAAAAACCTTTGAAATTCACTGAAAAAACCATAGGTTTTAGGGACAGTTATAGTTACAAATTAGCATTTAAAAAACCTTTGAAATTCACTGAAAAAACCATAGGTTTCAGATATGTTATAGTTACAAATTAGCATTTAAAAAACCTTTGAAATTCACTGAAAAAACCATAGGTTTTAGGGACAGTTATAGTTAGTTGGACATTTCACTCGTACAAAACCCGTGAAATTCCCCATTATAGTTAGTTCAGCTAACTATAACTCGCGCCCCGCAATGCACTGCTGATGACGTCACATATTACATCACTCATGACATGGTCAGTGACATCACTGATGACATCACTGATGACATCTCAAATGACATCACTGATGACATCATCCACGTGATAATCTGATGCAGCTCCTCACACCCTAATATAACCTTTGATACACCCAATCTAAATTACAGACTGCCATTCGCAAAACTATAGACACTCCAACACCAATAACTACATACCCACTCACTGATTCTTAGGTCTACACACACACATCCACTCACTCACCCGTACAGTCACTCATACTTATGGTCACTCAGTACAGGACTATCATATGCACTCTTACTCCTATATAGACACTCAAACACCGCCACTCATCCATAGAGGTACTCACACACCTAGTCAGTCATGCAAATAATTAAACACACTGCCATTTACTCACCTATACAGTTATACACACACCAGCTCACTTAATCATACAAATACTAGCACATTGTTACGCTCTTATACAATAACTGATACAAGCACACACTCATCCATACAGCCACTATCACAATCACTCACTCTCAGCTTATAGCTATTTATATACTCCAACACACATATATACTGGCTTTCACATATGTAGTTACTCACACATGTACCACTGGGACATACATTCACTCACTAACACACTCTTACACACACTTACCCACCCATACAGTCTATCACAGATGCACTCTTGAAACCATCCACCCAGTGAATCACCCACTCACACATCTATGCACAGAGTCGCACACACCCCACCCACACAAACACTCAGGCACCCATACAGATACTCAGACAACCAATCAATAACTCATATAGACACTCATGTAGCTATTCACAAACCCATGCAGCCACTTACACAGCAACAGACAGACGGATACAGACATTCACCCAGTTTAGTCACTAACCCATGCATTCAGTAAGATACGTTAAATCACTCACTTATAGAGTCAGTCACGCACCTACTAAATCATCCATACAGACACTTACACACCCACTCATTCTTCAATACGTCTTTTCCTATATATATTAAAAATATTTAAACTTTACAGAAACACACAGTCACTGGATGATGTCATCAGTGATGTCATCAGTGATGTCACTGACCATGTCATGAGTGATGTAATATGTGACGTCATCAGCAGTGCATTGCGGGAGCGCGAGTTATAGTTAGCTGAACTAACTATAACGGGGAATTTCACGGGTTTTGTACGAGTGAAATGTCCAACTAACTATAACTGTCCCTAAAACCTATGGTTTTTTCAGTGAATTTCAAAGGTTTTTTAAATGCTAATTTGTAACTATAACATATCTGAAACCTATGGTTTTTTCAGTGAATTTCAAAGGTTTTTAAATGCTAATTTGTAACTATAACTGTCCCTAAAACCTATGGTTTTTTCAGTGAATATGTATATATATATTCACTGAAAAATCCATAGGTTTCAGGGACGTTATAGTTAGAAATTAGCATTTAAAAAACCTTAGAAATTCAGTGAAAAAACACAGGTTTCAGGGACGTTATAGTTAGTTGGACATTTCACTCGTACAAAACCAGAGAAATTCGGCCGTTATAGTTTGTAGAGCTAGCTATAACTCGAGCCCCCACAATGCACTGCTGATGACATCACATATTACATCACTCATGACATGGTCAGTGACATCACTGATGACATCTCAAATGACATCATCCAGTGAATGTGTGTTTCTTTAAAGTTTAAATATGGTTTATATATATATATATATATGCCAAGGTGTATTAAAGAATGAGTGGGTGTATAAGTGTCTGAATGGATGATTTAGTAGGTGCGTAACTGATTGTATAACTGACTGATTAAGTGTATCTTACTGAATGCATGGGTTAGTGAGTAAACTGTGTAAATGTCTGTATCAGTCTGTCAGTTGGTGTATAAGCGGCTGCATGGGTTGGTGAGTAGCTACATGACTGTCTATATGGGTTATTGATTGGTTGTCTGAGTATCTGTATGCATGCCTGAGTGTCTGTGTGAGTGGGTGGGGGGTGGGTGACTCTGTGCATAGATGTGTGAGTGGGTGATTCACTGGGTGTATGGGTTCAAGAGTACATCTGTGAAGGTCTGTATGGGTGGGTGAGTGTGTGTATGGGTGTGTTGGTGAGTGAATGGATGTCTCAGTGGTATATGTGTGAGTAACTACATATGTGAATAGCAGTATATGTGAGTGTTGGAGTATATAAATGACTATACGTGAGAGTGAGTGATTGTGAGAGTGGCTGTATGGATGAGTGTGTGCTTGTATCAGTGATTGTATAAGAGAGTAAGTATGTGTTAGTATTTGTATAAATAAGTGAGGTGGTCTGTGTATAACAGTATAGGTGAGTAAATGGGTGTGATTGATTCTTTGCATGACTAAGGAGGTGGGTAAGTAAGTCTATGGATGAGTGGCAGTGTGTAAGTGTATGTATAGGTGTATGAGTGCATATGATAGTGCTGTATTGATGAGTGACTGCATGTATGAGTTACTGTATGGGTGAATGAGTGGATGTGTGTGTGTAGACCTAGGAATCACTGAGCGGGTATGTACTAACTGCTATTGGTCTGTCTATGGTTTCGATATTGGTAGTCTGTATTTTAGAGTGGGTGTATAAAAGGTTTTATTAGGGTGTGAGGAGGTGCATCAGATTATCACATGGATGATGTCATGAGTGATGTCATCAGTGATGTCATTTGAGATGTCATCAGTGAAGTCATCAGTGATGTCACTGACCATGTCATGAGTGATGTAATATGTGATGTCATCAGCAGTGCATTGCGGGGGCGTGAGTTATAGTTAGCTCTAGTAACTATAACGGCCGAATTTCTCTGGTTTTGTACGAGTGAAATGTCCAACTAACTATAACGTCCCTGAAACCTGTGGTTTTTTCAGTGAATTTCTAAGGTTTTTTAAAAGCTAATTTCTAACTATAACGTCCCTGAAACCTATGGTTTTTTCAGTGAATTTCTAAGGTTTTTTAAATGCTAATTTCTAACTATAACGTCCCTAAAACCTATGGTTTTTTCAGTGAATTTCTAAGGTTTTTTAAATGCTAATTTCTAACTATAATGTACCTATTAAGTCCCCTTGAATCCTAAGGGTCCCTGGGGGCCAACTAGCCCACCAGGTACCTCCAGTAAGCACCACAGAGCTGCATTGCAGAGAGGTGTTCCGAGGCCACGCCCCTTTTTACACCATGCTGCAAACGTGGCTTCTGGCGCACTGCTGCTCGGAGGATGAAGTCCACTTGTGTCCTGAGGTACTCAGGACACAAAAGGACCTCATCACCCCACCAGCAGTGCACCAGAAGCTGCGTTTGCAGAGTGGTGTAAAAAGGGGCGTGGCCTTGGACCACCTCTCTGCAACACAGCTCTGTGGTGCTTACTGGAGGTACTTGGTGGGCTAGTTGGCCCCCAGGGACCCTCAGGATTGAAGGGAACTTAATCCCCCAATTTACAACGCGCCAGGGGGTGGTTTGCACACTTGTTATATTAGGCCCGCCTCCTCCCTGCACCTCTGTGCAAACGCGCCCCCTGGGGCGTTGTAACTTGGGGGATTAGGTCCCCTTGAATCCTGAGGGTCCCTGGGGGCCAACTAGCCCACCAGGTACCTCCAGTAAGTTCCACAGAGCTGCGTTGCAGAGAGGTGTTCCGAGGCCATGCCCCTTTTTACACCACGCTGCTAACGCAGCTTCTGGTGCACTGCTGCTCAGAGGATGACGTCCACTTGTGTCCTGAGGTCCTCAGGACACAAGAGGACCTCATCGCCCCACCAGCAGTGCACCAGAAGCCGCGTTTGCAGAGTGGTGTAAAAAGGGGCGTGGCCTAGGACCACCTCTCTGCAACACAGCTCTGTGGCGCTTACTGGAGGTACCTGGTGGGCTAGTTGGGCCCCAGGGACCCTCAGGATTGAAGGGGACTTAATCCCCCAAGTTACAACTCGCCAGGTGGAGTGTTTGCACACTTGTTATATCAGGCCCTACCCCCTCCCTGCACCACTGTGCAAACGCGCCCCCTGGCGCATTGTAGGTTGGGGTATTAAGTCCCCTTGAATCCTGAGGGTCTTTGGGGGCCAACTAGCCCGCCAGGTACCTCCAGTAAGCCCCACAGAGCTGCCTTGCAGAGAGGTATAAAAAGGGGCGTGGCCTCGGACCACCTCTGTGCAACGCAGCTCTGTGGTGCTTACTGGAGGTACCTGGTGGGCTAGTTTGCCCCCAGGGACCCTCAGGATTGAAGGGGACTTAATCCCCCAATTTACAACATGCCAGGGGGCGCGTTTGCACACTTGTTATGTCTGGCCCCGCCCCCTCTCTGCACCACTGTGCAAACGCGCCCCCTGGTGCATTGTAAGTTGGGGGATTAAGTCCCCTTGAATCCTGAGGGTCCCTGGGGGCCTACTAGCCCACCAGGTACCTCCAGTAAGCGCCACAGAGCTGCCTTGCAGAGAGGTGTAAAAAGGGGCGTAGCCTCAGACCACCTCTCTGCAACGCAGCTCTGTGGCACTTCCTGAAGGTACCTGGTGGGCTAGTTGGCCCCCGGGGACCCTCAGTATTCAAGGGGACTTAATCCCCCAACTTAGAACGCGCCAGGGGGCATGTTTGCAGAGTTCTGCAGGGAGGGGGCGGGGCCTCCGGCAAGTTGCCGGTTTCTTCTTTCTTTTTTTAAAATCCTTATTTTATTGGAGGGGGGCTGCGTGGCCCCCCTTCCCTGGGCCACTTTCGGCCCCGGGGACCCCATCCCTCGGGGCCTGAGCATTTTTTTTTAAACAAACGGGAAGGGGGCCGCGTGGCCCCCCTTCCCTGGGCCACTATTGGCACCGGGGACCCCATCCCCCGGGGCCTGGCCTGTTTTATATATATATCTGCGGGGAGGGGGGCTGCGTGGCCCTCCTCCCAAGCCACTCCTGGGCCCAGGGACCCCATCCCCCGGGGCCCGCCCTTTGCATTGGGGACCGTGGGGGGAGCCCCAATGCCCCCACGGTCCCGCCGGCTCCCCGCCTCCTGCGGGAGCTGGCATTGCTTTTGAGCAAGGGGAGCTGCTAACATGCAGCTCCCCTTGGTCACAAGCAATCCTGCTTTGCTTCACTGAAGCGAGAGCAGGTTTTCTGCTCTTGCTTCAATGAAGCAAAGCAGGGTTTGCTATGGCAGTGCGGGAGCCATGCTCCCGCCCTGCCATAGCAAACAGCAATGTCCCGGGGGTGGGCACCCTGGGACATTGCAGGAGCCGGCCCTGGGGGGTGGCAGTCCCCAGGGCCATCAAGGGCTCCT
Source organism: Calotriton arnoldi (assembly GCA_963921515.1). Taxonomy (NCBI): domain Eukaryota; kingdom Metazoa; phylum Chordata; class Amphibia; order Caudata; family Salamandridae; genus Calotriton; species Calotriton arnoldi. The sequence goes on from CAWUFW010011837.1 coordinate 180,808, forward strand.
GGAGGGGGGCCGCATGACCCCCCTCCCTCAATTTGCATTGCCCCGGGGAGGTGGTGGTACCCGGGGCTTGGGGGGGCCCGCGAGGCCCCCCTAATTTACTTTGAAGCCCCGGGGAGGTGGTGGGCCCGGGGCTTGGGGGGCCTGCGAGGCCCCCCTTATAATTATTATAAGCCCCGGGGAGGTGGCGGTCCCGGGGGCAGCGTGGGTGGGTTGGGACCCCCCCACGCATTTATTAACAAAGCCCCGGGGAGGTGGCGGTCCCCGGGGCTACGGGGGCCCCAGCGGGCCCCCGCTATTTAATTTTGGCAATGCCCCCGGGACCTGGCCCACCCGGGGCCTCACTTAAATGAAGCGCAGGAGGCCACGCTTCATTTTTTTTAATTTTCTCAGCAGGATTCGCAACCCCAGCGCAAATTCTGCCAATTTTTAAAAAAAAATGCTTTTTTGGCCCTGGGGGTCTTTGTGGGACCCCCTGAATAGGCCTAGGGGGTCAGGTTGTTTCTAACTTGCCCCCTTTTCTTGTTTTTCATCTTATTTTTTCTCTTTTCTTGTGACTCGGTTCTACCGAGTCACAAGATGGCTGCCAACACTTCCTGGTTTGGAGTGTTGGCAGCCAATCAGAGTGAAGCTCGTGCCCGGGAGGGTTTGCGAACCCTCCTCGGTGCTCAGATATCGATATTTCTCTTTTTCAAACTTCTCAGGAACTACTGAACGGATTTACACCATTTAACAAAAAGGGCTCTTTCTGAACCAAAACCGACCTTTTTGCCAAATTTGGCGTAATTCCGTTCAGCAGTTCGGGCTGTAGCTTTGTCTAAAGTTCCTATGGAAATTAACATGGGGAAAACGCGTTTTGGGGCCCCCCTTTTTTCTCAGCCCCCGCTTTACGAATCACCCAAAAACTCTCAAGACAGGAGCTGACCTGAGCGCCCCACTAGTTTTGAAAATTTCGCGAAGATTCGTCAAACGGCGCCAAAGATATTGGCAAAAGAAAAAACGCTATTTGAATAGAAACGAGGTCCAAACTATAACTACCTACTGGCGACTGCCAGTAGGTAATGTATATATATATATATATATATATATATATCAAAGCTACTCCGCTCATACCGGTCCCTGAGACTGGAGAAGACAGACAAGGACTCCGATTCACTGGTGCTGCAGGCTTATTGCCAACAATCCGCCATGACGCATTTCGGCCTAGCAAGGCCTTGATCACATGACGCCACTGCATTGTGGGACCCAAAATTTAAAGTGAGAAGTGCTTCAAACATGTGATAAACATTGAAAACAGACTGCCGATATACCAAAGCCGTAGTACACATATTAATTGAGAAAGCATTTAGGGCCAGATGTAGGTAAATTCAATTTTGCGAGTCCTTAATAGCGATTTTTACCGAATCGCTATTAAGGACTCGCAAAATTGAATGTAGGTAGGAATCGCAAAAATATTTGCAATTCCTTAATATTCCTTGATTGCGAATCGCAAATTGAGATTCGCAATCAAGGAATACCATCCCATTCATTCCTATGGGCCAAGAGACCCATAGGAATGAATAGGATTTGCGCCCGCAATTTGCGAGTAACCAAGAGGCACTCGCAAATTCCGGGCGCAATTTCAAGGGTGCAAGGGTTCCAAAAGGACACCCTGTTGCACCCCTGAAATGTGCATGTGTTCACATGTGGTGCACATACATGCCTAAGGGCATGAATGTGTGCCACATGGCACTTTTAAAAAAGCAAAAAGTGCTTTTTAAAGGAAATCGCTAATTACCACCAACTTGAAGTTGGTGGTAATTAGCGATTCCTTAAGGCTAAAGTGCACTTTCTTTTGTGCTACTTACATTGCATTTAAGGAATCGCAATTTGCGATTCCTTAAATGTAATGCAAAATAAGGAATCGCAATTTTTGCGATTCCTTATTTTGCGACTAGGTTTAATCTTACCTACATTGCTCAAAGCCAAATAGCGATCGCAAAGGCTGAAATTCTGTGAATTTCGGCGTTTGCGGTCGCTATTTGGCTTCCTACATCTAGCCCTAAGCTGTCTAAACTTACAACCTAATGCACAATGACCTCACTCCATTAATTTTGAACTTGTGATGGAATATGGGTTGCGGTTTGAATACCATTGTGTAGAAAGCAGTCAAATCAGTTTTTAAAAACCATTTAAAAAGACCAAAACAGAAACGTTAATAAAAGCATAAATGCATTTTCATCATGACCATTCTTAAAATTTACGAATACATTAAGAACCTTGGTTTAATAATTCCAATTGATGTACCTGATTGCTTTCCATGTACATGTCTGATTTTATAAATGGCAACTGCCTGTAAATGCCAATGCTTCCAATTGTTTAGATGACCAACCTATGATAATGCCCCTGTGGGCCTAGTACTAACGTGTCGCAACTATTGCAGTCTGTTCAAAGTGCAAAAGTGCTAATAATAAAGTACAATATTACATTAAAAAGAACCACATTTATTTTCTTAAAGTGCGAAAAGGTACCAGCAGACTAGTAGCAGCAAAAAGTAATTAACTACCAGACCTGAGTGTCCAAATTGTCGCGTAGTTCTCCCCATCCTGCCTATGTAGATGTCTAGGATTTTTTTATATATAAGGATCTAATTTGGCTCTGATGCTTCGTTTACTTTAACTTTGGGAACAGACTACAAACATTGTGGACTGTTGTTATTCAGAGGTTTAGGGCCAAAAAGACTAAACCGGTGTGCCTGTATGTACTGTTTGAAAAGTAGGGCACATACTGATGTTAAAGGCAAGTGTAAAGGCCCTCACTTGAATTGAGACCACCAGGTGTCTTCGTATCTAGTTCAAGGATGTATCTAGTTTCCAATTTTCTTAAGGTGGCCTCCCTGTTGCCTCCTCGTCTTGAACTCGGAACCGAGTCCAAAAGATGGTATCTAAGATGTAATTGTTGCCATGAATTTCTTTAAAATGGAGGCAACAGGATATGTTGGATCTGAGTTAGAGTTTGCCCGAATGTGTTGTAGCTTGGTACTGCCCACATAACGCAGCCTGCAGGAACACTCCAAAACATACACCATGAAATCCGTTTTTATAAGTAAGGAACATTTTGATTGTATTGGGTTTTCACTGAACGGGGTTAAATATGATATTTTGTTGACCCCAAATTTGCCAGCTCAACAGGTGTTGCATTTAAAGAATCCCTTTCTTTGTGTAAGCCAACTGCCCACTTCTGAAATCTCCGGACTGCTTTTGACTAAAGCGTTGCTCATGGAAGTAGCTTTTATGTATGTTATAGAAGGTGATTTGGGCAGAAGGGGACCAATAACAGGGTCATCCAGTACAAGTGGCCAATTTTTTCTGACTATGTTTCTTAACTGTCGTTCTTGTTTGTTGTAGGTGAAAATAAGCCTAGTTTGTTGATCTCCTTTCTGTTTCTGTGTGGGTTTGGGGCTTGTGTCACTGCTGTTAATACCAAACAATAAATCAGATCTACTCGTAGATTGTGATTTTATGATTGCTGAATCTATTACTTTTTCAGAGTATCCCCGTGCCATAATTCTTACATTGCTATCGCTTTGGGCTGATTTGAGGTCTACATTGTTACTACAAATTCTCATAAGTCTGAGCATTTCCCCATAGGGGATGCTATATATCAGGTTACTTGGATGAACGCTGCTAGCATGGAGCACGGAATTACTGGCTGTCTTTTTACGATGTAACTTTGTTTCTATCTTTTTGTTAACAATATAGACCTGTATATCTAAAAAGTTGTCTGATTCTGCACTCACCGTCGCTGTAAAGTTAAGATTATTATCATTAACATTAATTTCAGATACAAAATTAAGTGCACTTTCCCTTGAGCCCCTCCAGATAACAAAAAGATCATCAATATATCTCAACCATACCATTACATGTTTATCTAAAGTTTCCCTGTGCTTCACCATGAGAACCAGCTCCTCCCACCACCCCATGTGAAGACACGCGTAGCTGGGAGAAAAGCTAGCCGCCATGGCGACCCCCAGGACTTGCTGGAAAATTTGGTTGTGAAACATAAAGAGATTGTTCTCTAAGCAAAAAGACGGCATATTGATCAACATCTTGCTATGTTGAAATAGCCATATCGGTCTGTTGCCCAAGAAGTACTGCAATGCTCTGATGCCATCTTTATGGTTGATGCTTGTATAGAGCGATGTGAAGTCCAATGTTATTAATAGATAATCTTCTTGCCAGACAAAGATGTAGATGTGCCTAAGAAAGTCACTGATGTCTTGTATGAATGATGGTAATCCTCGAACATGTTCTTGTAGAAAATAGTCAATGTATTGGGATGTATTCTCCAATAGACTTTTACAAGCAGAGATTATTGGCCTACCTGGTGGTTTGGTGGGGTTTTTATGGATCTTGGGTATAAAATAAATTACTGGCATAACTGGACAATCATTCTTAGAGTATTTATATTCATCAGAGCTTAGGAGTCCTGCACTTTTCCATGCTAATAACTTGAAGTACAATTTGTTGTATGTTGCTCGAGTTGTTTGGATGTTGCTTCTCTTATAACAGTCTCGATCATTCAACTGATTGAGTGCTTCCTCCATGTAGTCAGATTTGGGCCAGATAACGATATTGTCCCCTTATCTGAATTTCGAATGACAATTTGATTGTTGTTTTGTAGTTTGTTCATCAATTGACGATATTGGTAGTCCTGATTGCTATAGGTTGTACGTGTTCTATGTATGTGATGATTTAGTCTATTTGAGATATCACATGTTCATTAAATATATCTATAGAATCACGTGGCATGATTGGATGAAAAGTGGATTTGGGCTTAAAAGTTGTAGAGACCATTCCAAACGTGTTCAGTTGTTGTTGAACTATTGCAGATTGAGTAAAGGCTTCACTGGAAGATATCACATTTTCATTTTCGTTTTGTAATTCCTGTTGTTCACATAACAGATGCATGTCCGAAATCAGCAGGTTACTGGGTTAGGAGAGGAGGTATCTGGCTGAGGAACGTTAATGATGTCACTGGCTTTGCACAGGAGATGGTACTTCTTAAGTTTGAGTTTCCGAACAAATTTGTTAGCATCCATCCTTGTCTGCGAGTAATTGAAGTTACTTTCTGGACAGAAAGATAAGCCTAGTGTTAACTGTTGAGCTTCTGCCCGATTTAAATTTATTTGTGATAGATTGATTATTGTTTTGGCATCGCATGGTGCTTGATTTATTTGCGCCTCCATCTGCCTGTTACCTGCTTTTTGTTTTTTTCATTGCTGGCATGATTTTGCCATTTTCGTAGTTGGGCTTATCGCGCTGGAATTTCTATGCTTTCTGTTTTTTATTTTTTCCTCTTCCTTGCTTAATCTAACTATCATCTCTTCTCGATATTTCGTGCATCTGTTACTTCCATTTTGTTTACTTCCTCATTTAGCTCGTCTATTTGTCTCTGAAGTTCAATTCGATCAGTCTCTGCATATTTGACTAGAATTTGTACCAGTTTCCTAGATGATTCAAGGTTGCATTCTGCCCATTCTTTTAACATGTTGGGACTGGGGTTCTCGAAGCTTGTGGCAATCATTATTCTTAATCCCCTCAGGATTCTGCCCACGTCCAAATATCTTTGTAGGGATTTATGCCCCCCCCATTTGGCTTGCTCATGTTTCATGAGTTTTTCTAGTTTGCTAAACGTGTCCCTAATGTTTATTGATCCTCCTCGTATAGTGCTGCTTGAAGCTTATGCCAATATATATATATATTTCTTTCCGACACAGAGGAAGAGTGATTAATATATACATATATATATATACATATATATTTATATATATATATATATATATGAGATATAGGAGGGAAAGTTTTTTTAGGGTTTAGGGTGGGAAAGAGTATATGTTTTTTGGGGTTGTAGGAAATTTTAGGGTTTAGGGTGGGCATGGGTTTTTGAGTGGGAAGGGATTTTTACGGTTTAGGTTGGGTTTGGAGTTTTAGGTGGTAAGGGTATTTTTAGGGTTTAGGGTGGGTATGGGTTTTTGGGTGGCAAGGGTTATTTTAGGGTTTAGGGTGGGTATGGGTTTTGGGCGGCAAGGGTATTTTTAAGGTTTTGGGTTTAGGGTGGATATCGGATTTTGGGTGGTAAGGGGTTTTTAGGGTTTAGGGTGGGTATGGGTTTTGGGGTGGCAAAGGTATATGTTTGTGTGTGTGTATGTGTATATATATATATATTAATATATATATGTATGTGTATAAATATATGTATATATATGAGCGTGTGTATATGTATGTATGTGTATACATACATATACATATATATATATATATATATATATATATATATACACACACATACATATATATATATTCATACACAAACGGGAAGTATATATATATATATATTACCTACTGGCGGTCACCAGTAGGTAGTTATAGTTAGGACCTAGTGTCCACAGGAAAAGCATTTTTTGATTTGCCAATAACGTTGGCGCCGTTTGACGAATCTTCACGAAATTCTCAGTGGGGCGCTCCAGTCAGCTCCTGTCTTGAAAGTTTCGGGGTGATTCGTCAAGCGGGGGCTGAGAAAAAAGGGGGGTCCCAGTACGCATTTTCCCCATGTTAATTTTCATAGGAAACTTTAGACAAAGCTACAGCCCGAACTGCTGAACGGAATTACACCAAATTTGGCAAAAAGTTGGCCCTTGGTTCAGAAAGAGACCTTTTTTTAAATGGTGTAAATCCGTTTCGTAGTTCCTGAGAAATTAAAAAAAGAAAAAGTTTCAATATCTGTAACCGAGGAGGGTTTGCGAACCCACCCGGGCACGAGCTTCACTTTGATTGGCTGCCAACACTCCAAACCAGGAAGTGTTGGCAGCCATCTTGTGAAAATGAAGAAAAGGGGGCAGGGGTCAGGGCTCAGAAGGCAATCGAGCCCCCAGAGACCTGCATATATCAGCCTGCAGTCTGCGGGGACTCTCCTCGACCCTTGGTGTAATCCAGTGCCCTGCAGCCCGGCGGGTTGTGCGCTGGTTCCTAGAACAGAAGCACCGCAGCATGATGAATTAAAGTACAGGGTATTTTCACATGGACAAGAAAGGAATCGTTCTGTACTCTGCTCCACGCAGTGGGATTTGTAAAATGCTGACCTTTGAGGTGTTGGGGTCACAAGGCGGCACCGCTGCACCCAGAAATGGCCCTCACTACAATACTATTATCAGAAGAATTGAATCGTCCCATTTTACCTGACACCACACAACTGCCACTTACTATCAGTGCCAGTCCCTAGGAAGAATAAAGTGCTGCCTCTGTCATTTACCCCTCCCCAGTGCCAAGGAGCGAAGTGACTGTACCTGTTGTCAGCAAGAAGTGGCGGAGCTGGGAGTCCTGCTGAGTATCTGCCTTCATTCCCCCACTAGCACTGCGCTCTAACACAAGACGTGTGACACCAGGGAGACTCTTGATTCCATATTTAAAGGCATGGTGCCGGATGACTTCACAGGCAGCGGAGGTACCTCAAAGTGTGAGTGTGTGTGTCAAGCTTCCAAAAACTTTTCCAGGGCCAGTGATTCAGGCACTCTCGCTGGAATGCCATTGGCACAGGGCACTTGCTACGTTTTATTACTATCTTTACCCTCAATGGTTTAATAATAGCATGACTGGTCTATTTTTATTAAACGTTTTTTGAAACATTATGCATGCACATACTTTCTAGATGGAATTTTGCTGTCAAATTTACTGTGCACCTTTTATAATTGCAGCCCCCTCCCCCAATCGTTTACATTCCCTTTTCCTTGTTTTTGTGCACTTTCCATGTCACTCCGAAGTTACGTTTGCAAAAGGTAAATGGCCCTACATTTGGAAGCTAGTGAGTACGATGAAAGGGCTCTGCATTTGCCTAACGCAGAGGCACTTTTTTGCAGGTTGAAGCAGCATGCGCTGATTGTGTCTGAGTGCCCGGTGTGTTTGTTGTCAGCTGAACTGAGGCGCGCAGTGTACTCCAATGCCTTATATCGCCCAGGTACTTCTTTCAGGACACCACTGCGCACGCGAACCATAATAACTGGCCCTGAATATCCACCCCGCCGAGACCCCAGGGCGCTGGCACTTACTTTCCCATTTTTTGTTTACTTTCTCTGAGTTACATCCACTCCCCATGAGTAGCCCTACTCTGAAGAAATGCACATACAGATTCCAGTGAGCAAAAGTCAATATTAGCTGTCAGTTCTAAACTTAGAGATGGAGGGAACCCAGCTTACACCAGAGACAAAAATACAACATACCCTTTAACTGGCGCAGTGTTCATAAGAAGAAAAACGTTCCACTGGCACGCTAAAAACGTCAACATTGTGTCTCCTATGCACTTTAGCAGTTTTTTACTTGACTTTAGTGGACAACTGCCAGGGTAAATTATTAAAAGAAAACAGTTATCAATAGCAGCGTACCTATGTTTAGCAGGCATGCCCACATAGACGTATATCCAGGTACTAATTGCAGTGCAGGACGCCAGACTGCGAAAATTACATAAGTGCATCACCAGGTTACCAAATATATTCCACCCTTATTTTCAAAACACTGCCGTCCAAATAAATGGACCCAATCGTGCGAGGAGGTCATGTTTCTAATTTTGAACGCAACATTTTAAATTCCATTTCAAGGCCTACAGTGGGATTTGCGTCTACTTATATGCACAGACTCTATTCAGTGATTTTAAAAACTCATTTTGTAGGGGACGGTCCTGTTTGGCGAGGAAGCATTCCAAAAGGCCTACAGCAAAAACTGCCCCATCTGGACAAACTCCCCAATTGTCTCTTCGAAGACTGAGCAAATAGACTCCACTGTTGATGATTATCTCGTGCTCAGACTGGAGATACCTAGAGATTTTTCCGTGGTTGGAGTCCATTTGGCAGCTGAGGCTGAGGGTGCCCCTTGCCTGCTCCCGAGGAGTCCCTGGGAGACAAAGGAACGCTTCCCTCCGTTTAGCTCTCTACCGGGTGTCTGTGTCCAGCAGATTCGTGCCAGGGGCACACTTTAGCTATAAAACCAGGGTGGTCCAATGTGAAATAGCCCCCCCCCATCCCCCGAAGGCAAGTTGGAAATCCATTTTACAGCTCTGCCAATCAGTCTAATCCATGCTGCCGAAATCACCCTAACAAATTCTGCATTCTCGGACAGAAGAAGAAAGATTTGGTATGTTCTTTTTATTATTTATTTGCTTTTGGAACTCATGTTTTTATACAAAGGGGCCTGTATATCATTTAGATACACCTAAATAGGAAACCAGTTGCAGCGTATTTAACAACATTCATATAATCAAATAGTATCGTAAAACGCGACTTATCATGTGTGCAAGTGTAACACTTTGTAAGAACTTTTAAAGTTTTATTTATATTGTAGTGAGGTTTTTTTTGAGTGCCCTCCTTGTTGAAAACCGATAGTGCTGTGAAGCCACTGGGATGACATTTAACACAACATAACTCACTCATATTGGCAGATGTTTACACTGTAGCAAGGCATTTTTTTTCCTTAGAGGAACTGATATGTTCTATACTATCGGACACACCACAAAGTAGTTAACTCAGAGTGCTTAGAAGTCACTTTTGGGACATTTCACGCAGAACAAGTTGTTACTTGTTCATTCTTATGCAAAGAAGAGACATTAATGTGGGTTGTTGTCTAAAGAGAAGAAGGTGGAACATGAGGACATTCTGACTGCCTACAATCCTAAACCAAGCTTAGACCCGGCTGAGTGGCATTAGGGCCCATGAGTGTGAGAGGCCCACTGTGGCAAGTTTTGTGGCTGTTATAACCCACCCAGCTGAAAGAGCAGGGGACATTTTTAGGTCTTGCCTACTAGACAGTCATGTGTTGTCTGTTGCAAGACGTATTGTTAGCTTACAGTGGGCTTAGAGTCTGTGCATTGCTCACCATTGGTTGGCTTCATCATCACTTTTGTTTGCTTCTTATTCACTAGCATATGTGCGCATTCCTGCCCTTTCTTGTGTTTGTCCCTACCCTGGAGCATGGGTACATTTCCGTGTCCTTACTAGGGGTGGGCGAAGAATTCCTCTCCCCGGCAGAGTTCGCGGAGTTTTGCGCACTCCGCGTTACGCAGGGATCGCGAGGTTCCACAAAACTCTGCGAAGTGACGTGGAGCAGAGTTTTTTCTTTCAAATAGCTCACCAACGTTAAGTTTGCGAGCGCACACGAGAATAAATCATGCGCTAGACCTCCTCCTAGCAAGATTTCTCAATGCAGATGGTCGCAGCAGGTCACAACTGCTCGCGTTAGGTTGTGACTGCTCGTGTTGAGAAATCTGGCATTCAATTTGAGGATGCTGCCGCTCGAGTAGAATATCTACTCGAACAGCAGAACAAAGCTGCACCCTTTTGCGCTACACATAGTGCTGTTCACACTGATTTTACAGTGTGGGACAAACTCCAGGCGCTAAAAATCAGTCAGAGCAGTGCTACTTGCTAAACTCCGCCGCTTGCGGTACTCCGCGGATACCCACTGAGTTTTGCGTCACTTCGCAGAGTATCGCGGAGCAGAACTCCGCAAACTCCACCCAGGCCTACACTCCTTACACTGTTCGCTTTTTCAGGCACTACTTTTTTCTTTTTTAGTGTAAGCACTACACAAGAGTGCACACATTTTCCTGCTGTTTCCCTAGTGTGTTTCCAAATAACAGCATCTGAGGTGCTCTGACGTCACTGATTTCCCCACCGGAGCCGAGGACAGCCGCAGGTAAGGCCGCACTCGACTCCGATGGGGAAATCAGGCTGAAAACGGCCTCCCCAGCTTTCAGGGATGCCTCGTTTGAAAGGGGGGAGTCTCCGCTTTCAAACGAGCCCTTTCTGAAAGGGTTTCCTGGCCGTGGATCGCAGCAGCGCTGTGATCCAAGGCCAGGAAACCCCACTAGACACCAGGGATGTCTTTGGGGGGGTCGGCCCTTGTGGGAATGGGTGACCCCCGCCCCGGGGGCATATTTGTTTATTACTGAACTTTGGCTTTCCCTAGGGGGGCGTGATCAGCCACCCCCCGAAATGTAAAAATCAAAGCAAAAATTTTTTAAAAATGGCGGCGAAATTGGCAGGGTGTCGGTCCTCCTGCTCAGTGGCCGACCCCCTGTGGGGGGAATTTTTTTTATAGCCATGTGCTTTTATAGCCATGTGCTTTCTGTGGGGGCCACAATCGGCCCCCAGCGAAGCCATAACTATAAAAAATAAAATAGAGAAGAGAGATCTCTCTTTCTTTATATATATATATATATATTCACTGAAAAAACCATAGGTTTCAGGGACGTTATAGTTAGAAATGAGCATTTAAAAAACCTTTGTAATTCACTGAAAAAACCATAGGTTTCAGGCACATTATAGTTAGAAATTAGCATTTAAAAAACCTTAGAAATTCACTGAAAAAACCATAGGTTTCAGGGACGTTATATTTAGTTGGACATTTCACGTGTACAAAACCAGAGAAATTCCGCCATTATATTTAGTTCAGCTTACTATAACTCGCGCCCCCGCAATGCACTGCTGATGACGTCACACTTCACATATTACATCATTCATGACATGGTCAGTGACATCACTAATGACATCTCAAATGACATCACTGATGACATCACTGATGACATCATCCACATGAAAATCTGATGCACCGCCTCACACCCTACTATAACCTTTGATACACCCACTGTAAAATACAAACTACCATTTTCGAAACCATAGACACACCAATACCAGTTACTACATACGCACTCACTGATTCCTAGGTCTACACACACATCCACTCATTCACCCATACAATCACAAATACATGCAGTCACTCATCAATACAACACTATCATATGCACTCATACACCTATACAGACACTCACACACCACCACTCATCCAGAGTTACTCACACACCTAGTCAGTCATGCAAAGAATCAATCACACTTCCATTTACTCACCTATACAGTTATACACACACCACCTCACTTATTCATACAGATACTAATGCATACTTAGTCTCTTATACAATCACTGATACAAGTACACACTCATCCATACAGCCACTCTCACAATCACTGACTCTCACGTATAGTCATTTATATACTCCAACTCTCACATACACTGCCTTTTACATATGTAGTTACTTGGACATGTACCACTGAGACATCCATTCACTCACCAACACACCCATACATACACTCACCCACCCATACAGCTGTTTCCACATGCACTCTTGAATCCATACACCCAGTGAATCAACCACTCACACATCTATGCACAGTCACACACCTCCCACCCACCCACACACACACTCAGGCACCCATACAAATACTCAGGCAACCAATCAATAACCCATATAGACACTCATGTAGCTACTGACCAACCCATGCAGCAGCTTACACAACAACAGACAGACTGATACAGACATTCACACAGTTTAGTCACTAACCCATGCATTCAGTAAGACACATTTAATCACTCACTTATACACGCACCTACTAAATCCTCCATCCAGACACTTATACACCCACTCATTCTTCAATACACCTTGGCATATATATAAAACATATTTAAACTTTATAGAAACACACATTCACTGGATGATGTCATCAGTGATGTCATTTGAGATGTCATAAGTGATGTCATCAGTGATGTCACTGACCATGTCATGAATGATGTAATATGTGACGTCATCAGCAGTGCATTGCGGGGGCGCGAGCTATAGTTAGCTGAACTAATTATAACAGCGGAATTTCTCTGGTTTTGTACGAGTGAAATGTCCAACTAACTATAACGTCCCTGAAACCTATGGTTTTTTCAGTTAATATATATATATATATATAATATATATATATCCAAAATCCTCGCCAGCTTCAATCTCCTCCGTGGAGAATAACGAGTGTGGACCCAAATTCTGTGCAATTGTTTATTGTAAACTCAATCCACCATAACGCGTTTCGGCTGTGACCGGCCTTGATCACATGACATCGCTGGCTCAATAGATCGCCCTTTTTAAAGTTTCAGTGCTCGTAAAACCAATGATGGCAATTGACAACATACTATGTATCTGCACCAATGCATGATTATATAAAAGTATAAATACCTTTTAAAATCACTTTGCATACAATTAAAATCACATACTGTGGTTACATTGTGTGCAGATCAGTACCTTATAATGTACATCAATTATTTAGTGGCTCAAATGCATTTTTATCCTGTCAATTGTTACAACAATGTTTAGATTTCTAAACCATTACTTTGCATAAAGTGACTAGTCCACAAAATTTAATACATAATTAATATACGATATCATATGCATTTTGAGCCTATACAGGGTAAGAGTTGGCAGTACAAATACCTTTTTGATATATCTACCTATTCCTGTCTGACCACTTCATTGTACAGTCATCTTAATGTGCAAAATAGCAATTACTAGAAAAAAGTGACTGAGTGCTCATCCAATCCTTTCCTACCTGGATTGCCTATAGTGCAAGTGAAACAAAAGTGCTAAGTGCTAATGACTGTCACCAGCAGCATCTATTTTAACTTAATGTCATAATGGCCTACCGGCAACGAATCCTAAAGTGCATGAAGTATAAAGCTGAGTGGAGGTCCAAACAGTTAAAGTGCATCTCAGAAAATTCATACATAAATTCAAACAGATTGTCAAAAAGATTTCTCAATTGAAAACTGCAGATCTAGCTTTCCCATATTCAAAAGTGCATACATATAGATAGAGATAAAAATTAATCCATTTAAAAGTTGTTATAAAATATGTCACTTAAAACTGGAGAATCTTAAAAACCTTTTGCATATCGCTATATGTCAATGACCCTCAATAGCCAATCCGAGTTAAATCCTTAAATTAGACTGTACATGCGCATAAATATGCCAGAATCACACTCCTGCCTGAAACAGATTCCATGATGTTAAAGGTATGTGTGCAAATCCTCACTGGTGTTTAGGCCCTCTGGGTACTTTGTGTCCAACTCCAGTATGTATCTTGTCTCTAAACGTCTAAGCTTAGCTTCCCGGTTGCCACCTCTTTTTTGAGCTGGTACTGCATCAATAATAAAATACTTCAGTTGTTTAAGATTGCTATTATGAAATTCTTTAAAATGTCTCGCAACCGGGTAACTGGAGTCATTATTGACAATGGCCCTTAAGTGCTGTAGGATCCTCTTATGTGCAGCTAACTTGGTGCTACCTATGTACTGTAGGTTGCAGCTGCATTCCAGCAGGTAGACTACATGATCTGTTTTACGGGTTAAGTGCTTGTCAATCACCTGTATTTTATCGTTGAATGCGGTTTGGTACGAAGTTTTATTTATACCATATAAACAGGCTTTACAGCTTGAACATTTATAGAAGCCTTTTCTTGCCGTTAACCAGATCCCTAAATCCAGGTCCTCTGGACTACTCTTAACCAACGCATTCCCCATTGATGCAGTCTTCCTACATGTAATAGCTGGCATTTTTGGTAAGAGGCAGCCTATTACTGGGTCGTCCAACACAATAGGCCAGTTACGTCTGATAATACCCCTAAGTTGTTTCTCTTGCCTTGAATATGATAAAATCAATCTGGTAGGTTCATTGGTTAAATCGAGAGCCATGCTACCTGCGTCTTGATGTTTTGTATTATATTGCAGCAGATCTTCCCTGGCTCGCTTCCTAGACTTAGTTATCGCGGCATCTATGATCTTAGTTTTGTAACCTCTTGCTAGGAAACATTCCTTACTTTCCAATTGTTTAACAGATAGGTCTGCCTCATCAGTACAGATCGGTCTTATCCTTAGCATTTCCCCATACGGAATACTCTGTATGAGGTGCGGAGGATGCGAACTCGTCGCATGCAACACTGTGCTGCCAGCTATAGGTTTGCGATACAAAGATGTAGTTAGTTTATTGTCAAAGATCTGAACCTGCACATCTAAGAATGTACCCTGTCTGCGCTGATGGATGAGGTGAAGTTCAGATTAACATCATTGTCATTGATCTGCAAGATAAACTCAATAGCACTTTGCTCAGTGCCATACCATATAATAAATAAATCATCGATGAACCTTAACCAGGAAACTACCTTTTCATGGTAGATATGCTCAAATTGTTTTCTGAGGACCAGCTCCTCCCACCAGCCCATGAATAAACATGCATAGCTGGGGGAGAAGCTGGCCCCCATTGCCACCCCCTGTATTTGCTGATACATTTGGTTTTTAAAGAGGAACAGGTTGTTTTCCAGACAAAACAGTAACATACTGATTAACATTTTGTTATGTTGGGCATACTTCAATGGTCTACTGGCTAAAAAATGCTCCACAGCCCTGATGCCATCAATATTTCTTATACATGTATAAAGTGATGTCACATCCAGGGCTAATAAAATACAACCAGACTTCCACTGTATGTTTTCTATTTTACGCAGGAAGTCGCTTGTCCTGTACGTAGGATCTCAAACTTTTAACATGCTCTTGCAAAAAATAGTCAATATATCTTGACATATTTTCTAGGGGCCCGTCACATGCTGCTATTATAGGCCTTCTTGGTGGCTTGTGTATGTTCTTATGAACTTTTGGAATGAAGTAGATCACAGGGATGGTAGGGTGCTCTTTCTTCAAATATTTGTATTCTTCCAGATTAAGTAAGCCCAAGCTCTTCCATGCTAGAAGCTTTGCAAAAACGTCATCCTGTGTACATTTAAATTTTTGAAGCTAACATTTCCTGTAGCATTCTGGATTATTGAGTTGTGAAAACGCTTCCTCCATATAGTCATGCAAGGGCCACAACACAATGTTCCCTTCCTTGTCAGAGTTTCTGACCACCACTTGTTTTTCTTTTTTCAATTTATCGATGAGTTGATGATATTTTCTTTCCTGATAAGTGAGTTTCCTCTTTGTTTTATTGATGCCAATGTTCAATTTTTTGACCTGCGCCACCACCTGCTCATTAAACACATCTAAGGAGTCACGAGGCATTATCGGGGTAAATTTAGATTTGATTTTAAATGGGGTGTCCGGTTTGGCATTGGTTTCTTGTATTGGTGGCTCAGCACCAAGGTATCGGACTTGATTTCCTTGCCCAATGTCACTTCTCTCTGAAGCCCCATTGTCGTTCTCCAAATCATAAAGATCCCGAAGCAGATCCTAATCTGCAACTATCAGATTGGGAGCACTCGGGGTATTCGTTGTTGATATAACATTCCCCATATGTTTTGACTGGGTTTGGAGCTGGTGATATTTTTTCAATTTGAGTTTTCTTTTGAATTTATATATGTCTGTTCGAGTCTGTGTATAGTTAAAATTGTTCTCCAGGCAATAAGATAGCCCTAAGGAGAGCAGTTGTTGTTCGGCTGCATTGAGGTCTATGTGGGCTAGATTGATAATTGTGTTTGCGCCGGTGGGGGGTGTAGGCAGCTGTTGTGCAGCCCCTACTTGCGTTTCCATTACCCCCGCCCGCATGCTGGCTTCTTGATGCCTGCGCTCTCTGCAGGCCTTGCTTCTTTCCCTTCTTCTCTGGGTATTTTGCTTTTTCCGGGCCTGCTGTTTCTTCGACGCAGTGTTTCCCTTCTGCTTCTTCTTATAAAATCCAGCTCCTTCCCTAAGGTCAATCTAATGGTGCTTTGATCAGGCCTTATCACAGTTGCCTCCGACTCAGATTCGCTTTAAAGCACCGAACTCACATCAGATGCTGATGTAATTTCTGCCTGATGGTGGTCTTTATCTGTTTGATGAGACAATTGCATCTCTTTGCTGGCCGTGGCGTTCCTCAGAGAGTCATATTTACGTGCAAACGTGAAAATCTGCCCATTTGCATAGTCCTCCTTATCTCTTTTAAACTTATAAGTTTTCCTTATCTTAATTTTGTCTTCCTCTTTGTGCAGCCTAATCATCATTTCATCATGCAATTTCTGTTTTTGTTGGGAATCTCCTTGCGCCTTGATTTCCTCATTTAGAGCGTCTATTTTCAATTGCAGGTCGGCTCTGTCAGTCTCCGCGTACTTGACCAAAATTTGTACCAGCTTGCGAGACGAATCTAGGTTACATTCCGCCCACTCAGCCATCATCCGGGGGTTTGGTGTCTCGTAACTTGGGCTATCATAATCCTAAGGCCCCTAGGGATTCTTCCCACATCCAGGTACTTTTGGAGTGACTTGGACTCCCACCATTTAGACTGCTCTTGTCGCATGAGTTTCTCAAGAGCACGAAAATTATCTTTGATGCTTTTCGCCCCTCCACTTGCTTCTCCATTTACACTTCTACTAATCTCCCGCTGCTCCGGGGGGAGGAGTCCGAGAACATCTCCTCCGCTGCAGTTTCGCAATCTCTCAGCGTGTCAGCGGACATCGTGAGTAAATGATCTATTGATTGTACACAATGGGTCCTCCTTGCTCGTCTAATACCACCCGGGGTCCCACAGGCGCACACCTCCCCACTTGCTTTGAGCAATATACAAGTTCCGCGTACCTTTCTCTCGGGAGATATTGCGATGCGGTCACCGTTCACCGCTCTGCTGCACCCAACAGCCGCCGCGGGTCCAGCTCCGCTCCGCTCTGTCCACCTCACCAAGGCACGCCTTTCCGTATCCACAGGGGGCTTCCATAGTTTCCGTTGCCAAAATACTCCTTTACGCTTCCAGGTTTCACAGCCGCAACAACAGCAGAGGATGCCAGCGTCCGTGTCTGCCGGGAGCTTGACTTGCCAATCTCGGAGCCAACTTTCAGAGAGGGGGTCCACAGCACCGGAGGAAGGCAATCCGGTAAATATCCAAAATCCTCGCAGCTTCATATATATATATGTGTGAACAAGGGGACAGGGTGCTCGAAACGCGTCACGGAGTGAGAGGACAATAAAACATCTTACCTGCCATCATTATCTGGGTCCGTTTCTCTCTGTTCGCCAGTGTGGAGGTTCTGAGAGTGCTTTTGGAGGATATATATATATATATATATACAAAGGGGAAATACCTACCTGTCAAATTTTTATCACATATATGCCTTTACCACACATTCGTTCACAATGACTATTCAATTGTAAAGGCATGTGTGGTAAAGGCATATGCGTAGTAACATTTTGCGTGGTAAAGACTTGCGTGGTAGTGTCACGTTTGTTGGAATGACTGTGTTGTAAAACCATGTGTGGTAATGGCTTGCATGTTTCCATCATACATTCTTCCCATTCTCCAACCCTCAACCCCTGCATCTGATGTAGCAGATGCGAAGATCGCTCCTTCTCCTACCTAGCAGCAAAGACATGGAATAAGGTACCCCTTCATGTCTGGACCTCCCAATCTCTTTTAGAGTTCCAAAAGTCCCTGAAGACCTGGCTATTCAGCTAACTAACTGGACCCTGCCAGCTGCTGGATACTGTCAACGGTGACAAGAAGTGCTCTACAAATCTACTGATTGATTGATTGATGGAGTCCAGTGCATGGTGGGCAGAAGTTGCATTTTTCACACTCCAGATGTTCCCAGAGGTGGGATTTAACTCACAAGAAACGACTCAGACAAGGATGAGAATACTAAGGATAATGATGAGCATCAGTAAGTAATAGGGCCATTTAAAACTGAGCTATTTTCAGAGCCTTTATGGCAAGTGAGTTGTTAATGTGGCAGAAGCAGCCTCATGGTAGTGTGCGTGAGGTGCTGATAAAAGTCATCAATAACCATCTAAGTACACAAGACATGGTACTTCAGTAATACACTATGCAGAATTGTCTAAAGCCAAGTATCATCACTTTTATTTCCGCTGTTTTACCAATTCTGGTAAGACCTTTTGTTCCATAGTTTTGGCTGCACTCTTTAATCAAGTTTTATTTGAATAATTTTCCTTGCTAAGTAGATTGGCTCAATATGTGTTTGTGCTGAGTCCTGCATAGTAGGCTTAAAGAGGGCAGTGGGTGGTTAGTTAATTGCTGAAGCAACTGAAATTCAGCTATTAGTTTAGATGTGGACTTAATTTCAAAACTCAAGTTGAAGTATTAATTTTTACACCATTCAATGTAGCATAAATTCAGTTTTATGTCACTTTAACAGCGAGGGTCTCTTATCTTAATTACTCTGTCCACTGAATACATTCATTTTAATTGGAATTATTTAGCTTTATTCTGCAAACAATGTGTACAAATTCACCCATAAAAAACTCGATTCCCTATTTAAATAGAAATGTACTAACCAAATGACTTACTACTTCCCAGTGTCGAAAGAATACGGGCATTAAAATGTTTTATGATCTGAAAATGCAGTTAGTTTCATAATTTTCTTTAAATGGGTATTTTTATTCCTTTGTTTTCATAAAGCATGTGTCTGGTGCGTATAATCTGCTTTGAACTTTAGTTTGCTTTTTTTAAGTACTGACTTTAATTGCTCTTGTGTGTTTGGTTTGACAAGTACATTTAATTAGAAAGTCATGCTCATTTTTGCTAATTCAAAACCCAAACATTGAAACTCGCACTTGGCTCACAGCAACGGTGAGCACGTTGTCTGGGTTTGACATAAAACACACTCAGGCTGTTCAGTTCATATTCTAGTCCACAAACCATCTGGGCTTTTCACATGCAAGTGCACGGATTTAGGCCATGTATATTTGTGCAATGCATATCTTTATATCTACAGCTGCTCAAAAACTAGGTCTATTCACAGAATGAAACTATGCCGATGCCATTTGTTTCTCCATCAAAAGTAAAATATTAAAAATCACCTCGCACATTAATATATAGAATTGTTTTAGCTTTAGTCTCAGTAATTTACATTGCTATCCACAGTGTTCTACAGTGGACTGGCATTTGTTAAGAAAACCTTCTTAATAAATGTTATCCTCAAAAGAGTAGCAATTCAGGGATACAGAATATTCTCAATTGTAGTTTACCACTCTGCTCTCTTGCCTAGGACGGTGCGAGTATTTTAACTGCTGGAGCACTACCCATACATGGCCATTTTGCAGACTTTTTGTGGTAAGTTTGTGCTGCCACCACCATGCGGTGCCCCAAGGCTGCTCCATTTCCTCCACCCTACAAAAGTACTGTCAGTGTCTTTACCTATAGAAAGAAACTTTGACCTATAGAAAGAAAGTTTGGAATGTTTTCACTTCAGAAAATGCAGTCTGTCTACACCAAATACAATTACCTGAATCCTGAAATCCTGCATGATTGGCCAAATATCTATGCACCCCAATGATAGATCAGAAGGTACAGAAAGAAACTTGAAACAATAATTTGCAAATCCAACAAGTCTCGCCTTAGGGAACCCTTGGCTTTACCAATGGTCCTTGCCATTGCTGCGCAGAAGGACTTTTAAAAAAGAAAAAAAAATCCTGTGACGTGAATGGCCGCGTCATTTTGTAGGCGCTTATGCAAAGCATGTGTGTGGCCACAAAATGACGTTAGCGATTTCTTTTCTTTTTGCTAAGCTTATGCTCAGTATGGCTGTGTAAAAAAATGAATTAGTGTGGTTGTGGTAAAGCAACATGGGTGGAGGTGGTTTGTTAGAGTCACAGAGGACAGTGGAAGCAATAGGGAGACGGGGCCACTGGTGGGGGGGTAGCAACGCGCAGGTTGAGGGGGAGGAGCATGGAACATGTAGGTGAGGAGTAGCAAATGGAGAGAGACAAAGGTGGGGGAAGTAAAAGGATCAAAGAGGGCACAGCGTGGAGCTCGGGAAGAAGCACACAGGAAAAAAAAGCAATGCAATGGAATAAGCACACAAGGACATCATAGAGGAGGGAGAAGGAGAAGCACATGGGCACTGAAAGAGCAACACCAGCGAGTGCTGCAGAGTGGGAGAAGTACATGGAGGGGACAGCTGGGAAACACTCACATTCTTGTAGAGTGCTTAAACAAAAGGAAAAACGTTCTGCCTGGAAAGGGAGCAAAGGAAGAACACAGTAATATGTTCATGCTCCAGGGGTGTGACAAACACAAGATGAGCATGGAAAGCCCAGATATGCTAATAAATAAGAAGCAATCAAATGAAAATGACAGTAAAGTGAGCAATGGTAAGCAACGGGTGAGCTCTTAGCCTGCTGTAAGGTAACAATGTATTTCACAACAGATGATTCAAATTGGATTGGTAAACAAAAAGAAAAAAATGTAGTATGGTTGGTGGTAGCAACACCGAGGGGGTAGGGCTGAATCATGGGGGGTGGAGAAGTAATCAGAGAGCGAGGGAAAGCAACACATTGGGTGAGGGTGGAAGGGTAGCAACACAGAACATGTGGGGAAGTAGCACAGAGGGCATGGGTGAAGGATAGCAAACAGAGAGTAACATGAGGGGGAGCAAACAGATGAGAACTAGCACAACATGGAGCTGGGAGGAGAAGCACAGGGGGTAAAATAGCAGCACAGTGGATAAGCACATAGGAGCATCATGGAAGAGGACGGGGCGAAGCACATGGGCAGAGAAAGAGCAACACCAGCACGTCCGTTGGAGGGTAAAAAGTACATGAAGGAGACAGCAGGAAAGCAAAGACAAGTAATAAAAGTAGTATCTGAAAAGTGAGCAGTGGAAGGGCACAGTAATGCACCCATGTACCAGGGGAGGGACAAACACAAGAAGAGGATTTAAAGCCCACACATGCTAACGAATAAGAAGAATGCAAATATTAGTGACAATGATTCCAGCCAATGGTAAACAATGGGTGAGCTCTGAGCCCGCTGTAAGCTAACAATATTTCTCGCAAAGACAACACATGCACTATCCAGTAGGTGAGACCTAACAAACATCATATATTGTTGTAATTTGTATCAAAGCAGATTTCATAACAAGGGAGAGCATCTGTGAAACCTTGAATGGGTGCTCTTTAGAGGCAGGTCAAATTACCAAAAACTGAGCTTCTCTGAAGATGGCAATGTCCATGAAATGCACATAAGAAGATTTCTTTAATGCAATGTGATGCTGACTTTAAATGAAAACAAGCATTGACAGAGTGAAAAGGTCTGACCGTGGGAGGCTTGTACTATTTTATTTTTTTCAAATACATATAAGAGACATCATACGTTTAAAGGTGATAAAATGTAAAAATTACACCAGCTAAACAAAACATGAAATAAAAGCACAAAGTGAGTCAAAGACTGGCCACCAGCCCAAGCATTGAAGTGGGCTACTTTTTAGGTGGATATGCACAGGTACACAAGCAAAATGCCTTTCCTTCTGAATTGTGCTAATGAGTCTCAGTGTTGCTTCATACTGCTCTGAAGAGTGCCCCTTAGCTATCTTTAATGTGTGATTCATGGAGTGATGGATTAGGGTCATTACATTTATGTTGACACCTAGTTTAGTCCTCATTCTTTCTACCTCTTTCCTAACTTTGTTGCCTATGTTCATTATTTTTTTTAATCATTGTACACAATGGGGTATATGGGTATTTGCCAGGTGGTCAAGGCATTTACCTAGGTACTAAGGACAAAAGAGTGTCCCAGTACACAAGGGACCTGGGCCTCATGGTAGAAATAGTCTGGTACCTCACACTTCCTGTAGAGAAATCAGTGTCTTGCTAGGTGCATTCCCAGAAAGTGTAATTTCCCAATGCCCATAGGGAATCTGTAGTTGGCTTTCAGATCTAGGAAGCTTGATCCATGTGTAAATTCACATTCACAATATCCGTTTTCTCCAGGGGGCAGTAGATGGATGATTGTGTTGTGGCATGGGGGAGGTGGCCACATAGATACCATTTCCAAAGTACAATGGGCACATCAGCTGAAGCTGCCTCACAGGCACGATAGTCCACAAACTCCAATGACCACTTCTGATGCCCATTGGCACTTTCACATCTTTTTCCAGTTTCCAGGAAGGTAATTTGCCATTGATGGTGACAGGGTTCTGTGTGTTCTGTGCAAAAGAGTAAAGTCCGTATTAAAGGCCAAAGTACAGCTTACTAATAGGAAGTTGTGTTAGATGTTCTTTTAATGCGCCCTATGATGGTGCTTCCTATTTGTGAGGTGAACTGTAAGTGCAGTTGATCAGTTCCTTTGAACAAATTTAGCAACTTTAGATTCAACTTGCCATACCTTACTAACTCCCTTCCACCTTCGCCTCCCTGAATTTCTCCCTTGGCCAGCAAGTTATTCTGTACTACCAGAAACTCCTTCCACATCTCCCAGTACACTTCTTTGCACTGAATGGTGGCTAGTAGTGTTGACTTCCTCTGGAGTACTCTCCAGTTTCTTTTGCACCCATGCTATTAAATCTGCATAATAGGCACAATGTACTTTTCTACATCAACGTAGACCACCAGGTGCATGGCTGTTTTTGTGGCAGAGAAAACATTGTGCTGTGCTTGGAGATTGGTAGGAAACCAAAGGACGGTGGCGCTCTGAGAGAGAGGCAAGTATGTTTTTTCTCTTGCCGCTCCAGGGTAAGAGAGTTAATGGTCAGATATCGTGTGACCAGGGCATCTTCTGTTCTCCACCACTTGGGATCCCTGCAAGAAGTGTTTTGGGGTTGAATGCACTGTACCAAGACTGCAGCAATTACCACATTTTTTTCATCTACTTTTAATGTAGACTTTTTTATAGCATCATAATTTATAGAGAAGGTAATATTATCATTGAAGACAATAATAGAATGATTAACAGCAGTGTTATTACTTGCACATATAAATGGTGCCTAGCTTTTCTTCAGCCATCTATTTACAAGGCAACTCTCTTCTATTATTGCAGAAATGTTCCATGCTATGGGTGAATTTGGATCTGTAGAGGTTCCAAGAGACAAAATCCCCAGCATCCTGAGGCTAAACATTACAGCTAGATATCATTTCAGTCTTATTTTCAGCTGTCCATAACACTTGCAAATGCAATTTTCTCAGGCCATGGGCCAGGCTGGGAAGGAACAGTTCAGGGTAGCACAATAGTATGAGCAGAGTTACTCCTGTTGTAGCAAGGAAAAGCCATGCTACTCAGCCCCATGCTAGCCCAACCTCACACAAATGTTTTCTTTGGTCAGAGGTGGTATGGGTGTTGCAGCACAAGACTTTCATTTTGTAGTGGCAATCAACTTCAGCATTTAGTGGCAAATTATCTTTGGCACTTCATGGCAAATCCTCTTCAGCATGTAGTGGTAAATCCTCTTCTTTTTTTGGGGAGAGGTTTCCAGCACTTGCCCCCTGAGATGTGCTGCACCTTTCAGCAGGAGCACATGCCTTTTTACGGTTGGATGCATCCATTATTGGAGGCCTTAACACTTGACTGCTGTATTGGTGGTGAGTAATATCATGCAGGGACCATTCCAATGAAACTGCAGTGCTCTCGTTCTCTGATGTACTTTCATGTGCACTCGTTCCCCTGGCTGAAGTTGATCACAGGGGAGACTGGGTTCCTTGGGAAAGACTCTTAATACCTGTGAATGGAAGGTCTTTACACGACTTGCAAAGCATGGCAATAATCCAAGGCAATGTTGTCTGCCAAGTGTATATCTAATGCAGATAGGTGTACCAGTGACAGGGAGTCTCATGAATCTGCCCACTACGAGCTCATGCAGGCTAAGTCCTCTTTCCCTATTTGCTGTACCTTACATCCACATGAGAGCGAAGGGTAATACATCAGGCCATGTGAGGTCAGTTTATGTACAGATCTTTGGAAGCTCCACTATTTCTCTCAACTTTTCCTGCTGACAGTTCAGTGACAGCACAGTGACAGTTCAGTTGTACTTAGAAGGGCCTAACAAATATCACGCATTGTTTGGGCAGTGAAGTTAGTTCCATTATCACTGTTTATGGTTGGTACAATGCCAAACTGATGAATAGTGTTTTAGCAGTATTTTTGTTACTGTTTTTGCATCGGCTTTAATACAGGTGTAGACTTCTAACCAACCTAAAAACATACAAATAAATAGAAGGGTGTAAGGGGACTCTTTGGGATGCTGTGGTTACCTAGTTATGTGTAGGGAGCAGATGGAGGAGGAGGAAGAAACCCTCCGAAGAAATCTAAAATATCTTTAGGATTCTCGTCATCATGAGTAGGGGTTTCTTCAAGCTGGGGATTCATCGGGCAGTAAGCCTAACTTTCAAGTCATTTCTCTCTGTCACCTTGTCATCAGTCAATTCTTTTATGGCATTATACTTTTAATTCCTTCACTTGTTACTTTAATTTTCCATGAAGTCTTTTAAACATCTCTTTATACCAATCATGACATGCATTCCATTGATCTTCTGGCACCCCACTTTTCCTTGCTTACAAAACTCCCCTTAAATGCACTATTTTATCCAAATCCAAAGCTCCCTCCACCTGAAATAGTTTGGAGGGTTCTGTTTTATTTGTACCAGTGACAGTTAACTAAATACTTGCATGTTCTGTGCCCACAGTGCACATATATATAATGCTCTGGGGTCCCTTTTAGCGCTGTGATTACCCTTGATCTTGCACCCATATAATTCACTTCAAACCAAACACATGGAAAGTGCTGAGGTTGTATAGTGTTTATATTTTTGTCTCTATGATGTTTCTCGCTAAAGAGCAATATACTAGGTATAACTCTGGACTTGAGGCACAAACACTAAGTGATGTTTCTTGCTAAAGATCAGTACACTAGGTGTCTCTCTTGCCTTGAGGCGCAAACATGGTTCATTGTGGAAAGATAATGAAGAAAGAAAAGAACAATAGCTGAACACACAGGATATATACACATGTTCTCCATTGGGTCACGATTTCACTGAGCCCATTTGCATTCAAGGAGTTTAACTTTTTGAGAACCTTGGGGCAGTTGAGCTTGGTGTTCAGACTTGGTCAACGGTTATATCCTCTATTTATGCCTGACGCACAAGCAGGATTAAGAATAAATACCTAACACTGTATCTCATGCTCAAACCTTGTATCATCTATACTCTCACACTCTGAGACCTGAGACAGTATACATTAGAACCTCTAGAACTCATAACCTAGAACTTTCAACCTAGCACTTTAAACATGGCACTTTAAACACAGCACTTGGAACTTAAAACTTAAAACCTAGAAACCGTCTTTGTAATTGCGAAAAATCTTACTTTTACTAGTCCTTATTCTTTTTTTTATGTGTGTTCAGGTAGCCTGAGTCCCCTGCATTCGTAGGACATGAGCATAGAGAGTGGGCCTGCAGACACAGATAAGCCCTCAGAAATGTTTGAGTAGGGATTTTTTATAAGGTCCCTCTACTTTTCAAGATGCGCACACTTGGCTGTTCAGGGGAGAATCACCTGCTCTGCAGCCCTCCAAAATGCCAGTGCCTAGTTTTTCTAGTACAAAACATCAAATTCTGTTGTTGAAAAAAAAACATTTTTCTCATTTGCCTATACCTACTAAGTTGTCCTTATTATTCCAAGTTATTTTTCTGGATTCACCATAAATGGCCCTCAGCTAAAAGGCATGTCCACCCTGTGAATTAATACAATTGAATCTATATCTTCAGATTTACCATGTGACAGCTTAAGAATCATTGAAGTGAGTCTCAAAATAGAGCCTTAATAGTATGCCAAAGGATCCCTTTGAGACATAATTTGTCGTGTAGTTCCTATATTACCCATACAGGACCTGCGCGTTCGGATAACATAAACTGTGGGTTTGGTGGCAGACTGATTCTGAGCACCCCCACCGAGAAATGCTAGCCTGTTTGCATAAGCTAGCTCACAGTGCCACTTGTGTCTCCTCTTATCGGGGAGAGAATAGTTTCAAGCAACCTCAGAACATGACAACCCTGATCCCTCAGGATCATGGAAACAATGTACTACTTTTCACTCAGTCACTCGTGCTTACTTATCTTGCTCAGGGATACACAGAATAAACAGCCTGGGCGTTTCAATAAGGGTTTATTGAACAGTCGTTATTCTTGTGTAGAATATATGAGCTGCAACAACTATTAGACAGTAGCAGAGATATATGATTAGCAGTACAATGAATATAAATGGATAGTACAGTTCTACCATCTTGCAATACGCATGAATAAATACATGAATATAAAATGCATTGATAAAAGAAAGCGCGTACTCCTACGATGTCTATCTAGATGTACCTAAGTGTACCTAGCATGTGAGTAGGTGTGAAGCCAAGAATCCCTCGAGGATTTAGTCGAACCCCATTACCTGAAGTGTGAGAATGTCGGAGCCCTTCTTGGTCCCGAGTTGGACACCCTGCGAGGGATATTCAGACCACTGTCAGCTGGAGGGTCTGCATGCAGGAGCCTCAGCGTTTCTGGTCAGTGTGTCGGCTTGGAAGTCTCGGTTCCCTCTAACTAACACTAGCAAGAGGTGCTGTATTTATACAGAAAGTATCTAGGACTCCTTTGTCCCTTGTTGCTTGTATTAGCCATTGTTGGATTTGAGGATGACGTATGGGATGAACCGTGTACGTAGATATGGGGAGGAAGGTGGTGTAGCCCCAGCCTGGTTTCTAAGAACCCTTATGAATATTCATTCATACTGTGTGAGTCTATAGATGGAGTTATAGGACTCTATTGTTTAGGAGAAACCCTCCTTCTGCACCCAGGACTAGAACTAGGTAAAGGTTCAATCCTAAAAGGCTTGTTACAGTGTAGTGTAGGGGAGGTAATGTAGGTGAAGGGGTATGATGTTACCCGGGCCTATATTAGGGTACCTATATGGAACATAACACCCACTCCTCTTCCGAACAGTCAACAATGATAAAAATGCTGGTGAACCATTTCCACTATTAGGTAGTAGCGCATTAAAACCATTAAAACCATCACAGAGTGTTGTAAAAACATTGTCTTAAAATCAGTTTTAAAAACAGTCTCAGGGGGAAGAAAAAAAAATATATTTTTTGAAAAAGCATTTCTTGGAATTGCTACTTCAGCCAAAGTCCTAATTGAGTTCGTTTAGATAAGTCGAACCACTATAAGCGTCAGGAGGCCATGCTTTTCAGCGAAAGTGTCAACTTTAAAGGAAATGTTCCAAATTTAGTTGAGTTTTGGAGAAAAAGAACAAACTGAATTCTTTCCCAGCACACGATGAGCCAATTTTAGATTAAGTGTCATGGCTGGGAGACGCAACATCATCGTTGCTTGCTGCTGCAGGGGACGGTCCTTGTATCACCTCGCAAAGTACGTCAATGGAGCACAGATGATATTCAGCACTGGCAACAGCTGGTGTAGAGGCAGCCGGTGCTGTAGTCGATACCTGGGTGCTAGTGGTGGAGCTGATGCTCAACCCCGTTGTAAAAGGCACCTGCGGATTCTCGAGGAATGCAGCCATCAAGATGGGAATACGCTGGGGACATTGCCGAGCATGGGCCCTCAGGGGTTCCAGCCAGGTATTCAAGTCCGCAGGCGTGTCCGTTGCAAGTGTCAGACAGAGGTCCAACACGCATTCGTCACCGCAAAACAGGCATCGAAGAACAGGAAAGGTGCAGTCCATCCAGACTGGTCTAAACTATAGGAACCAAGGGGCACTCAGTTCCCGTAGGCGAGGTGTGCCCAGATGCTGTACCATGCGCTCATGATATTTGTGCTCCAGGAGCACTTTTGCCATCTCGTTGGTAATTGGGTCGTCCTTTGCGGAGCAGAAAAATGACAATCAGGATTCCTGCGATAGAAAGCAGGATCAGCGGAAGACCTCCAAAAACGCTTCCCAATACGGAGTGTATAAAATTTGGAATAACTCCGAGGATTGTCTGAAAGGTGCTTAGAAATCCTGACCCTATGGTCTTAAATAGGTGTACAATACCACTCGTATCAGACATGTTAAAGATACAACCCACCATTTCTACTAAATGAATGGGGCAGTTTGTACGTATAAGTGCCTGTATCTCAGTCGAGGTCCATGCGATTTGAAGATCAAAGGTCTCTCAAGCGGAGGTTAAGGTACTGTTTGCTTCAAAAGCATGGCTTTCAGTCTGCTCAAAGTATCAAACTGTATAAAGGAAACATTCAATGAAGGCCATAATGGCGCCTCCCTGACTGTACCTGTTGGGGGAAACAATACTGGCATACAGCAAGTAACCCTGGAGTTCACAGTGACCAGATAGGCAATACCCAGAATCATCCCACAGCAACCTTGATCGTGCAGCATCAAGTAACTCCCATTCAAGAGCATCTCGAATGCCGGTTTAATCACGGCAGCTGGAGACCCTTTCATGTGGCAGGACAAGTTTGCTACCGACCAATTACAAGCTCCGTGCAATGAAATGTCCTGGCACATGAGAGAACCGCTTAGAGCGTTCTTGCAGTTTGTACCGCTTAGAAACACTTCTCGATCCCCACTCCGGCATCGAAATCTGTATGGTAACTCCCAAGATTCCTTAATGTATTCCTTACCCATCTTTTCATATTTGCCCGCCTGCCTTTGCTTAAGGCAATATTGAAACTGAAAAGTAGTGACCGGTAGAGTGATGTGGCCATGGATAAGCCATTCCGTAGACGGAGATTCCGCTACCGTGAATGGTAACCTGTCCAGTTTTTCAATACGCAGCATTGTATATTTTGCTCCCCTTTGTGCCATTTCCATCTGTTTATCTGTTAGATTATATTCAGAAAACAGAGACGTACTGTTGATATAACGCCAAGGCACATAGCCTGCACGCAAAGATTGCAGCGTCCAGCTCAATAACATAACAGAACGTAACTGAGATTGCCCGTGTTGTAATATGGCTAAATCCTGTTCCAGTATGTCTATCGCAGAAGATACAATGTTGCCTAAGGAATATATCCCGGAGGTCAAAGTTGTTAACCCGTTGTCTACCACTGCTAGAGATTTCTCCAAGTTAATACGGTCTATTTCCCGTATTCTCTCTGTGGTCTCTTGTTGGGATATTTTCCAGTTTTCATTGTAGGCAGCATAAATGTCAGCATATATGAAACCTGGGACCTAGTAAAAAATCCCTAAAATCCATGTCTTGTGAGAGTAAGGCTTGGGGGTCGATTCCGATCTCGGTCGGAGGCGCACCCAACACTATTCGGCCGGGAAAAAAGCCAGGCGAATGCCTGTTTCCCGACCGATTCGCACATTCTTCCGAACGAGCAAGTACGATGTGCACAACTGCATAGATTCCGACCCAGTCGTACTCACCCAATCCAGGTCCTGTTCTCCGACCGAGCCGGATCCGTAAACGCAGAATCGAGTCGCACGGAAGCCAAAATGCAGCCCCGTCCGGCCGGACAAGTACGATGCGCTTTCCGTACGCGCCGAACCCGTCGCTACGCACGGCACGTCAAAGCATCCGGGAGAGGCGCACATAAGCTCCGATTCGCGCCACAACACGATCCACGGCTACGAGACGAACACGCCAGCGACGAGGACGAGGCGAAGCAAAGAGAAAGACGAACGACACGAACCAACTATGAATCCCATCGTGCCGATCCTACCAATATTCTACATCTACTACCGGAACAGGCACGGACGCGTACGGCGCAGAAGGTAAGTCAGACACCAAGCACAAAAACAAACTACACGTACCCGACATATCACACACACACAGAGGGTTGCAGAAATTACTTACACCAGCAACATCAGCACCATAGGGGCGGGATGGCCATCACCAATACCACATATACACATCGGGGCCTGGATGCCCACCACCACTACCACCCCTACTCAGGGGGTGCCAGATGCCTGTCACTACTCCCACCTCCACCCAGGGGGTGCCAGATGCCTACCACTACTACCACCTCTACCCAGGGTGTGCCAGATGCCTACCACTACTACCACCCCTCCCCAGGGGGTGCCAGATGCCTACCACTACTAGCACCCTTACCCAGGGGGTGCCAGATGCCCACCACCACTACCACTCCTACTCAGGGGGTGCCAGATGCCTGTCACTACTCCCACCTCTACCCAGGGGGTGCCAGATGCCTACCACTACTACCACCTCTACCCAGGGGGTGTCAGATGCCTACCACTACTACCACCTCTACCCAGGGTGTGCCAGATGCCTACCACTACTACCACCCCTCCCCAGGGGGTGCCAGATGCCTACCACTACTACCACCCTTACCCAGGGGGTGCCAGATGCCTACCACTACTACCACCCTTACCCAGGGGGTGCCAGATGCCTACCACTACTACCACCCCTCCCCAGGGGTGCCAGATGCCTACCACTACTACCACCTCTACCCATGGGGGCTGGATGCCTGTCACTACTCCCACCTCTACCCAGGGGGTGCCAGATGCCTACCACTACTCCCACCCCTCCCCAGGGGGTGCCAAATGCCTACCACTACTACCACCCCTCCCCAGGGGTGCCAGATGCCTACCACTACTACCACCTCTACCCATGGGGGCTGGATGTCTGTCACTACTCCCACCTCTACCCAGGGGTGCCAGATGCCTACCACTACTCCCACCCCTCCCCAGGGGGTGCCAGATGCCTACCACTACTACCACCCTTACCCAGGGGTGCCAGATGCCTACCACTACTACCACCCCTACCCAGGGGGTGCCAGATGCCTACCACTACTACCACCTCTACCCATGGGGGGCTGGATGCCTGTCACTACTACCACCTCTACCCATGGGGGCTGGATGCCTGTCACTACTACCACCTCTACCCATGGGGGGTTGGATGCCTGTCACTACTACCACCTCTACCCAGGGGGTGCCAGATGCCTACCACTTCTCCCACCCCTCCCCAGGGGGTGCCAGATGCCTACCACTACTACCACCCCTCCCTAGGGGGTACCAGATGCCTACCACTACTACCACCCCTACCCAGGGGGTGCCAGATGCCTACCACTACTACCACCTTTACCCATGGGGGCTGGATGCCTGTCACTACTACCACCTCTACCCAGGGGTGCCAGATGCCTACAACTACTACCACCCCCACTCACAGGATGGCTAATACATGACACAACAAGCACATACCAACATAAACAATGCAACATAAAGACATCCCCCAACACCATGACAAGCGTGTGTAGACTGTGTGAAATGGCTACAACACTGAACATGACTTTGAACATACAATGTGACCCCCTATCACATGTGCCACACATAAATGTGTGTGGCCCCCACAATGCAAGCAGACCATGACCACTGTGGCAATGGGGTCCAACCCCCATCATCACAGTGACCAAAATGTAAGTGTGGGGCCCATAGCTGAAGCACATCTTGAACATTGTGGCAATGGGGTTCAAACCCGCATCATCACAGTGACCAATATGTAAGTGTGGGGCCCATAGCTGAAGCACATCTTGAACATTGTGGCAATGGGGTTCAAACCCCCATCATCACAGTGACCAAAATGTAAGTGTGGGGCACATAGCTGAAGCACATCTTGAACATTGTGGCAATGGGGTTCAAACCCCCATCATCACAGTGACCAAAATGTAAGTGTGGGGCCCATAGCTGAAGCACATCTTGAACATTGTGGCAATGGGGTACAAACCCCCATCATCACAGTGACCAAAAGGTAAGTGTGGGGCCCATAGCTGAAGCACATCTTGAACATTGTGGCAATGGGGTACAAACCCCCATCATCACAGTGACCAAAAGGTAAGTGTGGGGCCCATAGCTGAAGCACATCTTGAACATTGTGGCAATGGGGTTCAAACCCCCATCATCACAGTGACCAAAATGTAAGTGTTGACATTGAAAAAGCTGCAACTGCCAAACTGCATGGATGATTCCTGGTCACAGAACAACAAACACATCAGTGGCAAAGTAGTGCTTGTGTCCCATAGCAACATAGATTGGGGGAGGCAAACACTGCAGTGCAAATAAGACATACCTTTGGCCATGTGCAGACAAACATCACCCATGGGGGCTGACACTGTCAACATTCATCAATGACACAATGACAGAAGTGACCATGATAATGCAGACCCACATATTTGCACCAATGGGCACACAAATGCAGATACCCTGTGGAGACTGTAGATGTGAGGTGAACAGATACCATACCATGGCAGCAATGGGACACACAAACAATGATCATTGTGCTGACTGATGACCTAGGAGTCCAAGGGACAGCAGGGGAAACCCACCAAACAACATACAGCCAATGGCACACTAAAGACATGCCAATGCAGTGGTGCAGATGCACAAACACAAACAGGCAGACCCACACTGCACATCAAACACAACAGGTGAGGGGGGTGCCAGTGTCCCCAGGCAACCACACAACACATGATGAGGCCTGAATACCAATTACACAGATGTGCATACAGTGCCACACAAAGGTAACTCATGGATCCAAATCCCCTATGTGGGCAATCAGGCATTGTTAGATGAGAGGGAGCACAAATCACACATGTCACACAAGCATGTAGGAACAGCAACTGACACAGCAAGACACAGAGACACCACAGCACTACCCCCAGGGTCCCCACAATGTGGTGACCCTGGGCTGCATTACAATCCCACTGTGATGACAAAGCTAGATGTCGTTCACACTGTGAACCACAGTCATGTGTCCTGAGCAACAAACTACCATCACACCTACACAAGCACAAATCAATCAGCACGGCCAGTAAGCCAAGGCCAACATGGAGGCAGGGGTCTAGCCGTGCAACAACTCTCATCTGCACACACTCAACACCACACACCTCGACCTCCAACAATGTGCAGCAGTGAAGCTCACATGCACTGGTGACATTGCACATGCACCCATGACAATCCCATGGGTGGTGGTGGGAACCAAGGTGCAGAAACACATCACACATGGCCACTCAACAAGACTCTTGAATGTCTGACACACTGCACACTACGCTGTACATGGACATGACGGCAATACCACACCAACCAATGGGATCCCAGCCACAGTCCCACACCAATGAAGAAGCCAAGGTCACCCACAAAGAACACACATAGACAATTACCAACATTGCAGCCCTGACCCTGAGGAGTGCCAGCAGTCACTCACACAACGTGTCACAATCACTGAAAGCTAACACAAACTGGAAATCACATGACAGGTGTAAACAACAAGTGCCAAGGGGAATCCTGACTGTGACCCATCTGCGTCTGCCCACAAACTCAGCCCTCACAGCCAACACACCTATGGGTGACACCCTGATGACCAGTAATGTGCCATGCACCCACATCACAGAGAACCCAGGGAGAAGACTTTGGGGGAACATAGGTCAACTCAGCAAGCATCACAAACAGGAACACCACTAGGGATCCCAGCATGCACAGCAAAATAGAAGTGAACACACAGACATGCTCATACAACACACACCTTGGGCGCAGGCGATGTCACAGGAGTACACACTGCCATGAGGGGACTCCACTCCTGTGTGAGGAAAGCTGTGCCATATGTTGCCACAGTAGGGCTCCATCATGTCAGCAGAACACTTGATCACACAGTCAACAATTTGCACCAAATGAAGGCTCCCGTCACATCAGCCTGGTCATGGGAGTGTCAACGAAATCATCAGCACAGATCCAACACACATGTATAGCAAGTTGCACTGACAACACAGATGAGTCCTTCCCCATTGATGCCCAAACCTGCATGTCCAGTGGAGATGGCCACACGGTCAGGGAAGTAGAATAATTGAACAATGGCAAGCACAACAGATGTGCAGGGGTGGAAGCCACAGATGTGACATTGCTAATGTAAGTAGGAAATCCCATTGCCAAATATTGAAAACATGACACCCTCAGATGCTGCTAAGGATGACATGGATACACCACAGGATAGGACACATTCCCCCTGGACCACATGGGTTCCTGAACAGTAACACTTCATTTTCATGAGACCAAATATCACCATCACTGCAGCAAGGGCATGGTTAGCATCATCAACATCATGTACATCAGAAGCAAAAGCACTAGAGAACAGAAAGTCGCTTTATTCAGCATATGTGGGTTCAAAAGTTGAAGTCCAGTCAAAAAGAAACAAAGGCCAATGGCCAGTCCATCCTGAAAGTCAAAACAGGGTGACAGTGGCAGATGTCACCCTACGCATGCCTGCACTGATAAAAACCAGGGACAATCCCCTCGGAGGGGTATACGGGGGGGCAGGCCAGGCACCGCAGGGACAGGATCAGGGCTCACCAGAAGGAGGCAGGGAAGGGGTGGTGGGTGCTGAAGAGCCACTGACAACTGCAGTGGAGGTGTCTGACATGGTGTGTGCCGGCACAACTGGGGGGCATGACTCTGATGGTGTGGGTGCCGGCACGACTGCAGTGGACCGTGCAGGTGGAGTGGACAGGTTCCCCACTGCAGTGCCCAAGTCAGGCAGGGTGGTAGTGGACTCCACTGCAGTGCCTACCTCCAGGGGAGGAGAATGGGGATCAGGTAAGGTGGGCAGGACAGAGGGGGAGGACACCGTCTCCACACCAGTGGCACAGACAAGCGCAGCGGGGGTGTGGGGCCGGAAGAGCAAGTGGCAGGGGGAGAAGGCCGGATCTTTTTGGGGATGGTATATCTGTGGTTGGGGGAACCTGGGGCAGGGTGTGGTGGTGGCACCTGTGGAGTGGGGGCCTGAGGAATGGAGGAAGGAGACTTGGTGCCTGAGCTGCAGGGCGGCGGCGGGGTCTTGCTCTTCCGGGTCCGGGGGGACTTGCGGATGGGGGCGTCAGTCAGTCTGCTCCTGGGGGAGGGTGTCCGGGGGCGAGGGGCACTCCGCTCTGTGTGGGTATGCTTCCTCTTCCCCCTGAATGCTGGATCAGCTGGATCGGAGGGGAAGAGGCCGAGGTCACTGAGGAAGAGCCGCTGTGTCTTTGGGGTTGCAGGTGAGGCAAGGGAGGGGGCTTTGGAGGGAGAGGCAACTGAGGACTGCGCAGTGCTCGTGGATGCGTGTGTGTGTGCCTGGGCCCCATCCCCTGTGAGTGTGGTTTCAGTCCCCTGACTGTGCGTGCGTGTGTGTCTTGTTTGTGGTGTGTGTGTCTGGGTGCTGCTTGTGTCTGTGCTGGTGTGTGCCTGTGCTGGTGTGTGTGTGCTTCGGACAGGTAAGGTGCTGGGGAGTGTGGATGGGGCAGAGGCAGGAGGGGTGAGGGACTGTTGGAGGAGGGACACTGCTGCCGTCAGGGAGGAGTCCATGGACCTATTGCCCCTCTGTAGGGCAGACCTGCCCGATGAGATGCCCTCCATGAACGACACCAGCTGAGTCAACAGAGTGGTGTGTGCATGGAGGACACTCAGCATCGCTGTCTGCCCTACATGGAGCTGGCGAAGGAGGTACACAGCCTCCTCACTCAGGGCAGCAGGGAACACAGGGGCAGGGGGTGCGGTGCCTGGCCCGAAGGAGACACGCTCCCGAACATGGGAGCCTCCACGGACCTCGGGAATGGGAGCCGATGGGAGGGCGGTGGTGGTGGTGGTGGCGGGGACAGCAACACTAGCTGGGGTGTGGTGGCTGCTGACACCCGCATCCACAAGGGAGTCATCCTCCGAGCTGCTGTGGTCCTCAGCTGAGGTGGATGGTGCTGAGGACTCCTCGGTGTGGCTCCCCTCTCCCTCCGTGCCACTGGGTCCCTCCGACCACTCCTCGGCTGCTGACCCAGTCTGGCTCTGCGGCTCCTCCTGGTCCGTGGAGCTGTCCCCTCCTGTGGCTGTATCTGCAAACAATAGGGAAACAGACAGACATCAGTCACCTGCACCGAACGCACACACCACAGTAAGTACAGCACGTTACAGAGCAAGCCCTGGCATCCTTAGTTGAACATTGCCAAAAGTGCCCAAACAGAATAGGAGTAGCCAATTGTCAGTCTGATGGTCAACCATGGCACTCACATCCCTCCTGGCCTTGCACCCATCTGTCTGGTGTCTGTTGGATGGCAATACCCCAGTGTGGACACATGCACTACCTACACAGTAGTTGGACAGTGCAGAAAACACGGTGAAGCATGTGAACATGCACACATCACAACTCTTGCCACTGAGTCAGTACAGGTGTCCGGATGAAAGGGATGCCCAGAGTCAAATATGAAATGCATGTGATGCATACCAGCGACAGACACCATGATGCACCCATGTCCTGATAGCCATTGCCACAATGGTGTGCATGTAGCACATGTCACTCCCCTGCAGGATCACTCATAGGAAGTTACATGCCATGGCACAGGCATGCCTGCTAAGTCATACATCACTGTCTCCAGTCACATGGGCAGGGCAGCCAGACAACAACAGTCTGCACTGTGTCACAATAGTAGGTCATGGGGAATGCAAGTCCTGGAGCTGAACAAGTGCACATGTACATCCCCCACAGACCACATCATCTGAACCCTTATCTGTCCACGTCATACCGATTGGACATATGGGAGACCTGTAACACAACCCTCTGAACCTGAGCACCTCACAATCTGCTGTGAATGGGAAACAGCTGCCTGAACTTCACATTCGCATACCCCAAGCTGCACGGTCAGGTGATCAAACACCTATGTGTCACACAAGTATCGTCTCCTATGGTCACATCTCCAGTGGCATGCTGAGCCCCAACCGAGAAACACCCCAGCAGTCCTGACAACGAAGCCACAGCACACTGACACAGAGGCAGACACCTGAGGGGACATATCACTGAGCACAACGTGTCAACTGATATACGGGAGTGGGAGTACAGAGTGTATTGTATGGCCTGGAGTAGGCATGACTGTCCTGCCCCACGTGAATGAGGGATGAGCTCTGGACAGTAGGCAGGTGGCTAAGTATGTGTGACACACGTAATATACACACTCCTGGGGCCCAAACATTGTTCCCACCCGCAGCATGGGTGTGTGCCAGATACCCCAGGCACATGTGGTGGATCAGCTCAGCAATTGGACCACATATCAAAGTAACACGCAGATTACATGTCAGAACACAGGCATTGTGTAAGCAAAGGACCCACCCATGATGCCCACCACAGAGTTAGGGGAACAGATGCTGTCCCCCACCTTGAGTCAAGCAAACTGCAAGGACACAGTACCCAAGTGACACAATTCCCTGACTGCAAGGGCCACACCTGGGTATCAGATGAGGAGTGGACAGTGCACAATCGAGGGACATGGGTCCTGGACCACATGACTGATGTACTGTGGAAGTTCAACCAGGCCAGAGGAGGGCACATAGCATGGCAGACAAAGTTCACAATGCAGTCATGGACTCACCCCCTCCTTGCTGCTCTCTAGCCTTCAGCTGCCCATCCAGATCAGGGAAGACCACCGCCAGGATCCTGAGCATGTGGGGGGTCAGGGTCCGGTGTCCGCCCCTCCTGCGAGGAGGCGACAGCTTCAGCTGGACCCGTGCGATCCTCCGGGTCCAGCCCCGAAGGTCCTACCACCTCTTCTGGCAGTTGCAGATCCGGCGCTTGTAGTCCCCCACGGATCTCACTGCCCGGACGATGGTCAGCCATATCTTCTGCTTCTGGTGGGCATCAACCTGTGAGGATGACAAAGTGAGAATGCCATTACTACACATGCAACATATCCGTGCATTACACAGTTGGATATACATGTCTCAATCACAGGGGCACATGATGTACACAGGCAGTGCAACGATGGCTATGGACAGTATGCCAGCAGTTACTACATGGTATCATTGCCTGGGAAGTAAAACCTTGTTTAAATGCACTGTCACTGCACTATACCTGTTCAGTGCATGTAACTACACACTATGGGGGGTGACAACTACTCAGTGAGCCTGCTAGCCAGTGGCGTGCAGACTGTTAGCCTTGCTAGTCAGACAACATGCACATTTACTAAGGCAGTGGACAGCACACTCACCTGCTCCCCTGCTTTCCCATACAGCTTGCTGTACTGTGGAAGGAGGCTGTCCAGCAGGGCCTGGTTCTCCTCAGTGCTGAAGGCTGGGGCTCTCTCCACAGTACGTGCCATTGCAGGGTCCAGAGGGTGCAGATACAGCAGCAGTGGTGGTGGCAGATGTCATCCTGGAGCATGTAGTGCAGGCAAGTGAGCTCTCAGGGGAACAGCCAGCATTATATGTGTGCTGCAGAGGCAGATACTATCCCATGTGTCCAAAGTGATAGGTCCAAGTCTTTAGCATCTTCTGAATCTGGCCAATCCATGGAATTGCACCACTTACACACGCCCACAGCATCCTTCAAAAGTTCAACTTCATGACACCCATGAATTTGCAACATTGTTGTGGGTGACCAACTGAATTTCCAGCATCAGACTCGTTCAAGATTTGAAAACGCGTCCGTTGCCAGGCCAGGCCATAGCCAATGGGTGCGCACCGATCGGTCCATTGCTGTTCAACGCGTATTGCTGATACAACGCGTACCCGCTCACATTGAATGCAATGGGCCGGTCGGGCACACCGATCGGTCCATTGCTGTTCAACGCGTATTGCGGATACAACGCGTACCTGCTCACATTGAATGCAATGGGCCGGCCGGGCACACCGATCGGTCCATTGCTGTTCAACGCGTACCCGGATACAACGCGTACCCGCTCACATTGAATGCAATGGGCCGGCCGGGCACACCGATCGGTCCATTGCTGTTCAACGCTACCCGGGATACAACGCGTACCCGCTCACATTGAATGCAATGGCCAATGTGTGCGCACCGATCGGTCCATTGCTGTCCAACGCGTATTGCGAATACAACGCGTACCCACTCACATTGAATGCAATGGCCAATGTGTGCGCACCGATCGGTCCATTGCTGTCCAACGCATCCCTGTACAAGTCACTGGCATATGTCACCATGCCTGTCACAGGTGAATATATGCCAGCAACATATACTTCCCAGGGAGTGAGGGGCACACCTACAACACCACACCCTGTCCACACTGTATCATGAGGCATGTAAGGCTGCATTACCTATTCCGTGTATGGGGGTGAACATGTTGTTCTGTGGGTGGCACTTGGGGGCAGCCACTCCCAGGCTGTGCACGTGTTCATGGGGACAGAATCCTTGGTGTTTCATGTACATGACCACTGTGATGTGCAACTGTTCATTTCTGTGCATGTGGCATGGTCACATTTCACAGTGGTGTATGTGTATGTCATGTCGCATACCCCCTGAGTCCCATGTGTGACGGTATGTACGTCCCAGAGTGACCCATTGCCACAATAGTGATGGTCCTCCACAGTTTGTGTGCATGTTGTGTTTACAATGTCTCTGATTCCATGTGCACAATGGGAGACAGTCTCCACATCCACGTTGTTTGTGCATGGACTTTCATGTTGTACGTGTGTGTGTCACAGACGTCCATGTCTGTCCTGCAGAGGCAACAGGGACCACTACCTGTGGGGGTCATGGTTGTTTTGCTGTGGTGTATTCATGATACACCATGTCATGCCAGTGTCCATGTGGCAATACAGGGTCCCTGGGAATCTACCTGTCGTTGAGCTGTGATGCATGGGGCACATCTGTCCTCACATGTCACTGTGGGGTGTGTTTGGAACGTGGCAGCAGGAGATGGGAACTGTGACACGGCCTCATGATATCCCATGGCACAACCTGGGACTTGTTGATGCCACTTGTTGAACTGTGATGTTAGATGTTGGCCATGTATGTGCCATACATGTCCTTACGGAACTGCACACATCATGTACTTGTGCCTCATAATGATGTATCATGTGATATTGAGTATGGTCAATGCCACATATGTGGGGTGACTGACAATCTTTCT
Source organism: Calotriton arnoldi (assembly GCA_963921515.1). NCBI lineage: Eukaryota > Metazoa > Chordata > Amphibia > Caudata > Salamandridae > Calotriton > Calotriton arnoldi. The sequence continues at coordinate 221,209 of CAWUFW010011837.1, forward strand.
TTCTTCACCTATGCACTGCAGGGCACCAGCTGTCCATAGACCATTCCCTGACCTTGCAACCATGGTGGAACGGGACTGCATCCAACGGTACCGCTTCACCAGGCCGCTGATTGAGGTGTTGACGGTGCGGTTGGCCCCACATTTGCAAGCTGGCTGGACATACCCTACAGCGCTGACCCCCAAGGTGAAGGTGATGGCAGCCCTACACTTCTTTGCCACCGGTACCTTTCAACACACTGTGGCGACTGCTGGTGGGATGTCACAGACCATGTTCAGCCATGTGCTCCGCGATGTTTTGGAGGCTATGTTGATTTACCTGAACCAGTACATCTATTTCCCTAGACTCCAACAACTCACTGACGTGAAGAGTGACTTCTATGCCCTGGGGAGGATGCTGCATGTCATTGGCTCCATTGATGGGACACATGTTGCTTTGGTACCACCACAGGCCCAAGAGCAGGCATACAGGAACCGCAAACACTACCACTCTGTCAATGCACTGGTGGTATGTCTTGCAGATATGAGCATCTCACACGTCTGTGCCCGTTTCCCCGGTTCTGCACACGATGCCTACGTGATGAGGAGTAGTCGCATCCCGAGGATGATGTCACAGATGCGGAACCAGCGTGCCTGGCTTGTTGGTGTGTACTGACTTAGTACCATTGTGTGTGTTCTGCAATGTAGTGTTCCACCCTCTTTTCCAACTCAGCTAATGTGCAATTGTCTGTATGTAGGTGACTCCGGATACCCCAACATGCCGTGGTTGCTGACGCCACTCAAGAACCCTGTGACACCAGGCCAGATGCGCTACAATGAGGCACATGGTCGGACTAGGAGAGTGATTGAGCGGACATTTGGTCTCCTGAAGAGCCGCTTCCGCTGCCTGGACAAGAGAGGAGGGGCCCTCCCATATGCCCCAGCAAAGGTGTGCAAGATTGTCATCATCTGCTGCATGCTACACAACCTGGCAGTGCGGAAGGAGTTGCCTCTCATCCTGGATGACGATGACCAACATCCGCCACCTGTGGAGGATCCTGGCCTGGACCACGATGCCAGTGATGATGTTGATGATGATGATGGTGATGTCCGCACACAGCTCATCACCAACTTCTTCAGCTGAATCTGAGTATCCAGAGATGTCATGTCAATGATGTGAGTATGCATGATATGTGTTGGTGGTGCTCTGGTGCTGTTTGAGTGTGTCCATGTGCTACATGACTGTATGCGTGTAGCGATGTGTCCTTACAGGTAGTCTGAACTCCCCAACAGTGTTGACATGCTAACTTGGTTCTGGGTGGGTATCTTGTGACATGTATTGGGCATGAGTATTGCAGTTCTGTCCTGTTCTTCAGTGCTTTTGACTGTGTTTCATTTCTGTCCTTCACAGGGTACTTTCAGAGTGGTTTGGTCAACTGTGATCCCCGACACCGTGATTCGACTTCCAGGGTGGTAGCTGTCGTGTCCCTACAGGTGATGTGCGCCACACCCATGGACTTCCTTCCTTCTACACTTGTTGACTGTGTGCCCGCTGCCAGGTGGGATTGCCTTGCATCTAGAGTGGTTACAACATGTTGCAAATGTGTAATAAACCTGTGCTTCACTTTGTGATGTGCGTTGTCTGTGGTCACACATCTGACTGACATTTGCTTACTGCACCAGTGGGCTAGTTGACAGAGACTGTGAATAGGTGTTGTGTCTGTGCATTGCACCGTATTTCCTGGCAACATCAGTGTAGGCGATGAGTCAGATGGGCTAGGTGTGTATATGTTGTGTAGCCCTGGTGGTGTGTCTCCCTCATATGTGTCACGTTGCCATGACTCACATGCCTGTGTTGTACTTGCTGTAGCAGTTAGCATGCACAGTGTAATTTCGCAGGTCATCATCTCCATGACAGGAACCACGTTGGAATCACAACAGAGGCAGGTATGGTGTATTAGTGTGTTTATTGTCATACATGTGTGTGTATAGTGCACAGGATGGTGGGTGCTGTACATTTTGATTGCAATCCAAAGTTCCTAGATGAATTGGAAGTCCTGGTAGCAGATATGTCCAGAATAAAGTCCACAGTCATCTGATACATTGGTCCAACTTGTACTCCCCATGTCATGTGGGGGAGTTGTGTTGCAGTCAACAGGGTGAACAGTTTGCGCACAAAGGTGATTATCCAGTACAGGTTTTGGCTTCCTGGGGGTTGCACATGGCCATCGGCCTCTCACTTGCCCCTCCTCGGACGACCCCTCTTCTTTGGGGGGGGGACCCTCAAGTGCAGGCTGCTGCGGTGGAGGGGACTCTCCACCAGAGTCATACCCCTCCCTGTGGCAGTTGCAGTTGTTTCAGCACCAGATGTTGTGGGCACACAGGGAGGTGTTGACTGGTTGCTGCTCATCTGGCGGAGGCATTGTAATATGTCCCTATGCACCGCTGTCATCTCTTGCAGTGTGTCCCACTTGGACTCCACGCGGGACATGTGCGAGTCCAAGCGGGCATGATGGGCAGCCTGCTGCTGTTTAATGTCCCTGAGGAGCCCCACTACCTGGCTGAGCTCTCCGGTGCTGGACTGGTACGCATCGGCTATGCGTACCAGTTGTGGGTCATCATGCAGTCCAGACCCCTCTGCGATCAGTGACCTATGTCTCCCACCCCTCCCACCACCCCTGGCGACACGTGCAGTACCTGAGGTGGCACGCACAGGTGACCCTGGGCCCCCTTGGGGGTTGTTGGTGGTGTTGGTGTCCATAGCCCCACGTTGGTCCAGGGTCCCTGTGCTGGTGGTGGTGGTGCTCCTTGGTCTGTCCGTGTCAGCAGGGGTGGTATGTGTGTTGACAGTCGTTGGAGGGGTGGGTGCAGGGGGTGCAGCTGGTGGTCCTGCTGGTGCTGCATGATGACTTGCTCCGGAGGTGCCAGGTAGGTCTTCGTCATCCGAGGAGGGCAGAGGCTGTTCCACACCAGTGAGCTCCGTTTCCCCTTGAGCCTGGGACAGGGACTCCTCAGCGTCTGCTGCTGTGTCCCCATCATCACCTGTTTTTGGGAGACACACACAATGTATGTTATGTTTCTGCAGGCATGAATGGTTGACACACATGACAGTTGTGACTGTACCTCTGGATGCGGGCCTGTACATTGCATTGTCCTAAGTTGTCACAGTCAGAGGTTGATATTGGTGTAGCACATTGTCCTGCATACTTTGGGCATTTCTATATGAATGTTGGGGTGTGTACATGGTCTGCATTGGTTGTATTTGGTTGACATCCGGCCCTCCTTCCCACCCAGCCAGATTTTCCACCATGGAACGTGCTTCCATTGCAGGGAGTGCAAGTTGTCTTTCAGGATGTCAGTCAGTGGTGTCCTGCTGTTGGTTGGTGCACAGTTGCCAGCAGGGCCTTGTGCTCCCCACAGCAGTACCCAGTGTCAGCCATCTTGTCAGTTCTTTTCCACTCCCTGTGATGTGCGCATGGTTCAGGGTGGTGTTGATGGGACAGTTGTGGGGGTGACCAATATCTGTGACTACCACTCCCATCTTGCTATTGCCTCCACCCCACTTCCCAGCATGCCCATACTTACTTGCTTTTGGGTGGACTTCACTGTGTGTGAGTGTGAGAGCAATGGCAAGATGGCTGACAGTGGTGTCCTGCTGTTGGTTGGTGCCCAGTTCCCAGCAGGGCCATGTGCTCCCCACAACTGAGCACCAGTGTCAGCCATCTTTGAAGTGGCTTTTGACTCCCTGTGAGGTGTGCATGCTTGGGTGTGAGCTTGCTGGGCCATGTGGGTGGGGGATGTTGGGCTGTGACTACCACTCCCATCATGCTATTGCCTCCACCCCACTTTCCAGCATGCCCATGCTTCCTTCCTTTTGATTCTGCTTCCCTGTGGGGTTGTGTGCCTGTGCTGACAAGATGGCTGACAGTGTTATCCTGGGGTTAGTTTTGCTGCAAGTCAAATGTGTGTCCCTGTGCTTCACACTGCATGACCCAGGGTTGTGGTTCTTTGTGGGATATTTGATTAGAGTGTGAGGCAATGCATTCTCCCAGGTGAGTTGTGTGGAGTTTGTGTTAGGGGGGTGTGTGAGTGGAGCTGCTGGTAACTATGGTCAGTGCTGTCAGTCCTCCTTCCCATCCAGCCAGATATTCCACCATTGAACGTGCTTCCATTGCAGGGAGTGCAAGTTGTCTTTCAGGATGTCAGTCAGTGGTGTCCTGCTGTTGGTTGGTGTACAGTTGCCAGCAGGGCCTTGTGCTCCCCACAGCAGTACCCAGTGTCAGCCATCTTGTCAGTTCTTTTCCACTCCCTGTGATGTGCGCATGGTTCAGGGTGGTGTTGATGGGACAGTTGTGGGGGTGACCAATATCTGTGACTACCACTCCCATCATGCTATTGCCTCCACCCCACTTCCCAGCATGCCTATACTTACTTGCTTTTGGGTGGACTTCACTGTGTGTGAGTGTGAGAGCAATGGCAAGATGGCTGACAGTGGTGTCCTGCTGTTGGTTGGTGCCCAGTTCCCAGCAGGGCCATGTGCTCCCCACAACTGAGCACCAGTGTCAGCCATCTTTGAAGTGGCTTTTGACTCCCTGTGAGGTGGGCATGCGTGGGTGTGAGCTTGCTGGGCCATGTGGGTGGGGGATGTTGGGCTGTGACTACCACTCCCATCATGCTATTGCCTCCACCCCACTTCCCAGCATGCCCATGCTTCCTTCCTTTTGATTCTGCTTCCCTGTGGGGTTGTGTGCCTGTGCTGACAAGATGGCTGACAGTATTATCCTGGGGTTAGTTTTGCTGCAAGTCACATGTGTGTCCCTGTGCTTCACACTGCATGACCCAGGGTTGTGGTTCTTTGTGGGATATTTGATTAGAGTGTGAGGCAATGCATTCTCCCAGGTGAGTTGTGTGGAGTTTGTGTTAGGGGGGTGTGTGAGTGGAGCTGCTGGTAACTATGGTCAGTGCTGTCAGTCCTCCTTCCCACCCAGCCAGATATTCCACCATTGAACGTGCTTCCATTGCAGGGAGTGCAAGTTGTCTTTCAGGATGTCAGTCAGTGGTGTCCTGCTGTTGGTTGGTGTACAGTTGCCAGCAGGGCCTTGTGCTCCCCACAGCAGTACCCAGTGTCAGCCATCTTGTCAGTTCTTTTCCACTCCCTGTGATGTGCGCATGGCTCAGGGTGGTGTTGATGGGACAGTTGTGGGGGTGACCAATATCTGTGACTACCACTCCCATCATGCTATTGCCTCCACCCCACTTCCTAGCATGCCCATACTTACTTGCTTTTGGGTGGACTTCACTGTGTGTGAGTGTGAGAGCAATGGCAAGATGGCTGACAGTGGTGTCCTGCTGTTGGTTGGTGCCCAGTTCCCAGCAGGGCCATGTGCTCCCCACAACTGAGCACCAGTGTCAGCCATCTTTGAAGTGGCTTTTGACTCCCTGTGAGGTGTGCATGCTTGGGTGTGAGCTTGCTGGGCCATGTGGGTGGGGGATGTTGGGCTGTGACTACCACTCCCATCATGCTATTGCCTCCACCACACTTCCCAGCATGCCCATGCTTCCTTCCTTTTGATTCTGCTTCCCTGTGGGGTTGTGTGCCTGTGCTGACAAGATGGCTGACAGTGTTATCCTGGGGTTAGTTTTGCTCCAAGTCACATGTGTGTCCCTGTGCTTCACACTGCATGACCCAGGGTTGTGGTTCTTTGTGGGATATTTGATTAGAGTGTGAGGCAATGCATTCTCCCAGGTGAGTTGTGTGGAGTTTGTGTTAGGGGGGTGTGTGAGTGGAGCTGCTGGTAACTATGGTCAGTGCTGTCAGTCCTCCTTCCCACCCAGCCAGATATTCCACCATTGAACGTGCTTCCATTGCAGGGAGTGCAAGTTGTCTTTCAGGATGTCAGTCAGTGGTGTCCTGCTGTTGGTTGGTGCACAGTTGCCAGCAGGGCCTTGTGCTCCCCACAGCAGTACCCAGTGTCAGCCATCTTGTCAGTTCTTTTCCACTCCCTGTGATGTGCGCATGGTTCAGGGTGGTGTTGATGGGACAGTTGTGGGGGTGACCAATATCTGTGACTACCACTCCCATCATGCTATTGCCTCCACCCCACTTCCTAGCATGCCCATACTTACTTGCTTTTGGGTGGACTTCACTGTGTGTGAGTGTGAGAGCAATGGCAAGATGGCTGACAGTGGTGTCCTGCTGTTGGTTGGTGCCCAGTTCCCAGCAGGGCCATGTGCTCCCCACAACTGAGCACCAGTGTCAGCCATCTTTGAAGTGGCTTTTGACTCCCTGTGAGGTGTGCATGCTTGGGTGTGAGCATGCTGGGCCATGTGGGTGGGGGATGTTGGGCTGTGACTACCACTCCCATCATGCTATTGCCTCCAGCCCACTTCCCAGCATGCCCATACTTACTTGCTTTTGGGTGGACTTCACTGTGTGTGAGTGTGAGAGCAATGGCAAGATGGCTGACAGTGGTGTCCTGCTGTTGGTTGGTGCCCAGTTCCCAGCAGGGCCATGTGCTCCCCACAACTGAGCACCAGTGTCAGCCATCTTTGAAGTGGCTTTTGACTCCCTGTGAGGTGTGCATGCTTGAGTGTGAGCTTGCTGGGCCATGTGGGTGGGGGATGTTGGGCTGTGACTACCACTCCCATCATGCTATTGCCTTCACCCCACTTCCCAGCATGCCCATTCTTACTTGCTTTTGGGTGGACTTCACTGTGTGTGAGTGTGAGAGCAATGGCAAGATGGCTGACAGTGGTGTCCTGCTGTTGGTTGGTGCCCAGTTCCCAGCAGGGCCATGTGCTCCCCACAACTGAGCACCAGTGTCAGCCATCTTTGAAGTGGCTTTTGACTCCCTGTGAGGTGTGCATGCTTGGGTGTGAGCTTGCTGGGCCATGTGGGTGGGGATTGTTGGGCTGTGACTACCACTCCCATCATGCTATTGCCTCCACCCCACTTCCCAGCATGCCCATGCTTCCTTCCTTTTGATTCTGCTTCCCTGTGGGGTTGTGTGCTTGTGCTGACAAGATGGCTGACAGTGTTATCCTGGGGTTAGTTTTGCTGCAAGTCACATGTGTGTCCCTGTGCTTCACACTGCATGACCCAGGGTTGTGGTTCTTTGTGGGATATTTGATTAGAGTGTGAGGCAATGCATTCTCCCAGGTGAGTTGTGTGGAGTTTGTGTTAGGGGGTGTGTGAGTGGAGCTGCTGGTAACTATGGTCAGTGCTGTCAGTCCTCCTTCCCACCCAGCCAGATTTTCCACCATGGAACGTGCTTCCGTTGCAGGGAGTGCAAGTTGTCTTTCAGGATGTCAGTCAGTGGTGTCCTGCTGTTGGTTGGTGCACAGTTGCCTAGAGGACCTTGTGTTCCCCACAGCAGTAGCCAGTGTCAGCCATCTTGTCAGTTGTTTTCCACTCCCTGTGATGTGAGCATGGTTCATGGTGGTGTTGATGTGCGCATTGTGAGGGTGGGCAATGTCTGTGACTACAACTCCCATGATGCTATTGGCTACACTGACTTGACCAGCATACACCGGATTCCTTCCTTTCAGTGGGCTTCACTGTGTGGTGGTGTTGTAGTGGTGCCTACATGTCTGGATGTGTTTGTTAGTTATATTACTGCCACTGCCTAGCTGTAGTTGTAGTTGTGTTTGTACATGTGATGACACAGTTACATATCACTATGAGATGGCATGTGTTGTGTTTATCTGACTGACATACACAATTTGGGATGATTCTGTTCTGGTTGGTGTGTATTTGCTAAGGGTGCATGGTTTGACTCTCCCCTTGACAGTGATGTGTGTGTATTGTCGCACAATATTGTGTACATTTGTTATGCACTCAACAGGCTCTGGGATGTTTTCTAGTCCATATACGTCACTGGTGGTAGGATGGCCCGCACCTTCTCCTCCCAGGGCCTGAGGTATACTGGTTTGGCAGGAGGGCCACTGCCGGTATGTTGGCTCAAGAGGTAGTCCTTCTTCAACAGCTCCCTGACCCTCCTGCGCACGTCATACCACCTGTTCTGGATGTCTCCCTTTGTGCGCAAACATGGTGATTGTGCGTTCACCCTGTCGACAATCCTCTCCCACATCTTGGTTTTCTGCGACATGGGTGTCTGTTGGACCAGTGTACCAAACAGCTGTGGCTCTACCCTGAGTATCTCATCTACCAGGACTTCCAATTCACTATCTAGGAACTTATGATTCTTCTTTGGGGGCATGGTGATGGTGAGTGATGTGTGTGTTGGTGTACAGGTGAGGGTGTGTGAGTGTGTGTTTAGCTGGGTGTATGTGAGGGTGCTATTTGTTGAGGTGCTGATGGTGTGTGGCTTGTGTGATGGATGAGCTGTGGGTGGGTGTGTGGTTGCTGTCTGTTGTGTGCTGGTAGGTCATTAGAATTTGCAAAGGATCATGGTAGGGATCTGTGTCCTTTATATGGGTGGAGTTGTGGGTGTGTCTTTGTTCCCTGTCCCCCCCCCCAGTATTTATTGGCTTTGTAATTGCTTGTTTGGTCTTTTTTTGTGTGTTTTTCCCTTTGTACTTTTTGTGCATGTAGGAGACGTTCTTGTAACCGAGTCGGACCCTGCAGTTGTCTCGTACGAGCTTCTCCGAGTTGTTCACGCTGTGTTTGTGCTGTTTTCTATGCTGCGTACGCGTCGGTCGCGGTGTATTGGGTTGCTTCTGCTCGCAGTTTTGTATGCGTGTCGGTCGTACGGCTTGGGCTCTGTGCGACTCGGTCGTGTTTTCCACGCGTTGCATCGTACTGCGCGGGTCGGACTTTGCGGGTATGTCTCGTTCGGGTTCATTCCTGGTGCGTGTCGGTCGGTTCGATTCGTGTGGTTTTCCGGCCGGATGGCTGTTTTCCGCGCAGCTCGGTCGTTCGGCTTGTGTTCCGTACGAGTCGGTCGGATTTTGCACGCTTCTCATCATACTTTGCGGGTCGGCCTGCACCTGTACGTGTCGGTCGGAATTAATTCCGGCTCCGAGTCGGTCGGTACGTTTCCGGCCCGAATCGGAATCGGCCCCTAAGTGTTGTTTCACTTCTGTGATTGTTGAGGTTTCTAGCCAATCAAGGCACAACTTCCCAACACTGTAGGATGTCACTACCCCTGGATGTTCTCTCTGTACATAACGTGGGTCTGGCCTGTGGATATTAAACCCTTCAGTAGTACCCCAGAATCTTTTCTGACATGTGTTCGTGTCTAAGGGCCAAACCACCCATTTTTCCCAATCGGGGTCTGTTCTATTGTACTGTAAAATGTCATCTATTGTTGCCCCTTCTTTTGAAGTCGAATTTTGCCACCCCTCCATCTGCGATGGTGTTGGAAATTGAGGTGTGTTCAGGTCCTTGTTCTTGGCTAGTCCAAGACAGGATGTCTGGTGCACAGTGTCATTTAGAAATATCATCTGCTGTGGAATGAGGCATGCTCTAAATAGCGCTTCTGTTCCCTGGACTTGCCAGTCCCTAGAACCCCAGACTGATTTTGAGTCTATTGTGTCCTCCATAGGTCAAAACCCTGTTCAGACAATTGGGCAATAAAGGAAGCAGAGTATATCTGTTTGGTATTAGTCAACATAATTTTCAGTGCCGATGTTGGTGTAACCTTATAATAAAATGACGTCGGGTCAGTGGTGTTAAAACCTGAAAAATATGAAAATTTCTGTGCAAATGTATGCAAACTACTTTTTGGTGGTGTAGGGCAATGTTCCCACTGGTGGTACTCAAAAACATTTCTAGGCGAAATAGATTTGTGTAGGAAATGATGAGCATAATGTTGGTAACAGTACAATGCATCATAGTCTGAATTACCTTCTAACATTTCAGTGTTCGGAAATGCAGCAGTTTTTTCTAAATCAGACAACATGTTATTAACAGTTTCAGAGTCCCAATCATCAGAAAATGTACTGGAGGTAATGATATCACTTAATGAAATTTTAAATACATGTGAAAGTTTTAAAAGTTCAGTCGGACCGAATATATCAAAATCAACTTTGTCCCAGACTATACCGTCCGGTATAGGAACTGCTGTGATGTTCACTGTTGACAAGTCTCTTTGTTCACGATGTGAATATTGATGTGGTTTTATCAAATTAACTTTTTGGGCTGTAGAGCTTTGTTGAAGGTATCGTCCATTAATAAGCATGCTAAAAGTTATAACCTAGCCTAGCCAGAAGAGAAAAAATAGAATCCCAGTAATTACCCAGAGTTCTAACCAAGGCGATGCCAGGTAAGTCTTTTTGAGAAAGTTTAGAAAGTTTTTAACTTGCTGCTTGCGTGAATTTTGGGCTGGCGTTGTTTCCGGTTCACTTGGATCCAAAGAAAACATATCAAAGTTCATGAAATAGCCAGAAGCAGTTCGATCAATTGTAGGAATTGCATCGGGATTTGTTGAAATTGCATTTTGCTCTCGTCGAGGCATGTTGATGTAGACGTCCGTATTTGGTCTGATTGCAACTTGAGTGTTGTTTTGAGTTGAATTTTGAAGTTGAACTTCTGGTTCAAGTGGAACGAGTTCCATAGCATTGTTGCTTAGTCCTTCATTCCGCACAGGAGGCTCTTCAAACGTGATGAGTCTTTCTGTTTGAACTTCTTGGATAGTAGCGAGAGGAGGACGTCTGCTACTGTGGAGTCCACGAGGTCTACTGTTCAGTATCGGCCACATAGTGTGGGTTAATTAAGTCAATTGAGACAAATCTTTTCTCCTTTTTCCCGGCAAGAGGCGGTAAGAGCACAGTTCTTGTTCCTTGTACTGCTAGGACCGGTACAGGCTTTCTGTAGGATGGCCCGAATTCTTTCTTGTCCGCTATTTTCTCTCTGACCAGATCCCCGACTTTTGGGACCCAGACAGGTCTTGCTGTGTTTGCCTTGACTTCCCCAGTGGCGGTCTGTTACTGGACAACGTTGCTTTGTTGTGTCCTGGATTCATTTAGATCCTGTAAAACAGCCAAACGATCATGGATATCAAGTGGTTTTTCATCCGCCACAGCGCCTTCACAATCAAGATCAGGTACCCACATTCTCGTCCCAAATAGGACCTCATATGGAGTGACACCCCCTAGAGAACTTCTCGGCTGGTTATTGAGTGCTCTTTGTACCCCATAAAGGTGATTGACCCAACTACCGCCCTTGCCTCATACCCTAGCTGTTAAAGATTGCTTTAAGTCCTGGTTTTTCCTCTCCACAACCGAATTTCCCTCAGGATGGTACGGAGAGGAATACCGCAATGCAACGCCCATACTTTCCATGGCCTCTTTGTAAGCCCAAGAGCTAAACGCCGGGCCACGGTCAGAATGTAACGTGCCAACTGCGTATGTCCCTATAAAGACTCGCAAATCTTTGATAACAGTTCGAGCGTCAGCCGAGCGCTGAGGCCAGACCCAGAGGAATCTTGAGCAGGAAACCACTGCAACCATGATATACTTGTAAGCCCATCAGATTGTAAGGGGCCGCAGTGGTCCAGAGGTTCCCTGATGAAATATCGATGTAATAAATATAGACATACACAAATATCGACTCAAGAATATAGAATACAAAAATATCGGCTCCCTATACTTAAACAGGTAAGTACAAGAATATTGAATCAAAAATATGGAAGTAAAAAATATAGATGTAAAAAATATCGACTTATATATATAACTTAAATAAAATATATTAAATATTATTAATATTTTTAACTAAATAATTTACATTTAATATATATTTTAACTAAATATAACAAATAAACTTATTTTAAAAAATATAAACATACAAACATAAAAATTTATACATATACATATATTCACTTAAATATAATTTATTAACTATTATTTTTATTTGATTTATACACTTTTAAAATTATATAAAAATAAAATATATACATATATCAATAATTTAAAATAAAATGAAACATTCTATAACTAATTAAAACATTAAACTATTAAAACAAAAATAAAACGTACGTTTCGCAACACAATAAATACAACAGTAGGGAAAATGTTGGATAGCGGAGGGGTAAAAATTAGTATTCCCACTCCAGTGAGTGCAACAGTATGGAAAGTATTGGATAGCGGAGGGGTAAAAATTACTATTCCCACTCCAGTGAATGAAACAGTAGGGAAAGTGCTGGATAGCACAGGGGTAAAAATTACTATTCCCACTCCAGTGAGTGCAACAGTACGGAAAGCGTTGGATAGCGGAGGGGTAAAAATTACTATTCCCACTCCAGTGAGTGCAACAGCAGGGAAAGTGTTGGATAGCAGAGGGGTAAAAATTACTATTCCCACTCCAGTGAGTGCAACAGTAGGGAAAGTGTTGGATAGCGGAGGGGTAAAAATTACTAATCCCACTCCAGTGAGTGCAACAGCAGGGAAAGTGTTGTATAGCGGAGGAGTAAAAATTACTATTCCCACTCCAGTGAATGCAACAGTAGGGAAAGTGCTGGATAGCAGAGGGGTAAAAATTAATATTCCCACTCCAGTGAGTGCAACAGCGGGGAAAGTGTTGGATAGAGGAGGGGTAAAAATTACTATTCCCACTGCAGTGAATGCAACAGTAGGGAAAGTGTTGGATAGCGGAGGGGTAAAAATTTCTATTCCCACTCCAGCGAATGCAACAGTAGGGAAAGTGTTGGATAGCGGAGAGGTAAAAATTACTATTCCTACTCCAGTGAATGCAAAAGTAGGGAAAGTGCTGGATAGTGGAGGGGTAAAAATTACTATTCACTCTCCAGTGAGTGCAACAGTAGGGAAAGTACTGGATAGCAGAAAAACAAAAATTACTAATAACATTTCAACAATTAAAAAAATATATATATTCTTAAAAATAAATAAACAATATTTTAAAAATATACCATTAAACATATTAAACATATAAAAATAACACATATTATAATGTTAATTACATATAATAAAAAGCTACAAATATGATATTTTAAAAAATAATAAATACATTTATAAACAATATTTATTTAAGAGAAACAAATATTCACAAACAAATTATTTAAAACATAAATGTATTTCTTTTATTTCCTACCCTATAACACCACACCAATAAAAAAATCTACATTTTTATTAAATTGTATTTATTAAATTGTATTTCCATAATTAACATAATTAATATTAAATTTAAAATATATTATCATTAAAAAAGATAATAAACATTCATTAATTACACATTCTATAACACTATAATATCCACAACACACCTAAAATTAATTACACAATTACAATTAATAATGACAAATTAATTAATTTAAATTAATTAACAAATAATTAATAATTCATCAATAAAAAATAAATTACTTCCCACCCTTCCCACCATTTACACCTATAAACACCACAACACACACCTAAAATTAATTACACAATTACCATAATTAATTACTAATTAATTTAAATTAATTAACAACTAATTATCAAACAATTATTAATAAATTCATTTACACATTTAACACTATAACATCACATTTATACAAATATGAATAAATATAAATTATTCAATAAATTTCATATAATTAAATTACTTCCCACCCTATTCCCCTGTAAACCCACAACCCGCTACGGAACTAATAATGCAAAAATCAATTTAAAAAAAATTATTAACGACTATAAATAATAAATAACATTTATATAATTAAATTACTTCCCACCCTATTCCCCTATAAACCCACAACCCGCTACGGAACTAAAAACGCAAAATTAAATTTAAAAAAAATTATTAACTACTAAAATTTTAACACATATAATAAAAATACAAACAATTCTTATACAAAAAACAAACATCACACACATATAAAATATATACTAAAATACATAACATTAATAAAAAATCGATATTTTTAACAACTATGGGGTCGATTCCGATTCGGGCCAGAAAACGTACCGACCGACTCGGTGCGGGAATTTATTCCGACCGACACGAACCGGCGCCGTCCGAACCGGGTAGTACGATGAAATGCATGTGAAACCCGACCGACGCGGACGGAATACAAAACGAACGACCGAGCCGGACGGAAACAAGCCATCCGGCCGGAAAAACACTCGAAACTAACCAACCGACACGCACCCGGATAGCGACCAAACGAAACGTACCCGCGAACTCCGACCCGCGTAGTACGATGCTATGCGTGCGAAACACGACCGACTCACACGGAGCACAAGCCGTACGACCACACGCACACAAAACCCAGCCGAATCAACCCAATACTCCGCGACCGACTCGTACGCCGCACATGAAACCAACCGGAAACACAGCGGGAACGAGTCAGACAACATCGCATCAGACAACAGCAGCGTCCGACTCGGACACAAGAACGACTCCTACATGCACCCAAAGCACCAAGGGAAAAAAGTAAAAAAAAAAGGCCAAACAATCTACCACAAAGCCAATAAATACTGGGGGTGGGGGAAAAAATGGAACAAGGACACACCCCCAACCCCACCTACATAAAGGCCACAAATCCCTACCATGAGCCTTTGCAAATCCCACAGACCTGCCAGCAAACAACACCATCACACAGCAACCACAGACACACTCACAGCTCATGCATCACACAAGCCACACACCATTACCACACTTACAAATAGCACCCTCACACACACCCAGCTAAACCTACACTCACACACCCCCACTTGCACACACACACACACACACACACACTCAATCACCACCACCACCCATCACCATGCCCCCAAAGAAGAACCACAAGTTCCTAGATTGTGAATTGGAAGTCCTGGTAGACGAGATACTCAGGGTAGAGCCACAGTTGTTTGGTACATTGGTACAACAGACCCCCATGTCGCAGAAAACCAAGATGTGGGCGAGGATTGTCGACAGGGTGAATGCACAATCACCATGTTTGCGCACAAAGGAAGACATCCAGAACAGGTGGTATGATGTGCGCAGGAGGGTCCGGGACCTACTGAAAAAGGACTACATCATCAGCCAGCGCACCGGCAGTGGCCCTCCTGCAAAACCAATATACCTCAGGCCCTGGGAGGAGAAGGTGCGGGCCATCCTACCACCAGTGAGCGTATATGGACTAACAGACATCCCAGAGCCTGGTGAGTACACAACTTATATACACAATATGGTGTGACAATACACACACAGCACCCTCAAAGGGATAGGAAAACCATGCACCCTCACCAAATACACAGCAAACAAAACATACTCATCCCAAGATGTGAATGCCAGTCAGACAAACACAATACCTGCCATCTCATGGTGACATCTAACTGTGTCATGACATCTACAAACCTAACAACAAATACAGCAAGGCAGTGGCACAAATAGAACCAACAAACACTCACAGATATATTGACATCACTAGAACACCACCTCACAGGGAAGATCACTGAAAGGAAGGAATTCTGTGTATGCTGGTAAAGTCAGTGTAGCCAATAGCATCATGGGAGTTGGAGTCATAGATATTGCTCAGCCTCACAATTGGCCCATCAACACCACCCTGAACCATGCTCACATCACAGGGAGTGGAAAAGGACTCACAAGATGGCTGACACTGGGTACTGCTGGGGGGACCACAAGGCCCTGCAGGCAACTGTGCAACAACCAACAGCAGGACACCACTGACTGACATCCTGAAAGACAACTTGCACTCCCTGCAATGGAAGCACGTTCCATGGTGGGATATCTGGCTGGGTGGGAAGGAGGACTCACAGCACTGACCATAGTCACAAGCACCTCCCCTCACACACACCCCAACACTAACTCCACAGAACCCACCTGGGAGAATGCAATGCCTCACATTCTAACTCAAGATCCCACAAAGACCAACCAGCCGGGCTCATACTGTGTGAAGCACAGGGACACTCTTGGGACTGGTAGCCAAACAACCGCAAGGAGTACACTCTCAGCCAACCTGTCAGCACAGGCACCCCACCGGGAAGCAGAGTCCAAAGGAAGGAAGGGTGGGCATGCTGGGAAGGGGGGTGGAGGCAATAGCATGATGGGAGTGGTAGTCACAGATGTTGCTCAGCCTCACAA
This sequence comes from Calotriton arnoldi, assembly GCA_963921515.1. Lineage (NCBI taxonomy): Eukaryota > Metazoa > Chordata > Amphibia > Caudata > Salamandridae > Calotriton > Calotriton arnoldi. The sequence goes on from CAWUFW010011837.1 coordinate 237,167, forward strand.
TTGGCCCATCAACACCACCCTGAACCATGCTCACATCACAGGGAGTGGAAAAGGACTCACAAGATGGCTGACACTGGGCACTGCTGGGGGAGCACAAGGCCCTGCAGGCAACTGTGCAACAACCAACAGCAGGACACCACTGACTGACATCCTGAAAGACAACTTGCACTCCCTGCAATGGAAGCACGTACCATGGTGGGATATCTGGCTGGGTGGGAAGGAGGACTCACAGCAAGGACCATAGTCACAAGCACCTCCCCTCACACACACCCCAACACTAACTCCACAGAACCCACCTGGGAGAATGCAATGCCTCACATTCTAACTCAAGATCCCACAAAGACCAACCAGCCGGGCTCATACTGTGTGAAGCACAGGGACACTCTTGGGACAGGTAGCCAAACAACCGCAAGGAGAACACTCTCAGCCAACCTGTCAGCACAGGCACCCCACCCCACAGGGAAGCAGAGTCCAAAGGAAGGAAGGATGGGTATGCTGGGAAGGGGGGTGGAGGCAATAGCATGATGGGAGTGGTAGTCACAGATGTTGCTCAGCCTCACAATTGGCCCATCAACACCACCCTGAACCATGCTCACATCACAGGGAGTGGAAAAGGACTCACAAGATGGCTGACACTGGGTACTGCTGGGGAAACACAAGGCCCTGCAGGCAACTGTGCACCAACAAACAACACGACCACATTGTCAGCCATCTTGCCATTGCTCTCACACTCACACACACTGAAGTCCACTCAAAAGGAAGGAAGGATGGGCATGCTGGGAAGGGGGTGGAGGCAATAGCATGATGGGAGTGACAGTTACAGATGTTGTTCAGCCTCACAATTGGCCCATCAACACCACCCTGAACCATGCCCACATCACAGGGAGTGGAAAAGGACTCACAAGATGGCTGACACTGGGTACTGCTGGGGGGAGCACAAGGCCCTGCAGGCAACTGTGCAACAACCAACAGCAGGACACCACTGACTGACATCCTGAAAGACAACTTGCACTCCCTGCAATGGAAGCATGTTTCATGGTGGGATATTTGGGCGGGGGGGAGAAGTCGGCCCGGATGGCAACCAAATACCACCAATGCTGGTCAGGCACACACCTCAACATTCACATTGACATGCCACAGGTTGGCAGGACAATGTGCTACACCAATATCACTCACTGACTGTCATAACTGAGTAGAATACAATGTCCAGGGCCGCATCCAGAGGTACAGTCACAACTGTCCGGTGTTTTAACAATTGATGCCTGTAGAAACATACCATACAATCTGTGTCTCTCCCCAAAACAGGTGAAGATGGGGACTCAGCAGCAGATGAGGAGGAGTCCCTGTCCCAGGCTCCGGGGGACACAGAGCTCACTGGTGTGGATCAGCCTCTGCACTCCTCGGATGGCGAACAACAAGCTGGACCCTCCGGTGCCAGTCATCATGCAGCACCAGCAGGACCAACATCTGCACCCCCTGCACCCACCCCTCCAACAACTGCCAACACACAGGCCACCCCTGCCAACACGGACACACCAAGGACCACAGGTGACAACAGCGCAGGGACCCAGGACCAAAATGGAGCCGCTGCCATCGAGTCCACTAACAACAACCAAGTGGGCACACGGTCACCTGTGCGTGGCACCGCAGGCCCTGCACGTGTTGCCAGGGGTGGTGGGAGGGGTGGTAGACACAGGTCGCTATTTGCAGAGGGGTCAGGACTGCGTGATGACCCACAACTGGCACGCATTGCAGATGCGTACCAGACCAGCACCGGAGAGGTCACCCAGGTAGTGGGGATCCTCAACGACATACAACAGCAGCAGGCTGCCCATCATGCCCGCTTGGACTCCCACATGTCCCGTGCCGAGACACACATGTCTCGCATGGAGTCCAAGTGGGACACATTGCAAGAACTCACAGCGGTGCATAGGGACATACTGACATGCCTCCGCCAGATCAGCACCAACATGGCCTCACCTCCCTGTGCGCCCACAACATCTGTTGCCACTACATCCGCAACAGCCACAGGGAGGGAGGAGGACTCTGGGGAGAGTACCCTGCACTGCGGCAGCCTGCACCTGAGGATCCCCCCCCCAAGAAGAGGGGCCGTCCGAGGAGGCCAAACTGAGAGGCCGATGGCCAGCTACATCCCCCAGGAAGCCAACACCTGTTCTGGAACTTTTCCTCTGTGTGCAAACTGCACGCCCTGTCGATGGCAACCCAACTCGCACACATGACATGGGGAGCTCTAGTTGTACAAATTCATCAGATGACTGTGGACAATACCCTGGACATTCCATCTACCAGGACTTCCAATTCACATGTGAACTTTGGATTCCAATTGCTATGTACAGCACCCACCATCCTGTGCACCATCCCCACACCTTTTGTAAATAAACTCACCAAAAACCATATCTGCCTCTGTTGTGATTCCAACATGGTCTCTGTCATGGAGATGGTGATCAGAAATATGACACTGTGCATGCTGACTGCTACAGCAAGTCCAACACCGTCATGGCAGTCATGGCGACGTGACACATATGAGGGAGACACACCACTAGGGCCACACAACACATACACACCAGGGCCATATGACTCATCCCCTACACTGATGTTGCCTGGAAATACAGTGCAATGCACAGACACCACACATATTCACAGTCTGTGTCAACTACAACACAGGTGCAGTAAGCAAATGTCACACAGATGTGTGACTACGGACAACGCACACCCCAAAATGTAGAACATGTTTATTACACATTTGCTACATGTTGTTTCCACTACAAATGCAAGCTAATCCCACCTGGCTGTGGCCACAAAGTCAAACAATGCAGAAGATAGAAAGTCCAGGGGTGTGTGGCACATCACCTGTAGGGGAACAACTGCTGCCACCTTGGAAGTTGAATCATTGATTCGGGGGATCCAAGTTGTTCTAACAACTCCAGCAGCACCCTGTGAAGGACAGACATGACACACACTCAAAAGCACAGAAGAACAGCACAGAATGGCAATACTCATGTCTAATACCTGTCACAAGTTAAATACACAAAAGCAAGTTAGCATGTCTACACTGTTGGCAAGTACAGACCACCTGCAAGGACACATCTCCGCATGCATCCAGTCAAGTTGCACATGGCCACACTCAAACAGCACCAGAGCACCACACACACATATCATGCAAATCAAATTCATTGATAGTACAACACTCTGGATACTCACATTCAGCTGAAGAAGTTGTTGATGAGCTGTGTGCGGACATCACCATCACCATCATCATCATCATCACTGGCATCGTGGCCCAGGCCTGGATCCTCCACAGGTGGCGGATGTTGGTCATCGTCATCCAGGATGAGAGGCAACTCCTTCCGCACTGCCAGGTTGTGGAGCATGCAGCAGACGATGATAATCTTGCACACCTTTGCTGGGGCATATGGGAGGGCTCCTCCTGTCTTGTCCAGGCAGCGGAAGCGGCTCTTCAGGAGACCAAAGGTCCGCTCAATCACCCTCCTGGTCCGACCATGTGCCTCATTGTAGCGCATCTGGGCTGGTGTCACAGGGTTCCTGAGGGGTGTCAGCAACCACGGCATGTTGGGGTATCCCGAGTCACCTACAGACAGACAATTGCACATTAGCCAACATTGAAAAGTGTGCGGAAAGCAACATAGCACAACACACACAATGGTACAAAGTCAGTACACACCGACAAACCAAGCACGCTGGTTCGGCATCTGTGACATCATCCTCGGGATGCGACTACTCCTCATCACGTAGGCATCGGGCCTGATTCACAGAACTAACTTACGTCAAAAACGTAAAGTTAGTACTTTTTGGTATTCACAGAATACACTTACTCATTTTGGTATTCACAGAATGAACTTACTCATTTCGGTATTCACAGAAGTTAGGACTCCTAACTTTAGGACTCCTAAATGCCTTCTGTGAATACCAAAAGTCTTAAAGTTTGGATTTTTCTCAGTTTAGGAGTTGTAAAGTTAGGACTCCTAACTTTACTACTCCTAAACTGAGAAAAATCCTAACTTTAAGATTTTCGGTATTCACAGAAGGCATTTAGGAGTCCTAAAGTTAGGACTACTAACTTCTGTGAATACCGAAATGAGTAAGTTCATTCTGTGAATACCAAAATGAGTAAGTGTATTCTGTGAATACCAAAAAGTACTAACTTTACGTTTTTGACGTAAGTTAGTTCTGTGAATCAGGCCCAACGTGTGCAGAACCGGGGAAACGGGCACAAACATGTGTGATGGTCATGTTTGCAAGACATACCACCAGAGCATTGACAGAATGGTAATGTTTCCTGTTCCTGTATGCCTGCTCATGTGCCTGTGGTGGTACCAAAGCCACATGTGTCCCATCAATGGAGCCAATGACATGTGGCATCCTCCCCAGGGCATAGAAGTCACTCTTGACGTCAGTGAGTCGGTGATGTTGTGGGAAATAGATGAACTGGTTAAGGCATCTCAACATCGCCACCAAAACATCGTGTAGCACACGGCTGAACATAGTCTGTGACATACCACCAGTAGATGCCACAGTGTGTTGAAAGGTACCGGTGGCCTATAAGTGTAGGGCTGCCATCACCTTCACCTTGGGGGTCAGCGCTGTCGGATACGGCCGGCCAGGCTGCAAATGTGGGTCCAACTGCACTGCCAAATCCTCAATCAGCTGCCTGGTGAAGCGGTACCGTCGGATGCTGTCACGTTCCACCATCGTTGCCAGGTCTGGGAATGGTCGATGGACAGCAGGAGCCCTGCAGTGCAGAGGTGAAGAAGTCAAGATTGTCAGTCACCCCACATATGTGCCATTCACCATACTGTAGTTCACATGCTACATCATCAGCAAACACTAGTACTTGATGTGTGTCTCGTTCTGTTTGGACACATATGGCACCCACATGGACATCATGTAACATCTCTGTTCAACATGTGTGGACAACAGGTCCCAGGGTGTGCTATGTGAAACCATTTGGCTGTGTCAGTGTACCCATTTACTGCACTCACATTCCACACACATACCACAGTGACGTCTGGACAGATGCGCCACAGGCATCTCAACTCATTGACAGGTAGATTCCCAGGGAGCCTGTCTTGCCACATGGACACTGGCATGACATGGCGTATCATGTACATGTCAGAAAAATCAAACATGACTCCCACAGGTAGTGCCCCCTGTAGCCTCTGCAGGACAGACATGGACGTCAGTGACACACACACACAACATCTAAGTCCATGCACAAACAACGTGGATGTGGAGACTGTCTCCCATTGTGCACATGGAGTCAGACATGTGAAACACAACATGCACACAGACTGCGGAGGGACATGACTATTGTGGCAATGGGCAACCCTGTGATGTACATGCTTTCCCACATGAGCCTTGGGGTATGTGACATGTCATACATATACACAACCTGGAAATGTGACCATGCAACATGCTCCAAAAATGAACAGTTGCACATCCCAGTGGTCATGTGCATGACACACAAAGGACCCTGTCCCCATTAACATGTGCACAGCCTGGGTGTGTCTGCCCCCAAGTGCCAGCCCAATAACAACATGTACACACCCATACACAGATAAGGCCATGCTGCCACACATGCCTTAGATACAGTGTGGACTGGGTGTGGTGTAGTAGTGTTGTAGTGAGCCTCAGCAAGGCCTACCAGTGCTTAGGGGTTCTCCCTTCTCTGCACAGAGTCCTCAGACACTTAGGAAGAAGTTGGCACAGAAACTGAAATATAAAAGACAGAGTTTATTAAACCTCATGAGGTGGAGCTAACATTCACACATCACCCTTCAGTAATGCATGAAGTAGCACACTGAATGGCAGGATCCTGGTCCTTTTATACCCACACAGGGGCTCAAATGAAGGCGGTACTAACACAAATGCTGGTTTTAGGTACATATAAGGTCATACAGAGAATGCACAGTCGACAAGTGGGTGGAGCTAACAGTTTCTACTTTTAGCAGACACATCCTGACATTTATAAACTCGGAACAGCTGCAAGCTCAACTGAGCATGTGCAAAGCAAGAGGAACTAAATATAACTTGTCTCTAGGCAGATTTCAAGAGCAGTTGACAGGAAGGTAGGACAGAGCACATGGCGAGCACATGGTAGCACATGGCAGCCAAAATGGCTGACAGAAATACAAAATGGATTCCACAAAGCGGACAATTTAGCCTCTAAATACAGGCTGTCTTCAGTTAATGCTTAACTTAAATGCTGCCAAATTACAACAGACGACCCTTTCAGCATTGGCTGAAGACATTCGTTTATCTGGGGTAATCTAGATATTCATCCCGTACATCTATTAACATTATTTCGGCCACCTCTTTATTCAACATTTGTTGGGCCTTTGTTTCAGCAATGTTCCCTCTGGCAGGTATACAAGCAGAGATGCAAATGGAGCAAAGCATTGGACCACATTGGATACATACGCAGCATGTAAAGAATATTGTAATTATTACACATAGGATAGTCAGTAGCTTCCAGCCCCAAGCAGAAACAAGAGTCCAAAACCATCCAGCAAAAGTCCAAGTTCCAGTCTCTGGATGAATTTCTGCAGCAATCTTATGCAGTTTTGATATTGCGTCATATACTGAAGGTGAGTGATCTGGTATGAATACACAACAGCTGCTACCGATGATGCGACATGCACCACCTCGATCAGCCAAAATCACGTCTAGCACCATCCTATTCTGGAGTGCTACAATCCTTGCAATCTGTAGTTCCTCTGTAATGTTCCCAAGTGCCATAGCTGTCTGATTAGTAACAGCTTCCACAACACGAGTCAGTCGCCTAATCTTCCTGCTATTTAATGCAGCACCCACAAAGAAAAATAAGCCCAAATTGAAATCAACATATTGTTGTAGGGTAGTGTCGGTTTGGTCAACTTCATCCATACTTATTGTCCTCTTATTTCTGTTTTTGGAAATGTCATTGTACAGTTTAAAATCACGGTGATACAATGCAGGTGCCAGAAACACAGGGAGCAACAGAAAAGATACATAGCAGATTCCTGACCACCCAACAGGTAATTGATAATATCCGTTATTTCCACACACAAAATACGTATTATGCGAGGCTGTGAAAGTGCTCTTATTGGCACCTTCAATGGTCAGGATTACAGTACACTCGCTCCTCCCCACTGGAATTCTTCCAACACTACAAATACACAAATCTGCTTTAGCTTTTGTCACAGAAATCACAAAAGGTCCAATGTTCTTTATTATTCTCACATTTGTGAAAACATATGGGGGCCGATTCCGATCTCGGTCGGAGGCGCACCCAATACCATTCGGTCGGGAAAAAAGCCATGCGAAAGCCTGTTTCCCGACCGAACCGTACGCGGGTCCGGCCGAGCGAGTACGATGCGAATTCGCCGACCGACTCGTCCGGGCGACCCGACCGCTCCGACCGACTCGTACCCGGATCGTACCGCTCCGACCGACTCGGTCGGACCCGATTCGCACCGCGCAATGGAGACGTTTTCCGGCCGGGTAAGTACGATGCACACCTCGACCGCTCCGACCGACTCGCGCCGTCCGACTCGAACTCGCTGTCGGAGCCGTACTTTGGGGGTCCGTGTCGGACCCCCTGTACGCGTACCCGTGCGAGGCGCACACAGGGGGACCCATGGGTCCCCCTACCTGTGCGTGTACGCCGCGAGCGCTTCGCGGCGCACTCGCTGTAGGAGGCGCCCTTGTCCGCCTCGCACCCATTGGAGGCAATGGGAGCCCGCGTACGCGTTGTACGACCGGCTCCCATTGAGTTCAATGGGAGTCCGACCGACTCGTGTCCGATAACATACGGACGCATCGGACTCGTTCGGTCGGACTGCACGGGTCCGATTCGGTCGGAAATCTCTCCGGGTCCGGCTCGGTCGGAGAAATTTCCGGCCCGAATCGGAATCGACCCCATGGTGTTGAAATATTGTCCGGTTGATACTCTTCCCATTCCCATTTAGTCCCTTTGGCTTGTGGATAACCTTCTTTATTTTGATAACACACTTTATTAAGTTGAAAAATAATCCCACCTACTGAAGGCTTTCCATATGCAAACAAAAGCGCATACCAAGCTTGACAAGAACCATTGTGAGAAAATGGAAGAGGAATAAAAGGTGTTCCTCCTTTCTTTTGATGTGCAGGTATCATCCCACACACCCAACAGTTGGTAGTATTCGTAGCATTGTGAGTATGGTGCAACATCTGGATAAAAGTATTGTTCAGGTAGGATTGTCGATGCTTTTGCTCATGGTAAGGAAGAGTAAAGTAGTGGTGTTCCACGGGTACTGGCGTAGTGGCAACAAAAAGCTGTCGAACAGGAGCCACCTTCTCGATGTACCATGTAATTGCTGCCATAGCCACCATAGCAACAACAAACCCTACAGCACAAATGATTTGTTTTTTCATTTTAGCAGCAGTAATGATTGATCTTTCTGAAAACTTGTTGAAAACAGTTGTTGGAGCTCTTCTCCCTGGGCAGCCGCTGATTTCTTCACCATGGGCCAAAGTGGGTGTCACTACACTAATACAGGGCTGATCCCCCTCCCCTTGCCACAATGGCTCTCCGTTTCACTAACCCAGGGTGGTAGCTCAACCAGTCTTTTTCAAAACTGCAGATCCTTTCCTCGGTCTCAATTGATATCTGGATACTCCAGTGATCGTGTGGTCCGGGAAGACTTCCGCAGATTCGTCAGGTGAGATAGCTTGGCCTTTCTCCGTCTCCAGAATCTCTCGATGGTCGGTCAACACAGCCGGTTCCACCAAGGCAGGCGACACGCGTTTGCAGTGTGTGCTGTGGATCCAATTCTTTCTGTTTGTCACTCGAACTGCTGTTCTTGTCGCAAGGAGCACCTGCTCTGGTCCTCGCCACCTTGGCTCCAAGCTGTTCGATCTGTCAAAGACCTTGACCATTACATGGTCACCAGGACGGAGTTCGTGGGCCTCACCTGTAGATCTGTCAGGAAGAGCTTCTCGAACCTGTTGATGAATAGAAATCAAACTGTCAGTTAACTGTGCCAAATAATCATTCATCAGAACACAAGGAACATCATGTATTGGGTGTGGCTTAGGAATTCCCCAAATGTTCATTGGTCTCCCAAACACCACCTCATAGGGGTAAGACCTGATCGTGAATGTGGCACCGATCTTATGGATAGTAATGCCAAAGGTAGTGCATCTGGCCACTTTAGGGACGTGGAAGCCAGTATTTTCGCCAACTTTGTTTTTAGAGTAGCGTTATACCTTTCCACCAATCCTGCTGATTGCGGGTGGAAAACTGTATGGAATTTCTGTTTGATCCCTAATCCTTTCAGGACATGCTCAACAACTTGCCCAATAAAATGAGGTCCATTGTCACTCCACAAAAGTTTACAAACACCGTATCTAGGGAAAAACTCCTTTAGAAGCACCTTTGCTGTGGTGAGAGCAGTATTATCCTTCGTAGGGTATGCCTCTATCCATTTGCTAAAGGCACATACCACCACTAGGACATATTTCAAATTATTGCAGCGTTCGAGTTGGATGTAATCCATCTGCAAAACTTCAAAAGGTGCGGTTGGTGTAGCAAACCCTCCTGTAGGAGTTCGTGTCCCTTTTCCAGGATTATACTGCCAACAGATCAAACAGGACTGTACTACCCTTTTGGCTGTGCTAGCAATTTCAGGATGCTCCCAAACTTGTGTAAGCAATGTAGTTATTGCTAGAGCTCCAACATGTGCCAGCCCATGTGCCATTTGAACCATAGGTTGTAAATAGGCCGCAGGCAATTTCCACTTATTCATTTCTTTGTTACGCCAACAACCCTCATCATCTAATATTCCTTCTTTAGACCATTGCTCAAGCTCTTCCACAGAAGCAGATCTCTGTATATCCAATACTTCCTCTCTAGCATCATGCCAACGCTCAGCTTGTGATTTAACTACGTACATGGGTGTAGTGCTTCGCTGCATCGCAGTCTCACGGGCTACGCGGTCTGCAAAGGCATTGCCTTGTCCTATTTTGTCAGTCACTTTCTTGTGTGCGCTACATTTCATAATAGCAACTTTCTTTGGGTATGTAAGTGCAGTCAAGAGATTATGCACTAACTCTCCGTGCATTATCTGCATCCCATGGGATGTAAGAAAGCCTCTTTCCTTCCAGAGTAGGCCAAAATCATGAACCACTCCAAAAGCATAGCGGCTATCCGAGTAAATGTTCACACACAAGTCAGTGCTAAGCTCACATGCTCGTGTCAAAGCTATTAGTTCAGCTGCTTGAGCCGACTTCTGAGGTATGCGAGCTGTTTCCACTACTGTCTCAAGCGTGGTAATTGCATAAGCAGCTGAAGTCGTGCCATCTGGTAACTTCAAACAGGACCCATCAACCCACAGTTCCCCATCTACATCTGGAAGGGGCGTATCTTGCAAATCGATGCGACCCTTTGTCTGTTCCTCAGTAAGGAATATACAATCGTGAGGCTCCTTTGGCTGAGACTGAGTCGCAGGATATGGCAACAAAGTGGCGGGGTTCAGTGTCGCACATCTTTTCAAGGTAATATGAGGTGCTAGCAGTGTCAATTCGTATCCTGTCAAACGAGCACTAGTTAAGTGCTGAGTCTTAGTCTGATTCAAAAGGGCATCTACTGCATGGGGTGCCACATTCACGATCAGGTCTTACCCCCTATGAGGTGGTGTTTGGGAGACCAATGAACATTTGGGGAATTCCTAAGCCACGCCCAATACATGATGTTCCTTGTGTTCTGATGAATGATTATTTGGCACAGTTAACTGACAGTTTGATTTCTATTCATCAACAGGTTCGAGAAGCTCTTCCTGACAGATCTACAGGTGAGGCCCACGAACTCCGTCCTGGTGACCATGTAATGGTCAAGGTCTTTGACAGATCGAACAGCTTGGAGCCAAGGTGGCGAGGACCAGAGCAGGTGCTCCTTGCGACAAGAACAGCAGTTCGAGTGACAAACAGAAAGAATTGGATCCACAGCACACACTGCAAACGCGTGTCGCCTGCCTTGGTGGAACCGGCTGTGTTGACCGACCATCGAGAGATTCTGGAGACGGAGAAAGGCCAAGCTCATCTCACCTGGACGAATCTGCGGAAGTCTTCCCGGACCACACGATCACTGGAGTATCCAGATATCAATTGAGACCGAGGAAAGGATCTGCAGTTTTGAAAAAGACTGGTTGAGCTACCACCCTGGGTTAGTGAAACGGAGAGCCATTGTGGCAAGGGGAGGGGGATCAGCCCTGTATTAGTGTAGTGACACCCACTTTGGCCCATGGTGAAGAAATCAGCGGCTGCCCAGGGAGAAGAGCTCCAACGACTGTGACAAAACTATCCCTTCACTCTGACGTATGGACACAGCCGTCGCTGCAACTGAACGGAAACACCCAGGCAATGCACGAGCAACAGGGTCAAGAACTGCAGAAAGGTATGCACAAGGACGCTGTTTGTCCCCGTGTATCTGTACTAAAACTGACAATGCACATCCTTCTTTCTCATGTACATAGAGTGTAAAAGCCTTCGTGTAATCTGGTGTGCCTAACACTGGTGCAGAGCAAAGAGCTTGTCTCAACTGACAAAAAGCATTTTGACATTCATCTGTCCATGGAAGGGGGATCGGAGTGTTTTTAGTCAAAAGTGCTAGCAAGGGTTTAACAATGTGTGAAAAACCCAATATCCATTGCCTGCAAAACGAAGTCAGACCAATGAATGCACGGACATCTTTCTGCGTGGAAGGTACTGGGGTGTCTAAAATTGCTTGAATGCGATCTGGTGTCAGTGCACGGCCCTCCTTAGACAGAAGGTGTCCTAAATAGGTCACCTTCGGTCTACAATATTGCAATTTCTTTCGTGATACTTTATGGTGGTGTGTAGCAAGAAAAGAAAGCAAAGACAAAGTGCATTTCTCACACTGCTCAGGTGTATCGGCTGCCAACAAGATGTCATCGACATATTGTATGAGAGCCACTCCTTTAGGCAAGGTAAAGGAATCAAGCTGTCTTTTTAATGCTTGACTGTAAATACTAGGACTCTCAGTATAGCCTTGAGGAACTCTACAAAATCTGTATGATCTATTATTCAAAGTGAAACCGAACAAATATCGGCTATCAGGATGAATAGGAATCGAGAAGAAAGCGTTCTTCAGATCAATTACAGAAAATGTAGTTGCTGTTGGAGGGACCAAGGTAAGCAATGTCGTTATGTCAGATACTACAGGGTACTGTGGTACTACAATCTTGTTGACTTCTCTCAAATCGATAATAAATCTATAAATCCTAGTGTCAGTATCTTTTTTCAAAATGGGAAGAATCGGACTATTGCAAATATTGTAAGGAACTTCTTCCACAACCCCCACCTTAATTAAGTCATGTACAATACGTGTGAGTGCTTCTTCTCCTTCTCGAGAAATTTTATACTGAGGCAGTCTTGGCAATAAAGCGCCCTCCTTGACACTAATATGTACTGGTGGAATAACCATTTGCCCTACATCAGTATCCGAAGTAGCCCACAAAGTACTAGAGAGTGAGGCTAGTGCAATGTCCTCTTTAACAATACAAGATCTCTCAATCATAGGGTAGTTGTCATTCAAAATAACCCGTACTCCTTCCGGAGAACACCGTATCGTAGCCCTAAAATATTTAAGCATATCAAGACCCACAATATTGTCTGGTGTGTTTGGAGAAAGCAAAAACGGACATGGAGCAGTAAACTTATCAATATCAAATGCAAGTGGTTGTGACAATGGGCTAAGGGAAGGTGTTCCATCGAAACCTATTGATGTAATGGTTAAGCCAGACAGGGGAGCCCTTGGAACCAATTGTTTAGACAAGGCGCTACGAGTAGCTCCTGTATCAACCAGAAACTGATCAGTAGAACCCAAAACATGTGCTGTAACATAGGGACCCCTCTGATCTACTGGAACTTCAATTGATTCCTTACCCCGTCCTAGGCAATCCTATGCATAAGCAGAATCTTGAAAATCAGAGGGCGCATAGTCAGACATTTGATATTGGTTCCTTCTATCAAAAGTGTTAAACCCATTCTGCCCACGTGTATTAGCATCAAACCGAGCACGATCATTCGCGCTTCCTCTAGGCCCTTGATATCCTGAACGATTTCTCATTTGTCCCCGACCACGTAGATTCTGCTGAGCACGCAGCACTGGACAATCAGAAAGCCAATGTCCAAATTTTTTGCAGTACGCACACTGATCAACAGACAAATTCGAACGGGCAGAGGAAGGAAAGGACGAACCATAAGATCCACGTCCACCTCTATCATTACCTCTAGAAGGCGGACCATAAGCTTGAGCCAACATAACCTTTGTTTTCAACTCTTTAGACTTTTTGTCCTCATTACCTTTGGCTTCTAATTCTTGCCGCTCATAATACTGGGCCATAGTTAAAAGAGAAACCGGAGAAGATGTAGTCCATGAACTCTCACTGGCCTTTAAGCGACTAGCTATTCCTGGCAAAAGGTTTGCGACATATTTATCGACAAACAGATGCCTACCCGTGTCATCTGTCAATGACTGGCCACTAAAATCGTGAAATGCTTCTTCAAAGCGTGTGAAGAAGTCAGAAACTGATTCATCTACCTTTTGCTTGCAAGACGCTAGCACTGTCCAATCTATCTTTTTAGGGGGAATGATCGTCTTTAACTTAACTAATATAGCTGCCGGAAGATTTAAAATTAACTGACACGGTTTCTGTGCAGGTTCTCTATCTTCATCTAACCGCTCTAAATCTTTCCACAATGCTCCAAATGTCGCATTATCATCTATTTTACGTACAGTTCTCCACATATCAGGCGGTAATATTAATCCAAAGAACAAATCAATATCAGACAGAGTCATAGTACAAGAGCTGATTGCACCCTCAACTTCCTCATAAAAGGCTGCTGGATTCTTTCGCGGGTCAGGCAATGCATTTTTAAGGGCCATAACATCTGCTCTATTCCAAGGAGTGTAAACCCAATTATAAATAAAGTACCCTTTCGCATTAAGAGAAGTCTTATCATCCTCTGTACCCGTTCCTTTAGGAGGAACATATAAAGGCGCGGCTTCCCGCATGGGTTTCACATGAATTACAGCATTCTTATCTGTTTCAGGAGTAGAAGTTCGTGCCATGCTGATCTGAGATGCTAGTGCAGCTGTTTCTGCTGCCTTTTTCTCCTCTCGCAAACGGGCTGCTTCAACACGCAGTTTAACCAAGCGTCTGATCGTGTCAGCCACCTGGGAGAAGACAAAAAGACCGTCACGTAATTGTTTACAATCAGCTGCTACATCATTGGGCTCCACTTCTACCGAATACTTCCTAAATTGTTCAATAACCTCTGCAGCAAATGTATCGGTAAAATATATTTGCTCCCTTTCCTGCCATCCTTTTATACTATCTAAAAGTTCAGAGGCAGTGGTAGTACTACGAACGGCTTTACGCGCAGTAGATCTAATGTCAGATGCACGCTCAGCAGATAGCATGGAGCGAGTTTCTCGAGCTTTGTCCTGGTCTGAAAAAGAGTCCTCATCTGACTCATGAGGAGCAGAAGAAAAAATATACGGAGGTGGAGAACGATCTAATAACAGGAAATCATCTTGCGGTTTATTAAGGATAGGATAAAGGGGCTGCCTAACAGCATATTGGCCAGTTACCTGTAAATGGCATTCCCTATCTTCCCTCTCTTTAATTTCTCTCATCTCCTTGTTTTTTAACTCTAATGCTTTCGCATAAATGGTCTTTCGCTGTTCTTTATCAATCAAGGCTTGTTCACGCTTCATTCGCTCACGCACTTCTTTCTCCCACATTCGCACACAATCAAACATATCTTGCCTAGTCTTTCGTTTAAACATACATTGTTCCACATACTGAATTTTTCGCAAATCAAATGACCCATACATAGGCCAACGCAACTCAGGATCTTTACTAGTATATTTGTTCCATAACGTGCAGTACATTATAGAAGAAATACCATACTTAATATACATATCCCTATTAGGCGTCCCCTCCGGGAGAGCTGGTTGATAGCTTCGTCAAGTCTCAAATTGGTACCACTACAAAAGCAACACATCCTACGAAGTGTGCTGAAAACAGGCATGCCAAAAAATAGTGCAAAATATGCAGTATTATAATCAAAGTAGCGCTTAAGGTACTCTTCATACGTTGCGCTGTTCAAACAATTTTAAATAGAGAAAATTCTCCTCATTACCTGCCTATATGCATTGCAATACATATATAATTACAAAACAGATTCCAAAATTGGCCAATTATACAAACAAAGCCACAGTAAGTGTTACTAAAACTACCTTACCAATCAAAGGCATCAAACCAACAGCAAGTGCCGCAAAACGGCTCTTACCAATCAAATGGTGTCCAGGTTCCAACTGCCAAGTTCTCAAATCGACCAAATGGTCACTGCACGGCGAATCAACAGAAGAGATCTCAGTCAAGGACCGGCGCCGCCGGGATGGTCAGATCAGAAAGAAAGGAAAAACGCCGTGGGTGCCAAGACTCTGGTGTCTCCTCAGGCAGCGATCGCGTCCAAAAGCGAGATTCCAATCCTTCGTCGCGACCAGTCCTTCGGGCATCCGAGTCGTTGATGAGTCCCACGTTGGAAGCGCCAATTTGTTGTAGTGAGCCTCAGCAAGGCCTACCAGTGCTTAGGGGTTCTCCCTTCTCTGCACAGAGTCCTCAGACACTTAGGAAGAAGTTGGCACAGAAACTGAAATATAAAAGACAGAGTTTATTAAACCTCATGAGGTGGAGCTAACATTCACACATCACCCTTCAGTAATGCATGAAGTAGCACACTGAATGGCAGGATCCTGGTCCTTTTATACCCACACAGGGGCTCAAATGAAGGCGGTACTAACACAAATGCTGGTTTTAGGTACATATAAGGTCATACAGAGAATGCACAGTCGACAAGTGGGTGGAGCTAACAGTTTCTACTTTTAGCAGACACATCCTGACATTTATAAACTCGGAACAGCTGCAAGCTCAACTGAGCATGTGCAAAGCAAGAGGAACTAAATATAACTTGTCTCTAGGCAGATTTCAAGAGCAGTTGACAGGAAGGTAGGACAGAGCACATGGCGAGCACATGGTAGCACATGGCAGCCAAAATGGCTGACAGAAATACAAAATGGATTCCACAAAGCGGACAATTTAGCCTCTAAATACAGGCTGTCTTCAGTTAATGCTTAACTTAAATGCTGCCAAATTACAACAGTAGGAGTGCCCCAGAGTCCCTGGAAAGTATATGTGGCTGGCATAGGTTCACCATTGACCAGCATGGTGACACATGCGTGTGACCTGTACAGGGACGCGTTGTACAGCAATGGTCCGATCGGTGTGCCCGCTCGGACCATTGCATTGCATGTGAGCGGGTACGCGTTGTATTGCGGGTATGCGTTGTACAGCAATGGTCCGATCGGTGTGCACGCTCGGACCATTGCATTGCATGTGAGCGGGTACGCGTTGTACAGCAATGGTCCGATCGGTGTGCACGCTCGGACCATTGCATTGCATGTGAGCGGGTACGCGTTGTATTGCGGGTACGCGTTGTACAGCAATGGTCCGATCGGTGTGCCCGCTCGGACCATTGCATTGCATGTGAGCGGGTACGCGTTGTATCGCGGGCACGCGTTGTACAGCAATGGTCCGATCGGTGTGCCCGCTCGGACCATTGCATTGCATGTGAGCGGGTGCAGCGTTGTATTGCGGGTACGCGTTGTACAGCAATGGTCTGATCGGTGTGCACGCTCGGACCATTGCATTGCATGTGAGCGGAGTACGCGTTGTACAGCAATGGTCCGATCGGTGTGCCCGCTCGGACCATTGCATTGCATGTGAGCGGGTACGCGTTGTATCGCGGGTACGCGTTGTACAGCAATGGTCCGATCGGTGTGCCCGCTCGGACCATTGCATTACATGTGAGCGGGTACGCGTTGTATCGCGGGTACGCGTTGTACAGCAATGGTCCGATCGGTGTGCCCGCTCGGACCATTGCATTGCATGTGAGCGGGTACGTGTTGTATTGCGGGTACGCGTTGTACAGCAATGGTCCGATCGGTGTGCCCGCTCGGACCATTGCATTGCATGTGAGCGGGTACGCGTTGTACAGCAATGGTCCGATTGGTGTGCACGCATTGGCTGGGGCCTGGCATGGCAACGGATGCGGTTTTTGAATTTACAACGAGTCTGATGCAGTGAATTCAGTTGGCCAGCCACAACAATTATGCAAATTCATGGGTGTCATGAAGTTGAATATTTGAAGGATGCTGTGGGCGTGTATTGGAGCTGCTATTCCATGGATTGGCCAGATTCAGAAGATGCTACCGACTTGGACCTATCACTTTGGACACATGGGACAGTATCTGCCTCTGCAGCACACATATAATGCTGGCTGTTCCCCTGAGAGCTCACTTGCCTGCACTACATGCTCCTGGATGACATCTGCCACTACACTGCTGCTGTCTCTGCATCCTCTGGCTGCTGCAATGGCACGTACTGTGGAGAGAGCCCCAGCCTTCACCCATGAGGAGAACCAGGCCCTGCTGGACAGCCTCCTTCCTTCCACAGTACAGCAAGCTGTATGGGACACCAGGGGAGCAGGTGAGTGTGCTGTCCACTGCCTCACTAATTGTGCATGTTGCCTGACTAGCAGGATTTACAGTGTGCACACCACTGGCTAGCATGCCCACTGAGTAGTTCGCACCCCCCAAAGTGTGTAGTCACTTGCGCTGAACAGGTACAGTGGAGTGACAGTGCATTCAAACAAAGTTCACTACCCATGCAATGATACCATGTAGTAACTGCTGGCAAACTGTCCATAGCCCTCGTTGCACTGCCTGTGTACATCATATGCCCCTGTGATTGAGACATGTATTTCCAACTGTGTGATGCACGGATATGTTGCATGTGTAGTAATGGCCTTTTCACTTTCTCATCCTCACAGGTTGATGCCCATCGGAAGCAGAACATCTGGCTGGACATCGTCCGGGCAGTCCGATCCGTGGGGGTCTACAAGCGCCGGATCCGCAACTGCCAGAAGAGGTGGCAGGACCTTCGTGGCTGGACCCGGAAGAACGCATGAGGGTCCAGCTGAAGCTGTCGCCTCCTCGCAGGAGGGGCGGACACCGGACCCTGACCCCCACATGCTCCAGATCCTGCCGGTGGTGTTCCCGGAGCTGGATGGGCAGCTGAAGGGCAGACAGCAGCAAGGAGGGGTGAGTCTAAGACTGCACTGTGAACTCTGTCTAACATGCTATGTGCCTTCCTCTGGCCTGGTTAAACTTCCCCAGTACATCAGTCTTGTTGTCCAGTACCCATGTCCCTCTATTGTAACCTGGCCACTACCCATCTGATGCGCCAGTGTGCTCCTTACGCTCAGGATAATTGTGTCACTTGGGTACAGGGTCCTAGCATTTTGCTTTGCTCAAGGTGGTGACAGATTTTGTTCCCGTGACATTGTGTTTGCCTTCATGGGTGGGTCAGTTGCTCACACAATGCCTGAGTCGTGCTATGTAGTCTGGGTGTAACTTTGATATGTGATCCACTTGCACATCTAATTCACCACATGTCCCTGGGGTATTTGCCACACCCCATTCTGCGGGTGGGTAAATTGTCTGGGCCTCAGGAGTATGTATGTCAAGTGTGTCACACATGCTTAGCCACCTGCCCACTGACCAGGGCTCATCCCTCTTGCAGGTGGAGGCGGACAGTCATGCCTACTACAGGGCATACAATACACTCTGTACTCCCACTCCCGTGTATCATCTGACATGCTGTGCTCAGTGAAATGTTGCCTCAGGTGTCTGCCTCTGTGTTGTTGTGCTGTTACTACGTTGTCGTGACTCCTTTGATGTCCTTCGGTTAGGGTTCAGCATGCCATCTGCTATTGGACCATGTGAGACAAGACTTCTGTGACTCATAGGTGTTTGATCACTTGACTGTGCAGACAGGTGTATGAGACTGTGACTTTCAGGCAGCTGTTCATCATTCACAGCACACTGTGAGGTGCTCTGGTTCAGGGAGTAGTGTTTCATGTCTCCCATTTGTCCAAATGGTGTGCAGTGTACAAATACTGGTTCAGAGGATGTGGTTAGTGGGGGATGAACATGTGCACTTGTCAGTCACATTACTTGCCTTCCCCATGTCCTAGGATAGTGACACAGTGCAGACTGTTGTTTGCTGGCTAACATGGCCATGTGACTTGAGACAGTGATGTATGAATTTGCAGGCATGCCTGTGTCATGGCATTAAACTTCCTAAGGGTGATCCTGCAGGTTGGTGACATGTGCAACAGGCACACCATTGTGGCATTGACTATCCGGACATGGGTGCTTCATGGGGTCTGGTGCTGGTATGCATCACATGCATTTCTGTTTAGGCTCAGGCCGTCCATTTATCCAGACACCTGCACTGACTCAGTGGCAAGTGATGTGAGGTGGGCATGTTCACATACTTCACCGTGTTCTCAGCAATGTCCAACTACTGTGTAGGTGGTGCATGTGTCCACACTGGGGTCTCACCATCAGACGGGCACCAGACAGATGGGTGCAAGGGCAGGAGGGGTGTCTGTTCCAAGGCTGACCATCAGACTGACAATTGGCTTCTCCTAATCTGTGTGATGACTTTTGGCAATGTTCTACTAGTGATGCCAGGGCTTGCTCTGTGATGTGCTGTACTTACTGTGGTGTGTGCGGTCAGTGCAGGTGACTGATGTTTGTCTGTTTCCCTAATTGTTTGCAGATACATCCACAGCCACAGCAGCGGAGCCAGACTGGCTCAGCGTCTGACGAGTGGTCAGAGGGACCCAGTGGCACGGAGGGCGAGGGGAGCCACACCGAGGAGTCCTCAGCACCATCCACCTCAGCTGAGGACCACAGCAGCTCAGAGGATGACTCCCTTGTGGAGGCGGGTGTCAGCAGCCACCACACCCCAGCTACTCTGGCTGATCCCGCCACCACCACCACCACCACCGCCCTCCCATTGGCTCCCATTCCTGAGGTCCGTGGAGGCTCCCGTGCTCGGGAGCGTGTCTCCTTCAAGCCAGGCACCGCACCCCCTGCCCCTGTGTCCCCTGCTGCCCTGAGTGAGGAGTCTGTGTACCTCCTTCGGCAGCTCCATGTAGGGCAGACAGCAATGCTGACTGTCCTCCATGCACACACCACACTGTTGACGCAGCTGGTGTCGTTCATGGAGGGCATCTCCACGGGTATGTCTGCCCTACAGAGGAGCAATAGGTCCATGGACTCCTCCCTGATGGCAGCAGTGTCCCTCCTCCAACAGTCCCTCACCCCTCCCACCTCTGCCCCATCCACACTTCCTACCACCCTACCTGTCCAAAGCACATGCACACCTGCACAATCACACCAACACACAGACACGAGCAGCACCCACCCACCCAAAACCAAGGCAAGACGTGCACACAAGCATCCTTAGGGGACTGATTCCACACACACAGGGGATGGGGAACTGACACACACACAGGCAACCATAGTCACTCCGCAATCCTCAAGATCCTCTCCCTCCAAGACCCCTTCCCTTGCCTCACCTGCAACCCCACATACACAGCAGCTCTTCCTCTCTGACCTCAGCCTCTTCCCCTCCAATACCGCTGATCCAGCATACCGGGGAAGAGGAAGTCCACACACAGAGAGGAGAGTGCCCCTCACCCCCGGACACCCTCCCCAGGCGCAGGCAGAGTTAGCCCCCACCCGCAAGTCCCCCCGGACCCGGAAGAGCAAGACCCCGCCACCGCCCTGCAAGTCACCCACCCAGTCTCTCACCTCCATCCCCCAGGCCACCACTCCACAGGTTCCACCGCCACACCCTGCCCCAGGTTCCCCACACACCGATACCGCATCCCCAAAGTGCTCAGGCCCTCCCCCTGCCACTTGCTCTTCCACCCCCAAACCAGACGCTCTGCCTGTATGTGCCACTGGTGTGGAGACCGTGTCCCCCCCTCTGTCCTGCCCAGCTCTTCTGCCCCCCCTTCCACTCCCTTGGAGTCATGCACACCGGTGGAGTCCACAACAACCCCATCTGACTCGGACACTGCATTGGGGACCCAGCCCACTCCATCTGCCCAGCCCACTGCAGTGGTTGCAGCACCAACACCATCGGACTTGAGCCCTGCGGTGGTGCCGGCCCCCCCTGAGTCAGACACCTCCACTGCAGTTGCCGGTGACACTCCTGCACCCACCTCACCTTCCCTGCCTCCTTCTGGCATCCCCTGATCCTGTCCCTGCGGTGCCTGGCCTGCCCCTCGTATGCCCCTCCAAGGGGGATGTCCCCTGTTGGTACCTGTGCAGGCAAGCAAGTTGTGACGAGTAGTCACACATCACCCTGTTGGGACTGTATATTTGGACTGGACATTTGCCGTTGTTAATTTTGGACTTTTGATTTGAGTTGCACACTTGCTGAATAAAGCCTCTTTTTGTTTACTTGTGGTTAATCTTTGGTGTTACATGATGTAGATGTGTAGTTCATGCATTTGCTGTTGTAATTGTGTTCAGATCAGGTAAATGAAGTTTTGCTGTGATGGGCTCCATGTGGCCCATGGGATATGTGTCCTAATCTAGTCTGGATCTATAGCATCCCTTGCTGCAGTCTGAGGGTGTAATGTTCAGCATTTGACACAGGGATGTACGTTTAGCATTTGTATATTACCATCTTTGCCCTACACTGTTGCACATCTGTTGGGCTTATCACTGTCCAATGTTCCTAGTACCCTGACTGTGTGCCTGTCTCCACTGGACATGCAGTTTTGCACATCAATTTTGGAGGACTCATCTGTGTATACAGTACAACTGGATTGCCACGTGTTTTGGGTGTATGCAGATGACTGACGTGACACTCCCGTACCCAGGCTGATGTGAGCAGAGGCTTCTGTGTGTTGTAGTTGTTGACTCACTGACGGAGTGTCCTGCTGATATGTTTGAGTCGTGCACAGACAAGGTTTGGCACAGCGGAGCTTCCACAGGAGTGGAGTGCCCTCATGGCTGTGTGTAATCTGGTGACATTGCATGTGCCCGTGTTGTGTGTTGTGTGAGCATGTCTGTGCATGTTCCCTTCCCTTTTCCTACACAGGCTGTGTCCCTAGAGATGTTCCTGTTTCTGATGGTTGCAGAGTTGGTATGTGTTCATCCAGCATCTTGGACCTGGTTTCTCCGTGATGTGGTTGCATGGCAAACTGATGTTCATGAGGTTGTCATCCCAGGTTGTCTTTCTTGTCAGGGCTGGGGATGTGGGCAAACGCAGATGGGACACATTCAGGATTCCCCTTGGCACTTGTTGTTTACACAAGTAATGTGATTTTGAGTTTGTGTTAGCTTTCAGTGATTGTGACGCGTTGTGTGTGTGACTGCTGCCACTCCTCAGGGTCAGAGCTGCAATGTCGGAAGTTGTGTACGTGTGTTCTTTGTGTCTCACCTTGGCTTCTTCGTTGGTGTGTGACTATGGCCAGGATCCCATTGTTTGTGGTGGATTTCACATCATGCGCATGTACGGCGTACTGTGCAGTGTGTCATGCATAGACGAGTCATGTTGAGGGGGCATGTGTGATGGGTTTCTGCACCTTAGTTCCCCCCACCACCCCTGGGATTGTCATGGGTGCATGTGCAATGTCACCAGTCCATGTGAGCTTCACTGCTGCACATTGTTGCAGATGAGGGTGTGTGGTGTTGAGTGGCAAATGTGAGTTGTTGCACGGCTAGACCACTACCTCCGCCTTGGCTGGCAGGCCCTGCTGATTGATTGGAGCTTGTGTAGGTGTGATGGTAGTTTGTAGCTGAGGACACATGGCTGTGGTTCACAGTGTGATCAACATCTACCTTTGTCATCACAGTGGAATTGTCATGCAGGCTAGTGTCTGCACAATGTGGGGTCCCTGGGGGTAGTGCTGTGGTGGGTGTGTCTCTTGCTGTGTTAGTTGCTGTTCCTACAAGCTTGTGTGACATGTGTAATTTGGGCTCCCTCTCATCTGACAATGCCAGATTTCCCACATAGGGAATCCAATCCATGAGTTACTTGTGTGTGGCACTGTATACACATCTGTGTAATTGGGATTCAGGCCTCCTCATGTGTTGTGTGGTTGCCTGGGGACACTGGCACACACCCCCATCACCTGTTGTCTATGATAGGATGTGTGAGTCTGCCTGTTTGTGTCAGTGCATTTGCATCACTGCATTGGCATTTCTGTAATGTGCCATTGGCTGTATGTGGTTTGGTGATTTTCCCCTGCTCTCCCTGGTACTCCTGGGTCATCAGTCAGCACAATGATCATGGTTTGTATGTCCCATTGCTGCCATGGTATGGTATTTGCTCACCTGACATCCACAGTCTCTACAAATTATGTACATTTGTGTGTCCATAGGTGCAGATATGTGGGTCAGCATCATGATGGTCACTTCTGTCATTGTGGAATCGGCTGATTGTTGGCAATGTGGTCCCCCATGTGTGATGTTTGTATGCACATGGACATAAAGCGATGTTTCTGTGACACTGCACTGTTAGCCTCCCCCAATATATGTTGCAATGGGACACAAGCAGTACTATGCCACAGATGTTTTGGTTGTTGTGTGACCAGGATTCATCCATTCAGTTTGTCTTTGGCAGCTTTTACCATGCCTACACTTACCTTATGATCACCGTGGTGATGGGGCTTTAGGCACCATTGCCACACTGATCAAAAGGTCCATCAGCCTTGGACCCCACACTTACCTTTTGGTGACTGTGGTGATGGGGCTTTAGGCACCATTGCCACACTGATCAAAAGGTCCATCAGCCTTGGACCCCACACTTACCTTATGGTGACTGTGGTGATGGGCCTTTAGGCACCATTGCCACACTGATCAAAAGGTCCATCAGCCTTGGACCCCACACTTACCTTTTGGTGACTGTGGTGATGGGGCTTTAGGCACCATTGCCACACTGATCAAAAGGTCCATCAACCTTGGACCCCACACTTACCTTTTGGTGACTGTGGTGATGGGCCTTTAGGCACCATTGCCACACTGATCAAAAGGTCCATCAGCCTTGGACCCCACACTTACCTTTTGGTGACTGTGGTGTTGGGGCTTTAGGCCCCATTGCCACAGTGGCCATGGTCGACTTGTATTGTGGAGGCCACACACTTTTATGTGTGACACATGTGTTAGTGGGTCACATTGTATGTTCATTGTCATGTTTAGTGTTGTAGGCATTTGACATGGACTACACACGCTTGTCATGTTGTTTGGGTGGATGTAATTTTCTGTTCTTCCTTATGTGGGAGTATGCTGGTTGTGTCATGCATTACCCATCCTATGAGTAGGGTTGGTGGTAGTGATAGGCATCCAGCCCCCCATGAGTAGGGGGGGTGGTAGTGATAGGCATCCAGCCCCCCCTGAGTAGGGGTGGTGGTAGTGATAGGCATCCAGCCCCCATGAGTAGGGGTGGTAGTAGTGATAGGCATCCAGCCCCCCATGGGTGGGGATGGTAGTAGTGGCAGCCATCCAGCCCCTATGGGTGGGGATGGTAGTAGTGGCAGCCATCCAGCCCCCTATGGATGGGGATGGTAGTAGTGGCAGCCATCCAGCCCCCCATGAGTAGGGGGTGGTAGTGATAGGCATCCAGCCCCCCATGAGTAGGGGGTGGTAGTGATAGCCATCCAGCCCCCTGAGTAGGGGTGGTAGTAGTGATAGGCATCCAGCCCCCATGGGTGGGGATGGTAGTAGTGGCAGCCATCCAGCCCCCTATGGGTGGGGATGGTAGTAGTGGCAGCCATCCAGCCCCCTATGGGTGGGGATGGTAGTAGTGGCAGCCATCCAGCCCCCCATGAGTAGGGGGGGTGGTAGTGATAGGCATCCAGCCCCCCATGAGTAGGGGGGGTGGTAGTGATAGGCATCCAGCCCCCCCCTGAGTAGGGGTGGTAGTAGTGATAGGCATCCAGCCCCCATGGGTGGGGATGGTAGTAGTGGCAGCCATCCAGCCCCCTATGGGTGGGGATGGTAGTAGTGGCAGCCATCCAGCCCCCTATGGGTGGGGATGGTAGTAGTGGCAGCCATCCAGCCCCCATGAGTAGGGGTGGTAGTGATAGGTATCCAGCCCCCATGAGTAGGGGGGTGGTAGTGATAGGCATCCAGCCCCCCATGAGTAGGGGGTGGTAGTGATAGGCATCCAGCCCCCTTGAGTAGGGGTGGTAGTAGTGATAGGCATCCAGCCCCCCATGGGTTGGGATGGTAGTAGTGGCAGCCATCCAGCCCCCTATGGGTGGGGATGGTAGTAGTGGCAGCCATCCAGCCCCCCATGAGTAGGGGGGGTGGTAGTGATAGGCATCCAGCCCCCCATGAGTAGGGGGGGTGGTAGTGATAGGCATCCCGCCCCCCCCCTGAGTAGGGGTGGTAGTAGTGATAGGCATCCAGCCCCCCATGGGTGGGGATGGTAGTAGTGGCAGCCATCCAGCCCCCTATGGGTGGGGATGGTAGTAGTGGCAGCCATCCAGCCCCCTATGGGTGGGGATGGTAGTAGTGGCAGCCATCCAGCACCCCATGAGTAGGGGGTGGTAGTGATAGGCATCCAGCCCCCATGAGTAGGGGGGTGGTAGTGATAGGCATCCAGCCCCCATGAGTAGGGGGCTGGTAGTGATAGGCATCCAGCCCCCCTGAGTAGGGGTGGTAGTAGTGATCATCATCCAGCCCCCCATGGGTGGGGATGGTAGTAGTGGCAGCCATCCAGCCCCCTACGGGTGGGGATGGTAGTAGTGGCAGCCATCCAGCCCCCTATGGGTGGGGATGGTAGTAGTGGCAGCCATCCAGCCCCCCATGAGTAGGGGGGGTGGTAGTGATAGGCATCCAGCCCCCCATGAGTAGGGGGGGTGGTAGTGATAGGCATCCAGCCCCCCCCTGAGTAGGGGTGGTAGTAGTGATAGGCATCCAGCCCCCCATGGGTGGGGATGGTAGTAGTGGCAGCCAACCAACCCCCTATGGGTGGGGATGGTAGTAGTGGCAGCCATCCAGCCCCCTATGGGTGGGGATGGTAGTAGTGGCAGCCATCCAGCCCCCCATGAGTAGGGGGGGTGGTAGTGATAGGCATCCACCCCCCATGAGTAGGGGGGGCGGTAGTGATAGGCATCCAGCCCCCCATGAGTAGGGGGGGTGGTAGTGATAGGCATCCAGCCCCCCCTGAGTAGGGGTGGTAGTAGTGATAGGCATCCAGCCCCCCATGGGTGGGGATGGTAGTAGTGGCAGCCATCCAGCCCCCTATGGGTGGGGATGGTAGTAGTGGCAGCCATCCAGCCCCCTATGGGTGGGGATGGTAGTAGTGGCAGCCATCCAGCCCCCCATGAGTAG
Organism: Calotriton arnoldi; assembly: GCA_963921515.1. Taxonomy (NCBI): domain Eukaryota; kingdom Metazoa; phylum Chordata; class Amphibia; order Caudata; family Salamandridae; genus Calotriton; species Calotriton arnoldi. Next base: position 263,526 of record CAWUFW010011837.1, read on the forward strand.
GGGGTGGTAGTGATAGGCATCCAGCCCCCATGAGTAGGGGGGTGGTAGTGATAGGCATCCAGCCCCCTGAGTAGGGGTGGTAGTAGTGATAGGCATCCAGCCCCCATGGGTGGGGATGGTAGTAGTGGCAGCCATCCAGCCCCCTATGGGTGGGGATGGTAGTAGTGGCAGCCATCCAGCCCCCTATGGGTGGGGATGGTAGTAGTGGCAGCCATCCAGCCCCCATGATTAGGGGGTGGTAGTGATAGGCATCCAGCCCCCATGAGTAGGGGTGGTAGTAGTGATGGGCATCCAGCACCCCTGAGTAGGGGTAGTGGTAGTGATAGGCATCCAGTCCCCCTGAGTAGGGGTGGTAGTAGTGATAGGCATCCAGCACCCCTGAGCAGGGCTGGTGGTAGTGATAGGCATCCAGCACCCCTTAGTAGGGCTGGTGGTAGTGATAGGCATCCAGCCCCCCATGGGTGGGGATGGTAGTAGTGGCAGCCATCCAGCCCCCCATGATTAGGGGGGGTGGTAGTGATAGGCATCCAGCCCCCCATGAGTAGGGGTGGTAGTAGTGATGGGCATCCAGCACCCCTGAGTAGGGGTGGTAGTAGTGATGGACATCCAGCACCCCTGAGTAGGGGTGGTGGTGGTGGCAGGAATCCAGGCCCCTATGGGTGTGTATGGCATTGGTGATGCCCATCTCACCCCTATGATTGTGCAGTTGCTAGTGTACGTCATTTGTGCATCCCTATGTGTGTGTGACATATTTTACGTACGTGTAGTTAGTTTGTATTGTTGGTGTTAGACTTACCGTCTGCGCCGTACGCGTCCGAATCGGTCCCGGTAATAGATGTAGAGTATTGGTAGGACCTGCGCGATGGGATTCATGGTTGGTTCGTCTCGTTCGGGTTTCGCGTGTCTTCGACTCGTACTCGTCGCTGGCTTGTTCGTCTCGTAGCTGTGGATCGTTTAGTGACGCGAAACGGAGCTTATGTGCGGCTCTCCCGGATGCTGAAACGTGCCGGACGTAGCGACGGGTTCGGCGCGTACGGAAGACGCATCGTACTAGTCCGGCCGGAAGGTGCTGTGTATTTGGTTCCGTGCGACTCGATTCGGCGTTTACGGATCCGGCTCGGGCGGAGAAAAGGAGCTGGATTGGGTAAGTTCGGCTCGCTCGTAATCTGGCCTGTTATGCGCATTGTGCTTGTTCGTTCGGTAGAGTGTTCGAGTCGGTCGGGAAACACGCGTTCGGCTCGTAGTTTTTCCGGACGAATACTGTTGGGTGCGCTTCCGGCCCGAATCGGAATCGGCCCCTATATTTTTACAAACGATATTTAACACTTTGATATTTTTTAAATCGATATTACTTACCTAAAAATCGATATTCTTGACCACGATATTTTTTCTGTCGATATTTCTGACCCACGAAATTTTTACCTCGATATTTGTGCAAATCGATATTTTTACATCGATATTTTGTCTCTGCACCGGTCCAGATACACACATGCAAGAGGTTTGTCAGATATCAGTAGTGGTGTCTGCGCCAGGCGTTTTATGGTGGAGCCCTTCATCTGCTGGCAGATGTCACATTTCAAGACATAGGGCCCCATTACGATGGCGGGCGAACTTTGTCCGCCCGCCACCGTAACGGAAAACGGGACCGCCCGCCAGAGGTGCGGCGGTCCCGCCAGGCCAATTAGGATGCGCCCGCCACACTGGCGGGCGCATCCTCGACTTTAACATTGCGGCGGGCAGTGCTGTAAGCAGCACCCACCGCAATGTTGAAGTCCATGTTGTGCATTGCCATGCACAACGTGACAGGCACCGCGCGGTGCCTGCCACCCTGTGCATGGCAATGAAGGGGGGTACCGTAGGTACCCCCAGTGCAGCCAAAAGGGGGCCCGCAATGGGCCCCCAAAGTAATTTCCCGCATGCCTTTCCATGGCGGAGTCTCCGCCATGGAAAGGCATTCCCACCGCAGGCATCATAATATGGATGGCGGTGCCTGCAAGGCACCGCCACCATGTTATGGGCTTTTTCCACCCGGCCGGTAATCGTAACGATTGTCGACCGGTGGAAAAGCGGCGCCGCGGTACCCCTCGCCATACTAATATGGCGGGGGTAAAACAGGAACAGATGGCGGGTGGATCACCACCGACAGCCCGGCGGTGGCGATCCGCCCGCCAACCTAATAGGCCCCATAGTCTTTAGTTTATTTTGTTAGACCTGGCCACCAATAGCGCTGTTTCAGTAGCGAAATAGTCGCTGTAACGCCTGTATGCGCAGAGCTCAAACCCTCGTGTGCTGCTAGTATTAAACCTTGCCTATGATCCATATTTGGTATTACTCTGTCCCCCACTCCAGGAATCTGAGCATATGGAATGTTTTTTGCATCTAACTTGTAGGAATACTTGAGTGGAAATGTCTTTGGTACTGCACCGCTGTTTTTGCTTGAAGCATTAACAGCCACCATAATTTCACCGTCTATTCTCGTTTTTGAACGAGTGATTGCAGCTACGGAAGCCGTGCGTACAACCCCCTTTGCTGCTTCATCAGCCAATGAATTCCCTTCAACGTGAACACCATCACGTTGATGACTCAGTGGATGGATCACGTGAGCCCTCTGTAGTTCGTTTTTCAACTCCACTACCTGTTCCCATAGCATTTTATGCTTAATTGTGCCACCTTTTACATCTTTAAACCCGTTTAGTTCCCAATGATGTAAATATTCACTGTATGACTGTACACAGTAAAAGGAATCACACACAATTAGCGGGGGGAATTCGTGATCCATATTTACAAGTGCCAGTATCTGTGCTTTTAACTCTGCCAACTGAACCGTGCAGTCTCCTAGAGATTGCGTTTTGGTGCAACTCAGATGGAACTTTCCATCCCGCATGCGACCTTTAACGATAGCACATGCTGCGCTGTATTATTGTTTACTCCCTATGGCCGGTTGAGCAGATCAGTCAGTGTAAATAATATATTCATACTGATCTAGAGGCAAGATTTCATTTGGTAGAGGATATTCTTGTTCGTATTGCAGAAATGCTTGTGTTTTTAGACTTGTATCAAATCTGTATTCAACATCCGTTGCAGTAAGAGAATTAGCCCATTGTATCCACCTCGGATGTAAAGCTTTTGCATTTGGAATGCTAGCCTTTGTAACAGCTTCTAAAGCTGGTACTGGGGTTACGACAATTATGCGTTTCCCCTGAGCCAGTGCTCTTTCTCTTGCTACAGCGGTCTGAACTGCTGTCAGTATTTTTTCTGTTGAAGTGAAACGCATTTCTGCGCTTGTGTACAGGTGTGATTTGTAAGCGATTGGTACGGTTTCGCCTTCATTGAAGGTTAAGTAAGTGTACCCGCACTGACCCGCTATTATTCGGATCACTAAGTTGCGTACGTTTACGCGTGTCTGTAAGTGTTTTGAAGCTATCATGTCTTCTTGTAGTGAACGTAGGATATTTGTGTGTTCCTGTGTCCAATGTCTGACTGAAAAGTCAGGTTTGATTAAGTCGTAGAAAGGTTTTACTCTTTCTGCGTAATCTAAAATGTATGTTCTGCCAAAATTTAGGAATCCCAGTATTGATTGTAGATTTTTTAATGATTTCGGTGGTTGAAGCAGCGCACAGTTTTCTAAAAAGTTAGCTGCCAGGCTTTTACCTGCACTTGAAAGCTCATATCCTAAAAACAGGACATTGAGGTGGGCTATTTTTGATTTCTTAAAATTACATTTGTAGCCCTCAGAGGTGAATCCCATAATAATGGTGGTCACCCTGGTCAAGTGCCTTTTTAAGTCATCGTCCGTCAGATAAATATCATCCACATAGGACAATGCTTCCTCATCAAAATTTTGTAGTAACTCAGTTACCCTTGCTGAAAATACCCCCGGGCTGTTCTTATACCCCTGGGGGAGATGACAAAATTGTCGCTGAGACCCCAACGCTGAGAATGCAGTCAAATACCTGCTTTCAGGCGCTATATTTTGGCAGAAGAATCCATTTGAGATATCTAGTGTAGTTTTGTACTTTTTCCGCACAATGTTATTCATTAATGCGGCACTATGTGCGTTTTGGACAGCGAATGTCTTTGTGCATGTGTTTAAATGTCTGTAATCTAAAACTAGACGATATGAGTTGTCCGGTTTTGATACTGGAAACAAAGGGTTGTTCATTGGTGAGGTGCAGTTTCAGTCACCCCTTGGTATTCAAGTTGATCTAAGATCTCCCTGACCTGTTTTTTAGCTTCTTGCTTCTTTTGGGAATTGCCTCTGTGCATTTGGTAAAACTTTTAATGGGATCACGTGGTGGGTTGAATCCTCAACCCAACGGCATGATTTTTATACAATGCTGGAGCTAGGGCAACCGCCCACTCCTGTGCATATGCATGTTTAAGCTGTATGGGAACGAGTTCGGAGAATGCTGGAAAAATTACAGTTTCTCCCCTAGGGCACTCCATAACAAATGCTGGCTGCCAATCTTGTTCAGCTAATAGGATGTCATAACCAGATGATAGGTTTTTCCAAAAGAGACCTTTAACTTTCCTGGGCTTGTCCCCCTCCATTTGGAGTGTTATTTCGCGTAACTTATGTGGGACGCTCACCCTTGCATCTGGTGTTTCCACCGTGATGTAATCATTCAACTCTGCTGTCACCAAAAATTCCATCAGGTTCTGGCGAGCTATTGTTACTTCTGCCGCACTGTCTAGCATCGTCAGAGCCCATTCCCCGTTCAGAAGTTGTGTCCTCAGAATTCTGGGCATGTCTGATCTTTATGCCTGCAACTTTCTTCTTCTTAAACTGAGGTTTTGATTTTGGCTTTTCTTCTTTTTTGGAAGTATAGTCTTGAGCGTGCTGCTTGTCTCTGGACTTTGTACGCTCCTCTTTGTGTTCTGACCGTCCTTTTCTCTCGGAGCTTTTCGTCGAGCCCTGAAAGGAACGAGAGGAACGTGTATCAGTATCCTGATACCTGTCAGGTTTCCTAATATTATCCCTATTCCTGAGGTTGTACCTCTTGTCAGAGGGCACCTGTGGGGGAGATCTACCTCGGGATTGAGATCTGTTTCCTTTAAAGGTTTGTTGTTTTTTATTATCCCACTTCTTTTTAGAAGAAGCAGGTGTCTGGTTGGTAGTGTCCTTTTCAGGACTGCCCATCAGTTGTGGTTTTAATGCTTTCCCACCCAAACTGTCGCTGCCTAATTCTGCATACGCAGTTTCTATTATTTTGGGCAGTTTGTGTTGTTGATCTAACAAACTGAACTCCCTTAGGCGTTGGCGGATTGCCACTGAAGCTGCTTCCCCTTTAATATTAGCTAGTATTATGGCTGATACCTGGTCATAGTTATTTAATAACTTCATCCCCAAGTTTAGAGCAGGCACTGCCCCGTACTCGTTTTATATTTGTCTTAATACATCTGGTATCACCGCTAATGAAGGAATACCTTGTGTCCTGGTATATATGGCAGCAAAGACTGTACCCCAAGAGGTGCAATCCTCTACTTGTGGTGTTATCCCCATGGGCAAGCAGATTGTTAGCATTCTGTGTTTTTCAAACGGGGAAGTATTCGGGAATACTGCCTCGAGCTGAGTTATTTTCTGAGCTACCCAGAATGGCATTTGTTCACGTTTCATGGGCATCTTGCCCATTACTGCGTGTATTGTTTGTGGTGTGATTTTAGTTGCTGTACTCTGATATTGAGTTCCATTTGTTGCAACTGTTGTTGGTTGGACTGTGAAAGTCCTCATGACGAATTGCGTCAAGTTTCTGTAGTTTCTAATTAAATCCTTGTGTTGTATGAGTAAGTCTGCCTGTGGCATTGTTTCAATGTCAGGATGTGGTGTGTAGGTCGCTAATATTGGCCATGTTGCCCCGTCTCCTCCGAGCGGGCCTAATCTTACTCTGTGTCTTATATGGGGTAGGGCACCTTTAAACCAGTATAGGTGTTCCTGGTACGTGAGTGGATCTTCTATGTCCTCGCAAGGACCATATTCCTGTGGTGCATCTCCTTCTACATAGTAGTGAAATGTCTGTGTTCTTGCATCTGCTTCTGGGAATGTAACCCACGAATAGAATACCTCTGTTTTATTTGAATTGTGTGCCTCAATTACGAAGGCTACTAAGCCACCCCTAGCTGGTACTCCATATTCTAATAGTTTTAGGGTGATAGTATATCTGAATTTAGGTGCAATGAGAATTCCATCCACCTCTTCATCTCCTACTGAGAGGCGTCTAGCCACCACCGGGTTATCTGGGTTGGTTGCGTCCTCAGTCATTTTGGAAAGGAGAAGTTTGTTCAAGGGAAATAAGATAAGGTGTTATGCACAATTTTAGGAACAAAATGTCCTTCAAGCTTGATTAACCAGCAGCCAATAAATAGAATATTTTGCCTACTCAGCTGTGGCGGAGTTTTTGTGCCCACCCACTCCAGACGTCTCTGGTGTTTTGTGAGTAGGGGTCTCTGAGAATTAGCACAATTGAACTACTCAGATTCTACTGTTAAATAAGTACCCAACCAACGTTGGCGGTGCCATGTCGTGTAGTTCTTATATTACCCATACAGGACCTGCGCGTTCAGATAACATAAAATGTGGGTTTGGTGGCAGACTAATTCTGAGCACCCCCACCGAGAAATGTTAGCCTGTTTGCATAAGCTAGCTCATAGTGCCACTAGTGTCTCCTCTTATCGGGGAGAGAATAGTTTCTGGCAACCTCAGAACATGACAACCCTGATCCCCTCAGGATCGTGGAAACAATGTACTACTTTTCGCTCAGTCACTCGTTCTTACTTATCTTGTCTCAGAGATACACAGAATAAACAGCCTGGGCGTTTCAATAAGGGTTTATTGAACAGTCGTTATTCTTGTGTAGAATATATGAGCTGCAACAACCATTAGACAGTAGCAGAGATATATGATTAGCAGTACAATGAATATAAATGGATAGTACAGTTCTACCATCTTGCAATACGCATGAATAAATACATGAATATAAAATGCATTGATAATAGAAAGCGCGTACTCCTACGATGCCTATCTAGATGTACCTAAGTGTACCTAGCATGTGAGTAGGTGTGAAGCCAAGAATCCCTCTAGGATTTAGTCGAACCCCATTACCTGAAGTGTGAGAATGTAGGAGCCCTTCTTGGTCCTGAGTTGGACACCCCGCGAGGGATGTTCAGACCACTGTCAGCTGGAGTGTCTGCATGCAGGAGCCTCAGCGTTTCTTGTCAGTGTGTCGGCTTGGAAGTCTCGGTTCCCTCTAACTAACAGTAGCAAGAGGTGCTGTATTTATACAGAAAGTATCTAGGGCTCCTTTGTCCCTTGTTGCTTGTATTAGCCATTGTTGGATTTGAGGATGACGTATGGGATGAACCGTGTACGTAGATATGGGGAGGAAGGTGGTATAGCCCCAGCCTGGTTTCTAAGAACCCTTATGAATATTCATTCATACTGTGTGAGTCTATTGATGGAGTTGTAGGACTCTATTGTTTAGGAAAAACCCTCCTTCTGCACCCAGGACTAGAGCTAGGTAAAGGTTCAATCCTAAAAGGCTTGTTACAGTGTAGTGTAGGGGAGGTAATGTAGGTGAAGGGGTATGATGTTACCCGGGCCTATATTAGGGTACCTATATGGAACATAACAAATTCAGATAAAATATCAGAACTTTCTCTGAGTTATGGATGTCACCTAATAGAGGATCGATCTCCTTGCCTAATTCTAATGTTTCTCTTGCTTTATGGCTTGACTTCTTCCCTCATCCATCTAATACCTGTTGGTATCTTTTGTACTCTTGTTTTCCCTATCATGTGCCATCATATTGAAAGTCACCTTTGTCTTATCAGGTGCCCTATCTAATGTTGCCATGTTAAGGATGGGGCAGGGCTTATGAAAGCTACTATCCCAGCCATGGTTATTCTCTGATATCTTTGAAATTGTCAGACTGGCATTCACACAGTTCATGTCATAGTCCGTAGTACGATCCATACATTTTTCACGTGTAAATATCAGATTTGTTCCAAGTCTAGCAAGATCACAGAACTTTGAAAAAGGCGTTGGCCTAGGCAGCCCCCTACAGAAAGAGTTAGTACAAGTAGTTATCAGGCAAATATTAAGATAACACTAAGGCGCTCATTAAGAGTGACCTCTTACGGTAACATGACACCTGTGGCATTACCTCTTACGGAATTAATGCATGTGGTAATAATCCATTGATTTTTCACAGATAAATCCACCAGGTCAAGCCTGGAGGTCTTAGTCACTGGGAAAAGATCTGGAATTATGGTTTCAAATGCTGGTTTCAAATGCTGAAGCAATGTTGCGACAGTGATTTCTGAATGTTATGCCCGTTTCTACAAGGCCCTGCAGGATAATCTTGTGATGCCATGGTAATATTGCAGCGTTACCGCATTCAGTAACACTGTGGGTAAACTGCGACTCATAGTTTAGGCATGGGCTTCGATTCACCAAACTGCCATGGGTAGCAGAAGTACATCACATGTTTTTTACCCTATTGACATCACAGGAAGTGATATCATATGATCTTTGACATGCTGTCACCCTTCCCTCAGCTGTTTGTGATCTGTCTAACTTTTCTATTATCTGTCACGTTTTTCTCACCTGTTGCTGACTCTTGTTCACCCCTCCTGTCTATCTTAACTGTGTCTTTCTCACTGATCTCCGTATGATACAAGTTTTCCCCTCTTTCACCTACCCTGCTCACCTGTTATGTCTCTTTTTCCAATCTATTTCTCCTTTCTCTCTCCTCTCCTACTCCTTTATCTGTCCCTTTTCACCTGTATATGTCACAGTATTATTGGTGTCATTTTCATCCCTCTTTATCTCTCTCAAACATACATCCTCCTGTGTTTGACTCTTGATCGCTTAACCTTCTCTTTGTAGTGCAGTCTTCCTTTCGTAATTTAACCTTATTTCGCCTCAAAGCTTTTTACCTTTACCTCCTCTCTCTCTTTCTCTCTCCTTCTCTCGCCTGTGTTAGTTTCTTACTCTCTTCACAAGCTCTGGGGCAGTAAGAGGCACAGAGGCGACACCACTTGGAACAATAAATTATTATTTTCCAAGTTAGCTACTGTTCTCTGAGGTCAGGGGGGTCACAGTGACAGTACTGGGGTTCACAGGAGGCAAGCCAGGGGTTGCAGCCGCGGCCCCTGGCAACCCCTAAATGACGTCCATGAGTTTAGGCCTAAATGTTCAAAATCCTGTGGGCAATAGCGTCTGTGTCTCACTCTCATCTAGGGAACTTTGATGCATGTTAGCTTTGTTTACCCTGAAATTCATCATTTGCACCATGAGGACCGTGACAGCCATCACAAAGAAAATCAGCTTTCTGTCCATTAAGGATGCTCAAAACAATCAATTTGGAAGAATAAAAGGATTCCTGAAAGGAGCCGGAAAGCTGATGGCTACATTGCACATGGAGCATCTCATAAGGCCAACCATCTGTGTTTTGAATTACTTGGGTTTTCTTTAGACAAGCCCAGCACAACTCTGGAGACAGCAAACTCAGAGGGTTCAGATCTAACCCATCACATGATTAAAAAAGGAAAATTCCCGACCCTTGTAGAAAACCAAGATGTGCTGCACTGTACTATTAGAGCAGTGGCTAGGTGTTTATATTTACATCTTTTCGACCCAAAATACCAGAACCTTACAATGGGAAAAATCTTCACAAATGAAAAAGGCAGGTCAAGAAGAATGGCAATATGATCTGTCCACAATTTGGGACCTCTAATAAACCAACCATCCTGAAATGTTTGTTGGACTGCTCCAAGAAATGTGGAGTCATAATAATTTTAGACATAGCATCCTACCTTTACTTTTCGCATTAACATAAAACCATGAGTGACATGGTATCTGACCTTTAAATACATTTAAAGTCTGAATTCTTCCTTCTGTCTACCTGTTTTACATCAATGCATCATTTTCACAACTGCCACCTGTTTAGAAGCAACTGAGAAATGGGTAATGCCCATCCTTTTATAGATGTGGGCTCTCGCATTCTTGGGGTTGTGCAAGAAGTTAGCCTCAGAAGACTCAAGTTTGAACCTTTGTAATAACCACCATTAGGGATGTGGGACCATCAGCTCCAATTCCTAAAATAAATCTTAGGGTGTCATTATGATAGGGGTGAATCCGCCACCGGCAGCCTGCCGGTGGTGGATTCACCGCCATTGTGCGGCCATTCTCCGCCCACAAGATAAGGATGGCGGGCGGATTGCTGGCGGACGCGAAGTTTGTCCGCCACGGGTCCGACATAGGCAATCGTTACGATTTCCTGTCGGACCCACCCTGCATCGACAGATTAGGATGCTGCATCCCCGCCAGCCTGTGTATGGTGGTTCAATCGCCATTCACAGGCTGGCGGGAATGTACTTTGGGGGCCCGTTGTGGGCCCCCCTTAACCAGGGGCACTTTCGTTTTGCACTTGGGGGGCAGCCCCCAACACTTCCCTGCACCATGTGGCAGGCACTGCGTGGTGCCTGCCACGTAGTGCAGGGAAATGCAAAACTTGCATTTTTACCATTGCGGCCGGTGCTGCAGCCAGCAGCACCCGCCGCAATGGTAAACATGCACAATGCGACTGCCACAGTGGCAGTTGCATTGTAATTGCGCATGCGGGAACGCCGCCATATAGGCGGCCGGTCCCAAACCCTGTGACGATGGCAGACGGAATTAAGCCCGTCCGCCATCGTAATGACCCCCCTAGTTACTCAGCCGTTTGAGGAAGCCATCATAGGACCCTGAGCCAAAAGTAAAAACCCCAACAGAAAAAGGAGAAAAAAATAAACATGGTCAAGGTGTTAAACTTATTGATTAAGAGAGCGCTCAGCAACTTGGAGATTTGAATTATAAAATGAAAATGATGTAATAATACATTTAAATAATGTTTAATGTAAATTTTATTTAATAAACTCTATTCAATCAATCAAAATACTTTATTTCGGCATAAATGCCATAAACGTTTCCCACATTCACAGTTTATCACCAGTGCACAATATATAAAACTACCAGAATAATCTTTAGTGGATATATACATGAATTAGTAAATAAGACAATACGTCTACAAATAAAAGCTGAAAAGCATAAAATACATGTATGCACCAGTATTGCGGTTAATATTTCAAGATAAAATTAGAAATATAAGAGAGACAACCACCCAGAGGAGTTTCTATTCAAATCAGTAATACATAGTACTCATAAATACCTCTCGGTGTCAGATAGCTCTATTGTCAAGCACTCAATAGAAGAATATGGAACAGACATCCAAGTGCAAATAGCATTAGCCCCGTCATGGTTCCCCGGTCCACATACCATACAAAGTGCAAAAGCATACAGTACGAAGGAATTAAGGTGCTTACACACTAAAAATTCTATTAGATAAATAAACTGTAAGAAATTAAAGCTGGGCAATGATTACAAAAGTTAAAACAGTGAGCTCTATTAACATCCACCATAGGTAATCAATTTGCAATTTTCAGCAAAGATCTTCTGATAGCCCACATCTTGCCAAGGAACTTGGCAACTGTCCTGACTATCAGCAAACTGGTATCAGATTTTAAGATGCGCAGTGCTACTCGATGGCAACGGGGCCTAGGCACTTACAAAGAGGGGCTAGCCATTTCGATCTTGGAGATCTATAGAGTGGACAAGCAACACATATGTGGGCTATCGACTCAACAGCTAAGGGATATCCTGGACAAAATCCTTATTGAGTGAGAGACTTTCGCCAGGAGGCTGTGAGCGAATTCACCAGAATGGAGCCAAATCTAAATTGCATGTAGAGCTTTCTCTCCAGTGGAACTGTTATGGCCTCCAAGTATTGCTCAAATTTCCTTGTAGGTTTGAACTCAAGAAAATCTGATGTAAGACAGCCCCATCGGTGATCAATTAAAGAAGACTGGGCCACCCAATCCCAGTATTCTTTCTTAATTAGGGCCTTACTGGGAAGCAATGCAGGATCCCTAGCATCCCATAAACCCTCTAGCCCTATTGCATTGCAGTAAGCAGACTTTTCAGTTTGTGGAACCAGCCAATTTTCTTAAAATGATCGAGTGCAATTACCTCAGATAGAGCAGCGGCATATGGGAGCAACTCAGGAATAGTCCTAAGGCGCAACCAGAACAAAAGGGGGTGAATCCTAGCCTTCTCGATGATAGGGGATCTGTGGGAGTGAAACCAGGGCTCTCAAGAATTTGTTCTCCGTAATTAGGAGGCCATCTAGGTTTTCAAACCCCCACAGTTCAGCACCACAAAGTGCTGAGCCCACTGCCTTACAATCATAAATTTGAATATTGAATATGTTTCCCATTATGTTAGCATTACTGCATGTCTCCATTGATTTCTATAGGTGTCTGTTGCAGTACCAGAGGTTGGTCATGTATTGTGCTTGACTTACTCCAAGGCTGGGCCAGGAGTACATTTAAGCCTGTTTTACACTAGTATTACTGTAGTAAGTTTAAAAGTGCAGTTTGTTAATTACAATTGCCTTACTCATATGTGGGTGTTGGTGTCCTTCGCCACCCACCTTCAATTTCCCTTACCCCCACCCAATTAGGAGTATGTGATCCCCATTTTCCAACCACACCCTCGTGTCCACCATATTTACTACTCAATCTTATACCTATGTGTGCAGAGATCTCAAGCACTGAGCTGGTGATTTCTGTACAGAAAAGATAAGAGAGGCAGGAGATCTTCGGCGAGAGGCTTGTAAACTACATTTTGGAGTACGCAAAATTACCCTACTATACATACTCCAGAACAGCTTTTCTGACTGGGCCCCATAGTATATAAAGTACCGACCCTGGAATTTGGAGAACTGTATTGTATTCCTGGTTAGATGCTTGGCTCATGTAATATGTTATTTCGCAGTCATTTCTGTTTCTCGTGATGCATCTCAATGTAACTTTGTGTAAAGTATATATAGCCTACAGGGTGCTTCTCCTACCATTCTAATTTCATCTTCCTTGTTTTCTGTTACCTCGTCTAAGTCACACTTCACATAGCATACTGTTCTTTCATGTCTGAGATACTCGTATTACATTTAAAAAAAACCTGTGTAAAGTAATCCCTTACTCCTTGGAGTTACGTCTGTGATATATCAAATACCTAAAGAATTCGAGTCTTAATTGTCCTGGCCGTTGCAGATACAACAAAATGGAAGTAATGAACAGGCTGTATTAGCAGCTCTTTTCGGATGGCAAAGAGGAGAAACATTCCCAGAAGAATGAAGACATAATCTACATAGCATTTTTCTCTCCATCTCTCCTAGCACCCCATGCCCTGCCTGCGGCCCCTGGCGAATGTGTGCTTCATCTTCTCTTTTCTTCCGGCTGGGAGTTCCAGAGATGCTTCTGAAAGGAGGACGGTGCGTCCCTCTCTACAGGTTCTCTTCTGCAGCATGGGCAAATATAGCACTGTAATTACAGGTTCAAAGCCAGTCTCTGGTTTCCTCTCCACGCGCATTCTCGCGGCAATTACAGCGATCTAATTGATTTCGTTGGCTCCCCGCGGTTGGCCAAAGCCCCATTGCCTCACGCTGGTGGGAGCCTGGCACGCTCGCGAGGCCTTTGTGCGATTCGGCCAATATTGAAGAATTTTCCCATTAACAGTTCTGAGTATGGTATCCTAAGGCATTCTTGTCTTCTCAATTGTAAGATATTGTAATCTACTGGCTTGAATTTTTCATTTTGAATGAACGAGCGTGACTGAGAAACTGGTGTGTTAGAGCTAGATGGAACATATAGCAGATTTCACACTTGTACCTTCTTTGTGACCGCCTAGAATAGCAGCATTAAACTACATTGGGGCATATCATCAAGAACGGCGTTAAAATTATCGCCGCTTTAGCGGCAGAAAACTGCCGCTAAAGCGGCGATAATGGGCTTGATAATATGCCCTTGAGAATTCCAATAGAAGCCCATGTTGACACCAGAACATGGGCTTCTATTGGAATTCTCAAGGGCATATTATCAAGCCCATTATCGCCGCTTTAGCGGCAGTTTTCTGCCGCTAAAGCAGCGATAATTTTAACGCCGTTTCTTGATAATATGCCCCTTTGTGACTTTCAAATAAAATATCCGACAAAAAAAATATAGGGGCATATTAACAACGAGGCGATAAGCAATTATCGCCACTTTAGCGTCCGTTTTCGGACGGAAAGCGGCGATAATTCTCTCGCCTAATCAGCAAGATCACGCTATCGCGTGAATCCTTGCACTATCGCCCTTTCCCCAACGCCCATCCTTGCATCTCTAATGAGATGCAAAGTGGGCGTTACTGGCGTACCCGGATGGGCTACGTTGCAAATATCGCCGATGTTCACATCGCGATATTTACAAGGCAGCCCACAGGATTATAGCAGACGTTAGATTTCGGCGAAACGGCCGTTTTCGCCAAAATCTAACGTCTGCTATAATCCTGATTTACCTATGTTAGGCATAGGAGGTGGATTCTGCTGATACGACCACAGGGTCGTATCAGCAGGTATCAGCCCTTTGCAGGGAACATCGCTGGAAAACCAGCGATGTTCCCTGCAAAGAGCGATACTCTCGCTATCTCTGGAATTTTTATCGCCCTGGAGTAACGCGTTGTTAATAACGCGCTACCAGGGCGATAAATGCCAGAGATAGCCTGCGATAATATAATTATCGCTAAGCACGGCCAGCGATAATTATCGCTGGCCGTTGTTAATATGCCCCTTAGATCGCAAACAGACATAATAATTTTCCTTGAAAATATTATCCCTTAAAATGAATGCTATGCTTATGCTTTGCGGCAAGGTTTAGCAAATATATGTGTCACATCTTCGATGCCTGACTTATTTTCAGAATTTGGGTATAGCTTGTATTCAATCGGAATAATGACATACGTTTAACCCATGCTCATCTTTACAATATAGTTGAAAAAGTAAGCAACTGCAACGCTGCTCACCTTAGACATAGTAATGAGTATGTAATGGAGATATTTTTGCACCTCTCAATTGCTTCTTTAGTGCCAAGTGCCAAATTCCAGAGGTAATATCTCGATCCACCAATAAAGATACCACAAGGCTTTGGATTAGGTTCTCTGCAGATAAATGAAAAATACTTTCTGGTAAAAATGTTGCCCAGACTTTTTCTGCATTTGTGCTCCTGGGTTTTCCACCAGCTATTTATTTATTGGAGGTGGATGCAAGGATTTTTTTCATGCGGAGAAAATAAGCAGAAAAAAGCAACACATGGACAAGTTTACACTTCCTCAATACTCACTCTTTCTTTCTGATTGTGAGA
Organism: Calotriton arnoldi; assembly: GCA_963921515.1. Classification (NCBI taxonomy): domain Eukaryota; kingdom Metazoa; phylum Chordata; class Amphibia; order Caudata; family Salamandridae; genus Calotriton; species Calotriton arnoldi. The sequence continues at coordinate 278,796 of CAWUFW010011837.1, forward strand.
CTTGTGGACAATATGCTTCAGAAAGTAACATGCCTGAAAACCTACAAAATATCTGGCATACTCCTGGTGTTGTAGGCAATCCCCAAAAAGTTGCACAACCATGCAAATCGTAGGCAGAAACATACAAGTCCAGACAGGCAGGACTTTGTGTCAGAAATAACATCTGCCCAAAATATCTTATACCAGAGTGGACTAGTAAAGCTTTCTCCATCCTGAAGAGATTATTTGCAGGTGGAAAAGTGGGCAAGAAAGGACAGTTCTTCACCTAAAGATCTTACCTTTACATGGGGCACGAATGAGGGCTCAACTAGTTAAATGCGTGCTGATGACACGAGCTGTGATCTTCAAATCGAAACAAGCTCAACCCGGCCTTCTAGCCTTCTGAGGTCTCAGTACATAAAGTACCATACAGTTTCCAAAATATACATTGGTAACCAATCTGAATAACAAGTGACCCCATATTTAGGACTCAAGTCAAATGTGTTCTTCTACCACTCAGTGTAGGAATGCAATTTATACTTGTTTTAACTGCATGTTAAAATATTTGTCTTGTTCTATACATTCTATACGCCTGCAGTTGACCACACCACAAAAGTAGCTGTGACGTTACTCTCAATTTCTATACCCCTAAGTCTGGATTTTGGATTCATGAATTTATTTACTTTAAAATAAAGGACCTGTTCTAATTAAACTATTTTGAGTAAGCAAATTCGCCCAATTTAGGACTTGATTAGCAACCGTTTTGCTCACCTAATTTACACTTGCATGCAGAAAAAAGTGACCTGTACTGAAAATTTCCTGGTCCTCATTCATAGAATCAGGACCAGTAGATGTTTGCGCCTCCAAATCGAATTTATTCCTGCACGCCATATGCCAGTTAGGTGAATTGTCCATTGGAGTCACTCTCCAACCAATCGAAGGGAAGGGTTTGTTTCTCTCCTTTAAAATCTACTCTTGCAAAAAGCAGGAGTAAGTATGTTTGCTGATTGGAAAATAAATGGGTACACCCCACTATTTCACTGAGATGTAGGGTAAGGGCTTCTCCGACGACACAAATGTTTTTCAGATGAAGATAATTCTTTTTATTTTATAGTGTATGCCTGGCTTCACAAAGTATGGCAGTAAAAGGTGGGCAGATATGCAATAGAGTTTACATTTGTGTTTTACATTGTTAAACTAATCCAAAATGTAACTCCAATAAAAAAAAAAATAAGAAACAAACAAACAGCTAATAAACAGTAGAGGTTCAACTTCAGTTCCTAAATTTGAGTTATGTATCGTAAAACACCTCACCAAGCCATCAAAGCACAACCATCAGCTAAGGTGCATATCTTATAAATTGACTTTCCCAATTTTTGTCATAAAACACACAAATGGATGTGGATTGCAAGAGACAGCACAGTCAGTGCAGGACTCCCGTCAGCCTACTGAAAGTGGAGAGAAGAAAGTGTTCCAGTGCAGAATAGCAAACACACTCGGATAGTGCAGTAGGAATGCCTGGTGAATGGGGAATGACGGCAGCTCCATTGTACGTTGTTTACAAATGGCCTGCAAATCTGTGGTAGCTTGTGAACTTTAGAAGAGGTGGACTCAAACCATGTATTCAGTGTAGGCGTGCAGTAAAATAGAAAAAAATCCAGCACTGACAGTTAATTCTAAAGGAACACTCACAAGATATGTGATAGAATTACTGGTTTGCCAAACTATCCTGAGCTGCCCCAGGACTGCTAACACCTGGCAAGAGTACATGGGATTGAACTTTCCCCTATGAAACCTTGGGAGAAATTAGTTTTCTTATCTCAATGTGCATGCATGTCAGGCGGGCAATTTGATAATAATGGGGGCTGGTCAGATATCCAGAGTTGCTCAATGTGTTAGTGATGTTAGACAAATAGTCCAGAGCTGCCAATGATGCCAAGGTGGGTGAGATAAAAATGACTTTCAGAATGATCCTAAGGGTTCAGGGCATAGTTATTCCGCTGATTACAGATATTGCCATGACAAGCCTACCAATTTCCACATTGCCAAAACAAACATGCATTACAATGCAAGCGTACTATTGGTTGCTGGCAACTGTTATACTTAAATTAAAAGGCGCTCAAGTGAGATTTTTCAAAAATGTCCAGTAACTATGGGTTCCACAGAGTACTGTACTCTACGGACAGCTCTTCTTTTACTTTCCAAAAACAGATGCAAACATTTCCCCACCATATTTGTGTGATTCAACCCTCCAAATAATTCAGAAGTTGTTCTAGTGGCAAAACGCCTTCTTATGCCTCAAACCGCTTCTTTCTAAACAAATCCCCCCATAGTCTTCACCACATCTTGAATATTCGCAGTAAAAGTTTTGAAACCCCACACTTGTGCACCCCTTATCTGTCCCAGGGCATTCAGGACATTTTCAATCTTTTGTAATATTTCCACCTGGTCACATACTGTACACTGATGCACTCCCTAATTAACAGCAATGTGAGCAAGCACAATGAACCTGTTGGTACCAGAACATGTAGCAAAGGCTTGTGGTAAGAATTTAAGAGAAGAACAATTCCACCAGGTTATGCTCCGAAATAATCCATTGCCAAATATAGGCGACTGTCTCTTTGTCTATCAGAGTTCATTATCAACCACTTGCCAGTGATTGGTGAGCTAATGCTTCAGTTTACGTTCATTCCTTTTTACTGGAGCAGAGTTTCCAGAGTCTAGATACTTCACAATTTTTCATGCTCTTACATAAAGTGGTTTCAATATTGATGTGTTCGATTCACCAATAACTTATTCATGATATTGAGTGCGTTCTGTTTTTCTCCTCAACTGAAATTTTCCCAGAAAGCAATGCAGCAGTCTGTACAACCCAATAATGTTGACACAATGAAGAACAACGACTCAAAGGAGGAATAAGTATTAAAAAGCACAAAGTGTTCCACATTGCTGGGTAGTCTCGTTGCAGGGCAAATGCATGTTGGTTCCATTCCTGTCTCCTTGCAGCCGCGTTCTCATGTCGTCTGGCTCACACTTTGCCTCAGCGTTGAGTTCCATCCTACCCGCACTCAGTGGCTCACTGTGATCATGAGAGAACATTCTGCATTTTGCAATCCAATCCCTATTTTTGAACCAGCCTATTCTAGGTCACATTTTGCTTTGGGGAATTAATCTTGATCTGTGTTCTCTTTTAGAGATTATTCCAATCTAAAATGGCAAAAGTTCAATATATCGGGATATAAGCAGGTCAATACTGCGTTATGTGCATCGCAACCTTGTTGCTCTCTTTGAACCAGTTTTTTTAATTGCTACTTTATCTTCCACTCCTGTTCCTACTTGCAGATCTGTTGTCTGCATTCAGGGTTTATTTTGCATCTGTTTGCAGATTTATTTCCCTTGGGAAGCTGGATTTTTTTCAGTTAGATCTTCCTGATTGTTCCAAACCCCATCGTCATCCTTAGACTGGATCTGATGCAACTCAGTAGGAGCACCTGGCCCTTCCACAAGGAGAAGAGAGGACCTCCAGCAGCCTCCAGAAGACCAGCATTTGACTGATTGTGATGCTAAAAGCGTTCTGAACATGAACAAGGAATGAATCAAGTCTAGGAATTAATTGCTGCTGTTAATTCACTCATGATATATGCTGAAGCTCTATCAACTGACTACGTACCCATCCCCAAGAGCTTCTTTTACAGTTCTTCAACACAGTACCTTTGATCTGCCCCATCTGGGTTGGCGGAGTTAAGATTTGATGCAATCCTTAGTATTTTAAAGATTTAAAGGACATTTGTTTAGTGCATTTTATCTGTAAGCCTCACATTTATGCCTATAATGGAGCTACGGTGGGGTTTGTTATTAGTAATTTGACCTGAAACGCTCTTTCTTGGGCTACACCTTTTGTCAGGTAGGCCAGCCCTCTTCTGGTTAATTGTGATGATTTCTAAGAAGCCTTCAAAGGGATGTTCAATAGATAGGATCAAAGATATTCTGCCCAGGTTGAATTAATAGAAATGTCCCAGGGATCCTTACATCCGCAAACCTATATTGTGAGGTTAAAGTCTTTATCAAGAGAAACTGACTGGATCGAATCAACACCACTCTCCATTTTTTGGAAAGGCTTGAGAGTGGATCTCAAAGATGAAAAAGCCTAAGTTGCCCAGCCATCCTCTCTGCTATAATTAATGACATTGGTTCAGAAAATTGATAATCACCTGCAAGAGTGACAAAAAGAAAGGAAGAATGTCAAATTTAAGCAAGCCTTTTATTCTCCTCCATTCAAATCTATTGTGGTCAAACCAGATACAGAGAACTAAGGAGAAGAAGAACCCATGCAGTTAGATGTAACTCTAGCCACACATTCTGAAGATGAGAAAAAAACAAAGAAAGACATTTTGGCATTGCCTGCATTGTGGCAAGAAAAGCCATTTCTTAGGCAATGTCCAACAAGATCCAAGAGAGAAGCTAAATATAAGGAAACGGGGGCAAGAGTGAGTCTAGAGAATAAAGCATGTTGTAACTCAGTCAACAGACAAAATGGTCTGTTTTAATACTACTTTAAGCCATCCTAAATGCTGGCAACAGACAACTCAGAACCCCAGTTCTCATGGATAGTGGGGCCTCCGGAACCTATATATATTTAGCCAAGGGCAAGATCAATCAGATAGCTATGTTTGAAAAGAGTCAACCTGCCCTAGTTAAGGATGGAACAGTATCTTCCTGTCCAGTAACTAAACAATTTCTACTCGATGTTGCTGTTATTTTAGGCATAACTTGGCTTACGCTTCACAAGTTTTTCATAAACTGGTCAGCCTCAACATTATATTTGGCACCTGATAATGCAGTCAGTTTTGTCTTTTTCAAAAGGAAGGAGAAGTTGAAGAAGAATTTACCTCTCTTTTCAGACAACCAGAAGCCACAGCTGTTCAAATATCAGATGTTGCTGAGCAGTGTAAGACTTTTGAGGACATTTTTGTTGAAACTGAACCTACCTCCTCATGGCGTTTTTAATTGTTTTATTGGCCTATATTGTTGTACAGCTTTAAACTTTCTCAGTAAAAACTGTGCATTTGTTGGACAACATAAACGTTGGGATGGTGTGAGTCTGATTCTTTGCATCCCATCAGGAGATATTGGCCTATAGTCCCATTAGCTCACAGTGCACCATTCGCACCCGTAACCTTACAGGGTAATAAATGTGTGCGCAACCTCAGAACTTGACAACCCTGACTCCCCAAGCAATTGTGGTGACAGATCTAGAACCTTTTCGTTCAGACTCTGAAGCATACCCAAAGGAAATACGCAAGAAATACACAACCTGCAGTTTCAATATTTATTGAAGCAGGGAGATTCTTGAGTAAAATATGTGCACTGCAATTAAAAATAGAATGAAACATATTACCATAACTAGCAATATAAGAACAGTGGAAAGAATGAATAATTCAACCATTGTGCTAGAACAATGAATATATGTTGGCATATATGTAGTGTAATCTAGTATAATGTAGTGTGCGCCTACCTAATGCTCCCTAACCTAGTTTGGCCAAGGGAGGGTGATTTGCCAAGAATCCCAGCCGGGTGATCTAACTCCCCATTACCTGTGGGAAAGTGTCATCAGGTTGTTTATTTTAGCGTGGCTCGGTACATCCCTCGTGGGGAGTACAGGATTCAGCTGAGTTGGAATTCCGACGTACTGCGACCTCAAAGTGTCAGCAGAGTGCTTCTCTGATTTTAACGAGGAAGTGAATTTGTATATGTAATAAAACAGAGCCCATGTTGCCATGTTGAGGTCTTTGTCGAGACGCAATTGTTTTTGTTAGCGAGATAGCGTCATCGTCTACTGTGCAACAATAAGCAGTGACATTTGTACTGTGAACTCTATACATCGTACTGAATGTTCAAGGTGTCATGATTGTGTGCCTATGAAGTGGAAATATAAGCAAATGCAGTTTAGGGGATTCCTATCCTTCACTGACAAGTACACAAATGTATGTCAAAAGTCACTGTGTTGCAGAAAGAAGACCACTTAATAAAAGGATGATCATAAAGATGCCATTGCCACGTGACAATACCCCAATTCTATGGTACTCTTTGGGAGAATCTGTACACTTTTGTAGGAATTGGCCATCACTTTTGTGGTCTACCCCCAGATTTTGCCTTGACTGTATTTGTTGACTGTAGATCTCTGTGCACTGTACCAGAGTGCTAACCAGAGGAAAAGTGCTTGTGCTCTGTCTTTAAACATAATGAAATTGGTATACACCTAATTAGCATATTTAAGTTACCCATATGTCCCTAGTATGTTGTACAAAGGGTACCCAGAGTCTGTAAGTTAAATATCACAAGTGGACTGTAGCACCCATTGTGCCAGCCACTACAGTGGCAATGCAAACATGACTTCAGGCATAACATTTCTAGCCTGGCTGCTGCCGGTTTAAACTACACATTTTACCTGTTCAGATGACCCCTTTTGACAGTTCAAAACCTTCCTTTTAAATGTTTATAAGTCACCTCTATGTATGCCTTTTTGCCCATAAGGCAGAGTGTAAGGTATTTAAAAGTAGGACATGTAGAAATGTAAAGTTAAACATGTCATTACAGAGAAAAAGCCCCAAAAGCTATTTTGACTATAGCGAGGCTGGGTGTTCCATAGTGAAACACAGGGTTACATTATTGCATTAAACAATGCTTATTTCGGTTAGGAAACAGAAGAATAACTAAGCAACTATTTTTTAATAGTTATTAACAATCTAATTCAATGATGAAAGTTGGATTTTTGATAAATATTAAGGGTAGTGTACTTTTAGAATGAGTGTCAAATGCTTCACAGGAGCAAACAATAGGCTGAACTGAATAGATAGAGATGTCCCCTCTGAAACTGATAGAATATACAGGATGGGGCTGTGAGCATCTGTTTGACATTACAGTGTCAAATGCTGCTTGAATGGAAAACCCTGCTTGACAAGTCTGCTGGGCTTTTACATGTATTATACTGCGACACACTTCAAAGAGACCTCCTCTCTCACAGGCAACTGTTAGCTGCCACATGGATAGGTCCCTTCCCTTGTCCCCCCAACCAGGCAGGCTCCAATAGCAGTGGACCTCTCTTTGACATTACAGTGTCAAATCTTACCTGAGCATCAAATCCTAGTTGACAGGTCTGCTGGCACTTTACATATAACACTTGGGACATACTTCAAGGGGCGAGAACAGGATGTCAAAATAATTCTTGTCTATTCACTGCCTGGTTGCTGGAAAACCCCACTTTGTTGTACCAGACTGCTGTCTCTGGGTATATTGGGGGTTACAGTGACTGCCTCAAACTGGATTTTAGTGTTAGATGTGGGAGGACACTAAGATTACCATAGTACACTCTCCACACACATCCTTAGTCCTCAAAGCCCGAGCTGAGTGTGGCCAAAGATGTTCATGAGTCATTCCCACCCACGAGATGTGCGAGATATAAATGTGGCATCTCCAGGCACCCACTTGGGAACACTCCTGGGCCTGAGGAAGAGGACTAAACTTGATGTCTGAAACCTGAGAAGAGCCTAGAAGACTTGACCTACTCTCCCTCATATACCCAGGTAAAGAAGTGGGCTACAAGGGTGATAAGGTCAACCTCCTGTTAAAACTACAGGGACCCAACAAGCTACAAGTTGCCTTTTCCTGCAACTGCCCAGCTGATAGGTGGCAAATGGACCTGGTGTAGACCATTCTGTTCGGCATTTACCTGGCATCCTGTAGGTCTCTAAGTGCCTCACCTGAGGTCTTGGAGGGCTTTAGAGTGTACTTCTGTGAAGGATTGGGAACTAAAGGACTACAATCAGAAGATAAAGTCTGTGACAAACTGGTTGGTGTATCTGGCTCTTCTTCCATTGCGGTCAGCATCAGATTGCACCTAGATCCTAGTCTACTGTGACCATTGACTATCAGTGGCACTTTGAGCTTCTTGGCACTATTTCTCCTTAAAAATTAAAAAAATCATATCTCCTGCTCCCAGTATTGGATTTTTGTCATTTTTGCATCATTTTATTTACTAAATTTTATTGTACTTTGCTGATTTGGTTTGGGGTTTTTATTGTGTTGCATTTTGACTTTATTACTATTTGGTTACTGCATTAATACTTTCTATATTGCCCAAAGATAAGCCTGTCTGCTCTGTGCCATAGCTAATTGGGGGTTGAGCTCAAGTTAATTTAGTGACTTTGAGGGTTTGCTCTGACAAGGGTTGTGATTATTCTTTGAGGTGGGTAGTCACCTACCGCAAATAATAATCCAAGTTATTACAACTTTCTATGTCTGAAAGAGTATTTGAAACAAAAATCTTCAATATGGTCTTCCTTCTAAGTCACCACGGGGGCGTCTTCATTCTAAAAATGGTTCATACGAATTAAGACCCTGTATAGATTACTGAGGCTTGAATAACCTGACAATCAAAGATCGTTAACCTATACCTTATATGTCAGTAATTTTGAATGCTATCCAAGGGGTTAAAGTTATTTTCTAAACTTGACCTGAGAGGTGCTTACCATTTGTTAAGATTTAAAAAGGGGACAAATGGAAACACAATTCTGAATGGATTTTTCAAATAGAGAGTTATGACGTTTTGGGAGCTACGTAATGCCCCATCAATCTTTCAACAGTTCATGTTCTCCATATTTGTTACCTTCTCCTTCATTCCATAGTCCTGTATCTTGGCAAAATTCTTATTGTTTCTAAATATCAACAGACACAAGACCGAGACATCGAAGAAGAGCTGAGAAGTTTGAAGAAGTATCAATTACAAGCAAAGCCAGAAAAAGTTAATCCATCCAGAGTCAGTATAGTATGTTGGTTTTGTAAGCTCTGCAAAGGGCTATCTGTAGATGACAAGAAAGCTAAGGTTATATTGAACTGGAAAGAACCTTTTACTATAAAAAAAATCCCATTGCCTACTATTTTAGAAAATTGACTCCTAAAATGTATTATTCAGTATTAGCAAAGGAATTATTAGCAATAAAAGCTGCCTTTAAAGAAAGGAGGCCCTTCTTATTGGGAGACTGTTACCATTGGAACAGACCATAGTGATCTCATATTCTTACAGCAGGCAGCGTGTTGTAACAGTCATCAAACTATGAGGCATATTTATTAAAGAGTTGCACCTCCCTTGCGCCGCACAACGTGGCGCAATAGCGGCGCATCTCTTAAGTTAGCTTTATCAAGCCACACAAGGCCACCTTGTGTGGTCTTGCATGGCTTGCTAAATCTATAGTAACACTACACAGTGGAAATCGTTGCACTGCGTTACTCTGCCCTGGGAAGGCGTTCCATGGGTGGATCATGGGTGTTGCCATACATTCACCCATGGATTTTAACCCATTCTCAGATTTACTATTACTGGTAGACCGGGGAATGTGTCAAAATGCAATGCCCCTCCAGGTGAGGGGTAGCGGGTAGAAATATATTTATTTCTCCTTGTTACTTCCTTTTTCTATGTGTGCTGCAAAATGCAGCACACATAGAAAGAGAAAAATACATCAGAGGATTGTTTTTCTGCAGGAAGGTGTCCTTTCCTGCACAGAAGCAATCCTGCTAACAACGCAGACATTCATCATGGTGCTAGGGAGCCTGCATTGTCACTAGGCAGCACATTGTGTGCCAGTGCAGGGAAAAGACAGGATAGCACCATAGAATGTGAAATACAGCCCATTCCTACCCGTTCCATATCACACAGTGCAGCCAGGTGACTTGCTGCGCTGTGTGATATTTTAATAAATATGCCCCTATATGAGCATATTTCTTCCAGCAATATGACTTTGTCATAACCTATATTCCTGTTTCAAATAACTTAATATCAAACAGTCTTTCCAGAATATAGTTAGATGAGCACATAAAATCTTCCAGGAAAAGATTCTTCAAACCAAGGAGGTAATTTTTTGCCTAAGCAAGCACAGACCTTCTTCGATGTAGTTCAGTATTGCATGCAGTGTACAAGAATTCCTTTGGAAGACTAAGATTTTTTAAGGAACTGAAGACCGCATTTTAACGCTGTTTATCCCATCATGAAAGGTCAACAATTAATCGTACATCTTGAAAGGTCAACAATTAATTGTACATCTTAATCATGACTTAAAAATGGCTGGCCATCAAGGTTAAAGAAATACCGAAGATTTAGGACCTGATTATGATCTTGGCGGATGGGATACTCCATCACAAACGTGACTGATATCCTGTCTGCCGTATTACAATTCCATTATATTTTATGGAACTTCTAATACAGCAGACAGGATATACATCATGTTTGTGACAGAGTATCCCATCTGCCAAGATTGTTTTCAGGCCCTTAGTCACTTGCAAGTTTTGTTGGCCTACTTGCTGCAGGAATGTTAGAAATTATGTTAGGTCTTGTGATGCCGGTGTTCAGGCCAAGTAACAGACTTGTGTTAAGGAAGGCATGCTGCAGGCCTTAGAAATTCCTGAAAAGACTTGGAAGTTCATTTAAACTGATTTTATTTCTGAGAGAGGCCAACAATTTTTTTCAAAGTTCTGGACTCAGTTACCTGTGAATTTAGGAACCAAAAGAGCCTTATTCTATGGATTTCACCCTCAAACAAATAGTCAAACTGGGAGATTCAATAAGACGTTGGAAGAATTTTTGCGGTATTTCATCAGTGCATCTAAATCAGATTGGAACAACTTATTCTCATTCGCGGAGTTTGCATATGATAACTCTAAACACTCCACTACAGGCCTTCCTTCTATTTTTGTAAACTATGGGGATCATCTCTTCTGTTCCAGCTGTACAAAACATATTCTAAAAATTGAGAAAGATTCACAAAATACTGCAGGATAATTTGAGACATCAGAAAGGCATATAGGAAATGCATTGGAAATAGGGTGTGTAGTTCCTCATAAAAATAAACTAGAGTTCAAGGTTCTAGGAAATGGAGTATGCTCTAATAGGAGCACAGGCTCTCACTCATCCAAATGGGTGTCATGCTTCATCACTGGGCTAGCTCCTCGTCGGGCCGGCACTGAAATGCCCGACAGGCACCCACTGGATTCTCTTTACCAGAGATTATAGTATAGAGTGGTGATGAAATTGAGTTAAAATAGGTATAGTGATATTCAGGGTCAGTCTATTTAATGAATGAGCTCGCTAACCTAATTACAAATATTTGTACTAACTTAGGATATAATGGTCCTAGCTAGCCTTGTGAACGAGTTGGTCTAAATGGTCAATATGTTTCTCGCCTAATTATGTAAAAAATGATAATGTGGCGATTCTTCAGGACCTAAAAGGTAAACATAAACTACACTATGACTGGTTTCAGTCAGTGAAGATGCTATGGTCAGGATAACCAGTCACACAACAAGTCAACTGGTAAATATTGTACCATAGAGCAAGTCAAATCAGCCTGGAACACAAAGACAAACATAGCAAACACAACAAGATGATGGACGCAGTGCTTGGCAATGTAATGACTGCTGGTGCAACCTGACACACACAAGTTCTAGCCGTGTCTAAATAGACCCCGCCCGACTCGTTCACTTCTCTTCGAGGAAGCAGAGCAGAGCAGACCGGGGTAGGTCTTGCGGCAGACCCCTTTCTGCATCCTAGTAAGTATCGGACCACGAGACAGGAGTTCCCTCTTGACCTCGTGGGAAGACGAGTCCATTGTAAAGATGATTCTTTTTTATGTTTAGGATGCTAATAGGCGCTCCTTTGGCTTTTTCCTCATGGGGCTTGATTCAATACCAGATTTGGGTAAGTTCGAGTTACTTTACATATACCAACCCAACTATGTAGAGCGCATTGTTACAAGAGGTTGGTGGTGTCAATTTTCACGTTTTATGTTTTGACATTGTCACTTGGGGCATGCAGTTGTTAGTGATTTCGCAGGCCTCCACCTAAAATACTGTCTATTTGTGATTAACAAATTTCCATGTACTGTTTGTTTGCCTTTGCGTTTTAGGCTGATTTGACTTGTTCTAATGTACAATATTTACCATTTGACTTGTTGTGTGACTGATTATCCTGACCAAAGTATCTTCACACTAGGGGGGATATTCTCAAGAACGTGTATTAACTATCGCCAAATTCGCTTAACGCAACTTCTCACATTGCAGTCTATCGTGGGAAAATAACACTGTGTTAACACAATATCCCAACCCGGCGGCACCATGCGATAGTCACACGATAACGCGACAAATGCCCGCGTTAAAATTAATGCGACGCCGAAAAAATGTGAAACACGAACGCCAAAAAAGTTGCGATGTCCCAAATCGCGAAACAAAAATCAGCAATAACCAGCGACAGGCCTGCGATTCCCACGCGACATGCGGGAAAATGCACTATAAAAGCAGAGAAAAAAAAAAGATGGAAAAATGTAACTGCGTATCACCATGGACGCACCCGGACCGAGTGCAGAGGACAACGCAAACCCCACAAGCCCCACAGACGACCAGCCAGGTACCCCGGGGCCGGGGAAGGGCAAGGAGAAGAGGAAGATGAAGACGGGGTTCAGTCCGCAGGAAAACCGGATCATCGTCACGGAGGTGACAGAACACTACCAACAACTGTTCGCCACCTCCACGGTGTCATCGGCAACACAAACGGAAATATGGCAGTACATCGTGAACAACGTGAATGCAGTCGGAGTGTCGAGGAGGACAATGGAAAAGGTCAGGAGGCGCTGGAAGGATGTGAAGGGCAAAACCAAGAGGAAACCCAATGCCAACATGAAAGCAGCAACGCAGATTGGAGGTGGGGGACCAGCGGCACACCAGGAGCTGGATGACATTGAGAAAATGGTGGCCACAGTCATCAGTCGGGATACGGTGCCAGGAGTCGGGGATCAGGACACTGCTCAACATGACCTGACACAACATCAACAGGGTGAGTACCGACCAGGGACTGGGGGGACGGGGGGAGATGGGCACAATGGCACACATGCACAATTAAGTAGGGCACACTGCACACCCACAATGACTCTGGACCATGTCCCTGATACCCGTGCCACACTGCAGCACACATACAGAAACTCAGGGAATGTGTGTTGAAAAGAATTTATTTGCACATGCTGTGCCTGTGGTCATTTTGTACTGTCTCATGATTGCTTAGGACTGCCACAATGTGACGTCCTCATGTGAAGAAATTGTCAATGATGGTGTTCCTACGGGCTATTCCTGCTGCAGCTGCAATGGGGTGTGGTCCTCCTGCCTCATCTTCCTCATCATCGTCCGGTGCATCTGGCACTTGTAACCATGGGGCATTGGTGCGTATACATATGTTGTGCAACACACAACATGCAACGATCATCTTGCACACGATGTCTGGGCTGTACAGAGCCTCCCACCTGTGATGTCCAGGCACCTGAAACGTGACTTCAACACGCCAAATGTGAGTTCCACGATGCCCCTGGTGCATTTGTGGGCCGCATTGTACTGCCTCTGGGCCTGTGTGTTCGTGGCTCGGAGGGGTGTCATCATCCAAGGGCAGAGTGCATATCCTTGATCACCTGTGACAGTGCAGAGAGACATGAGTCAATAGTTGGCTCTGCATGATGTGTTGGCAGGCTCACTAGTTGATTGGCGTGTGATATGTGTGTCATAGTGATTCCTGTGTGACATGTACTGCTTGTAGCAAATGAGCGCCATCAATGTGTATTACGTAGCCTCACTGCTGCTCCTCCCTCCCCCCGAGCCTAATTACTTGTGTGCGCTGCACGGTTGCATCACTTGCACTCCTACGGCACACCATTGTCATGCCTGTCTGCGCATGTCCACAAGCCTGACAACGACACTGTGATGTTGTGCGTTGAAGGTGGGCGGCCACGTGTGTGTAGGCCTATGGTAAGGATAGGGCGGGCACAGATGTAGAGTTCATGGCTGGCTAAACTATCGATGTGGTCGAGGCAAGACCTTTGGCTTATGCTGCGGCAATAGCGATACACACACAACAGTTGGCATGTATGATCCCGGACCCTGAGCGGGCTTGTGCTCATACGCACTCTGGGGGCATGTTACATTGCAACTTTGTCCATTGCGGGACGGGTGGCACTGACACTACAACAGAGACACACGCATTAGGTACTTCATTGGCAAGCCCAACACTTAACCACGCTCAGAGCCCCGGGGTGATCATCCACGCTGGACTGTCGTACGCCAGCCGATTCCCGCAACGCCTACAGGGGGGTACGACACAGCTACATGTCCCAGGTCTCACCCACTGCCTGAGGTGACATGGTTGCGTCTGCTGTACACAGCACAATGCAATGTGGCAGGGCCCGGGGCCCTCATGCATACACAATGACCACACGGACACACTTAGATAGTTTGTGGAACTGGCTACGGGCACGTGCGCCCGGCCCCTTTTATTGCCAGGGTCACATGTCACATGTCCAGTGACGCCTGTGCTGGATGGGTGTGGGGTGAGTGTGAGCCAGCCCTCAAGGAGTGGTTGGTGCTGGCAACAACTACATCAGTGATCAGACAATCAGAAGTTCTCAGTTCAAACAGCAAGGGTCCATGACTTGAGCTGCACGGAGTTAGTGGCCCCGGACGCACAGCGGCCGGCACATGGAACACCACCACGGGACGGTGACTACCGGTGCACGAGAGCTGAGTGGGTCCTCGTCGATGTCCAAGGTGAATGTCGCGGAGGGTTTTGGGGGGACAGTGGAAGGTGATCTTCCAGGGCATGATACAGAGGGCAGTACCAAGCAGACACAGGCAAAATGGAGATGAATGCTACAGACTCATTTGTGACACCAAGTCAGTATCAGCTACATGATGATGAAGACAACCCCCAGGCCATTGACTCAGACGCCACCAGAGTTCAACCAGAGAGTGTCCATGGATTTCGGGGCACAGAGTTAGTGGCACCAGAGCTGAAAGGGGATGCAGTCTGCGATGAGGCCTGTACAATGGTATAAACGCTGCCATAAATAAATGAAGACTCAGTTCCAAATGTGTGACCTACTGGACCGCAGTGTAGGCCGGAGGCAGCGTTGGAGTACGTCAATGAGAAAGGAGTACTGGGGGCCTGTGTCACGTAGGCCGTGATGGTCTGACGAGGCTGCCATGGTCGCGGGCCTCGGGCTTGGAGCTTGCACCGGCAGGTGGTGGGCCCTCTTTGACACATGCCGGTGTTGGCAGGTGAGCAGTGAGGCCTGGGTGAGCTGGGGCGGGCAAGACGGGTGTTGGGACCAGTGGCCTGGGGTGCAGTAGGCGCACAGGATCGCAGGCACCGCCGCCCTCGTGGCGGGGTGAGAGACTTGCCTCCTTCGCACATGCCTGGTTCCTACCTCTCCCCACATTCTGCTATTGTGTGGCTGAGGTGCCATGCCGTTGATGGCTTGTGTACATGGCTAGCCCAGGTTGCCACAGTAAGTTGTGTTGTTGTGTCTGGAATGTGGGGATGTTGGTTGTCATGTTGTATGTGATTTTGTGACATGTGCATTCCCAGAGTTGTGAGTTGTATGTTGGGTGGAGTTGAGGTGTGTGGTGTGTTCAGTTGTTACTTACCGACAAGCAGTGCATTTCCATAGGTGCCATCCTGAAAGCACTGGTTGATGATGGACTGTCGGAAGATGAAGGAATCATGCACACTGCCTGGGTAGTTGGCGACGACATTGGTGAAGAGTCCCCGGTGGTCCACTATTGCCTGCACATTGATGGAATGTGTGTGTTTCCTGTTGCGGTAATTGTGTGCAGTGGTGGCAGGGGGCACGAGGAGTACATGTGTGCAGTCGATTGCCCCCAACACGTGCGGGAAGCCAGCTATGGCATAGAAGCCTTGCTTAATCTCCAGCTGTTCCTGCGCAGTGTGTGGGAAGTAAAGTTGCTGGGGTACCAAGCTGATGATGGCATCCAAGACAGGTGTGAGGAACTTTGACAGGGCTGGCTGTGAGACTCCTCCGACTATGGCAGTTGTTGGTTGGAAGGTCCCAGAGGCCAACAGGTGCAGCACGGCCAGCAGCTTTGTCTGCGGAGAGATGTTGGTTCTCCGCTGTGTTGGTACAGTCAGCCTGTGGGCAATGAGGGTCAGGATGCGGAGGATGGTTGTCCTTTTGAGCCTGTAGTGGGCAATGACTTCCTCTGGCGTTAAGTCTCCGAGGCTGGTGCGTTTCGGAAGGTCCGGTGTCTTTGTTTGCGCTGCCTCTGTGGTAGTCTGGGGGAGGGTCTGGGGGGTGGGGGTCCTGGCGGTGGTGGCGGTGGGTGTTGTGGCCCTCTTGGGGCTCCGAGCTGCATGATCAGTAGCTCCATGGCATCTGTCGTTCTTCTGGTGTGGCTGTGGGCTGGGCTCCCTTTTATGGTGCAGGTTGTCGTCCGACTTAGCACCAGGTAGGAGCAGGTGTTAAATCCATGCTGCTAACGCGCCTTATCGCATGTTTTTGGATCTTATCGCCGATCTGGCTGGTCGTTGAGAATGTTGCGGAGTGGTGTTTTCGCGGGTTTTTGCACGGGAACGCATACTCTGCATCTCATTAGCGTTAGTTGCCGGTGTCATCTGTGGCGATGTTTTTTGCGGCTGCTATCGCAGGAAAACTGGTGATATCGGCTGTTAGCACCAGCTTGTGAATGGTGCGATGAATTTATCACCACTTTGGCTGCGATAAAGTGCCACTAACTCGGCGATAAGTCCTTGAGAATATGCCCCTACACTTGTTAAGCCCACACACCCTCTCTTCACAGACGGCTAACTAAAAAGATCTCCAGCAAAGAGCCCCCTAGTGGGTGCCCATCGGTCATTGCAATGCCAGCTCGATGAGGAGGTAACCCAATGATGAAGCATGACACCCATTTGGGTGTGTTAGGGCCCATGCTCCTGTTAGAGCATACTCCTTTTTCTTGAACCTTGGACTCTAGATAATTTTTACAAGGAACTGCACACCCTTTTTGCAATTCATTGATGTAAAGGAGCACGTGTGCTGGACCTATATCGCTCCTGGTTCCCCTTTTTGCAGAAATAGGAAATGCATACATTTGCCTAAGTATGAAGTTGGTGATAAGGTGAGGTTATCCTCTTTGAATTTACCATCTAGAATATGAAGGTCCAAATTATTTTCATGCTATTTCAGGCCATTTGTTATTTCCAAGATTTCTTAGGAGACATATTGATCCTCCAAAACCAATTCTTCTAGATTGTTGTAAAGAATTTTTGTATAAAGAAATTTGTGATTTCTGAATTTTTCATGGAAAACTGCAAAATTGAATTTATGAAATGGGCTCTCCTCTATCTGAAAGGTAACGTGAGGCTTCTTCAGGCCCCTCAGTTAGTCTGGAAGTTTCATCAACTCTTCTCTCTTCACAAAGACCTAGCAATGGGGGATAGAGTGTAATGTCGCTGACTACTACTGCTTGACTATGCTAATGTGCCAGGCTCATGTTCCACATCACAGGGCAGTATCTCTGTCAGTCGGATGCACAGCGGGCCAATCCTGTCACCTCGTTGACCTCTTTCTCACTTGTCATGTTGACCAGCTCGTACCTTGCACAGCGACTGGTTGTGCCTTGCCAGGACTTAGTTTACCTTAGCGTTGAGCCACATTGAGCACTCCATGGCTCAATATTGTCATGATCAAGAGACTACGCTCTATGTTTTGCAATGCAATGCTTATTTTTTGAGATACCATATTCTAAGTCACATTTTTTCTTTGGTAAATCAATCTTGATCTCTCCTCTCTTTTAGACATTATCATAACCTAGAAATGGCAAACATACTTCAGGTCAAAGTTCAACGTATCAGTATATAAGCTGGGTAAACCCTGTGTTCTGTAATTCACAACATTGTTTCTGCTGCTCACTGTGAATCAGTTTTTTAATTGCTACTGTATCTTTGACTACTGTTTCTACTTGCCAGTCTGTTGCCTGCTCCCAGGGCTTATTTTGCATCTGCTTTCAGATTTTTTCCCTGAGAAGCAATTTTTTTTCCAGTTGGCTCTTAGTGATTGTTGCGAACCCGAGTGGGTCGAGGTGGGGTAGATTGGAGTGGGGTAGGTTGGGTTAGTGAGGAGTAGATTGGATTGGAATGGGGTAGAGTAGATTGAGTGGAGTGGATTTGGGTAGATTGGAGTGTGGTGGATTGGAGTGGACAGATTGGATGGGGTGCATTGGAGTGGGATGGATTAGAGTGCAGTGAGTTAGATTTGACTGGAGTGGGGTAGATGTGAGTGGCATGTGATAGATTGAGTGAAGTGAAGTGGGGTAAATTGGGTAGAGTGTAATGGAGTGTGATAAATTGGGGTAGAATGGAGTGGGGTAGATTGGGTGGATTGTAGTGGGTAGATTGTAGTGGGGTAGTTGGGGTAGAGTGGATTGGGATGGAGTGGAGTTGGATAGATTGGTGTGGAGTCACGATTGGAGAGGAGGTAGATAGATTGGTGAAAAGTGGAGTGGAGTAGATTGGAGTGTTTTGTGGTGGGGTAGATTAAGGTGGAGTGGAGTGGGGTAGACTGGGTGAATTAGAGTAGGGTAGATTGAAATGGAGAGGGGTAGATTGGAGTGGGTAGATTGAAGGGGGATGATTGGATTGGGGTAGATTGGAGTGGAGCGGGGTAGATTGGAGTGAGGCAGATTGCAGTGGGGTGGATTGGTTTGGAGTGTGGTGGTGTAGATTTGAGTGGGGTGGAGTGGGTGAAATTGGACTGGAGTGGGGTACATTTGGGTGGAGTGTGGTAGACTGGAGTGGGATAGATTGGAGTGATGTGGAGTGGGATAGATTTGGGCAGAGTGGAGTGTGGTAGAGTGGAGTGGGGTAGATTGGAGTGGAGTGGGGTAGATTGGGTGGATTGGAGTGTCGTAGATTGGAATGGGGTAGATTGTGGTAGATTGGAGTGGGGTAGATTGTGTTGGAGTGGGCTAGAATGGAGTGGAGTGGTGTAGATTGGAGTGGGGATGAGTTGAATAGATGGCAGTGGAGTTTAGAATGGAGTGGGGTAAATTGGAATGGAGTGGGTTAAATTGGACTTGGGTAGATTTGAGTAGAGTGGAATAGATCGGATTGGAGTAGGTTGAAGTGGAGTCAGGTAGATTGGAGTGGATTGGGTTGGACTGGTGTAGATTGGAGTGGAGTAAGGTGGTAGACTGGAGTAGATTGGAGCAGAGTGAGGTAGATTTGAGTGGAGTGCCATAGATTGGGGTGGTGTGGGGGAGATTGGAGTGGGGTGGGGTTGATTGGGTTAGATTGAGTAGAGTGGGGTAGATTGGAGTGGAGTGGGGCAGATTGGGTTAGAGTGGAGTGGAGTGGGGTAGATTTGGATAGAGGGGAGTGGGGTAAATTTGGTTAGAGTGGGGTAGATTTAAATGGGGTAGATTGGAGTGGTGTAGGGTAGATTGGGGTGGGTGGGTAAATTGGGGTGGGGTAGATGTGGAGTAAATGTGGGGTAGATTGGAGTGGAGTGGTGTAGATTGTAGTGGAGTCGCATAGACTGGGTGGAGTAGATAAGGGTAGATTGGGGTGCGGTACATTGGGGAGTGGTAGATTGGAGTAAGGTAAATTGGGGTGGGGTAGATTTGAGTGGGATAGATAGGGGTGGAGTGGGTTAGATTGGAGTGTAGTGGGGTAGATTTGAGAGGAGTATGATAGATTTAATTGGGGTAGATTGGAGTGAAGTGGGATGAGGTAGATTTGGGTTGACTGAAGTGTGGTAGAGTGGAGTGGGTAGATTGGAGTGAAGTGGGGTGGATTGAGTGGATTGGAGTATGGTAGATTGGAGTGAAGTGAGGTGCATTGTTGTAGATTGGAGTGGGGTAGATTGTAGTAGATGGGAGTGGGGTAGATTATGGTGAAGTGTGGTAGATTAGAGTGGAGTGGGGTAGATTGAAGTGGAGAGGAGTTGGATACATTACAGTGGAGTTTGGAGTGGGTTAAATTGGACTGGGGTAGATTGGAGTAGAGTGAGGTAGATTGGAGTGGAGTCAGATAGATTGGAGTGGATTGTGTTTGACTTGGGAAGATTGGAGTGGATCAGAGTGGAGTGGGGTAGACTGGTGTAGATTGGAGCAGAGTGAGGTAGATTTGAGTGCAGTGCGGTACATTGTGGTGGGGTTGGGTGGGGTAGATTGGAGAGGGGCAGGGTTGAATGTGTTAGATTGAGTAGAGCTGGCATGGATTGGAGTGAAGTGGGGTAGATTAGTATAGAGTGGAGTGTGGTAGATTGGGATAGAGGGGAGAAGAGTGGAGCAGAGTTGAGTGGAGTAGTTTGTAGTGTAGTGGGGTAGATTGGATCATAGTGGGATGGATTGGGGTGTATTTGAGCAGAGTGTGGTAGATTGGGTTAGGGTGCAGTAGACTGAAGTGGGGTAGATTTAAGTGTAGTAGATTTAAGTAAGGTAGATTGGAGTGGTGTGGGGTAGATTGTGGTGGGATGGGTAAATTGGGGTGGGGTAAATTAGAGCAGAGTGGGGCAGATTGGGTGGAGTGGGGTAAATTGGAGTGGAGTAGATTGGGGTAGATTGTAGTGGAGTGGGGTGTGGTAGATTGGGGTACATTAGTGTGGTGTGGCTTAGGATAGACTGAAGTGCAATGGGGTAGAATGGAGTGCAGTTAAGTGGTTTGGAGTAAGTAGTGTGGAGTGGAGGGGCATAGACTGGAGTGGCCCGTTGTGTCATGGAGTGAGTGGCATAGATTGGAGTGGTGTAGAGTCAAGTGGCATAGCGTGTTGCAGAGTGTCTTAGAGTGGAGGGGCATAGCGTAGCATGGCATGTCGTAGAGTGGACTGCCATAGAATGGAGTGGTGTCACATAGAGTGGAAGGGCATAGAGTGGAGTGGAGTGGGGCAGTGTGGAGTATTCATGGTGTGGTAGCGCACTGCCATTACAGACAACACATTTTCAATTGAAATGAAAATTACATTTGCACCAAAATACGGTTTTACTGCACACAATTGATAATGTGTGAAAATCTCATCACCTACTGTATTGATGTGTTTTAATCCTATTCAAATATTTGTTTCCACCACACTTCAGAATTGCAAAAAAAAGTGCTTCATTTGTACTAATTCTGATATATTCGGAAACATCAGCATGGTTCATTTTTTTTGTGGTGTGCTAGAAAAAAAATAACATCTTACTCTCTTTCCTCTTACATCGGTACTCAGTAGAATTGTGACATAAATTCTCTCACTTTGAAGTCAGAGAAAGAAAAATGTACACCAAGCTCCCTGGAAGAGAGAGCCTGATATGTGACCTCTGTCTTTGAATGGACAGCAAATGTGATAAGATAAGAACAAGATTTAAATGCTGGCTTACAGAAAGCAAGTTCATGGATGTATACAGTAAACAAGGTTTGGGCAACAAGAGGGATAAACTCAAGCTGGACAGCCTAAAGCAGTGATACTCAAAGTGCGGCCCGGGGCTTCATTTAGCACTCCTGATCTTTACATGCGGCCCCCTGGTCAACAGCAGTGCCGGGTTGCTGTTTACTTGACTCAGCACTAACATTTAAAATACGTTAAATAACCAGCTATGCATTTATTTACAGGCTAATTGAAGTTAAAGAAGGAAGTAACTCGGGTGTCCTGCACCACTTAACTTTAGAAACACTTTCATCTTAAAAGACATCTTGCAGCAAAAGTGTAAAAGTATGATAAAGTCTATTCAAAATTCAAAAATGAATTCATTAACGTGAAGGACTGTTTTACCTTAATACAGCATTAATATAGCAGTGCATTGAAAAGTATTTGTTAAAAGTGACAGTTTTTAAACAAGAATTTAGGGGCTTATTACGATGGCGGAAGGCCCGCCACCGACAGCCGGTCGGTGGCGGGCCTTCCGCCATCGTACTGCTGTTTTCCCCCTGCCATATTATGATGGCAGGGGGAATCGTTGGGTATGCGTGGCGGACGTAAAGACCGTCCGCCACGGTTCTGACAGGCGGTCCTTTTCCGACCGCCTGTCGGAACTGAAACATACCCCAACACTGCGGCAGTGCCGTAGAGATTAGGATATCCCTTTCATCCATTCGTTTTGTGGCGGCCAAACCGCAGCAAAACGAATGGCGGAAATGGATTTGGGGGTCCGTAGCGGGCCCCCCTCTTCCCTGGGTCTGGGTCAGGGGCACTGGGGGGCACCTATGGTGCCCCCCTACATGTCCCTGCACCATGTGGCAGGCACCACATGGTGCCTGCCACGTAGTGCAGGGATATGCAAGTGCCTTTGTTTTTGCATTGTGACGGGGGCTGCTGAACGCATCCCCGTCACAATGCAAAATATAGGTGATGCGACCGCCATGGTGGCGGTCGCATCGTAATTCGGATTGTGGGGAGGCCGCCTCATAGGCGGCCCGTCCCAAATCCGGAAAGATGTCCGTCCGCCATCGTAATGAGCCCCTTATTAATATTCATTTGCCCCATCCACCCACCCTGAGAAAAATGCCAATAGTGAACTAAGAGGCAAGTCAGTTATTAAGTGCACTCTTAGGGTGGCCTGGGTTTCTATTATAGATGAACAACATTATAGTTAATTAAATTTATTGCAGGGGAAAGTCTTGTACAGCACACACCCTGAGGACATGTATTTCTAGGTATTCTTATGAAGAAAAAGGAGGAAAGTGAAATAAAACAATTGCCTTGGATCACACAATTCCATTAGCTGGAGAAGTTGGGATTCTTCCAAGTTTTTGGTTTCACATTGTATAATTCAGACACTACATCTATATGCTTTGCACTCCCTAACACCCAATCCACCTTACAGCCAACCGCCCCAACCCATGACTGCCAGGCTGCTGACATCGATGCAGCCCTCTGTTACATCACAGACCAAACTTTGTGGCCCCTGGGAAAATGTTTGCAAGAACCCATGGCCTAAAGTAAATAAAGCCAGCAAATAGAAAGCCAGAAAATGTGAGTTACAAACCACAAAGCCAATGGTAAGCAACAGGCAAAATGCATGCCTAGGTCAGCTTCCTGAATGTCCCCAAGATATTTTTTGGCATAGGCTTCAACCTAATGAAACTGTGGTGTAGTGCTCCCAGTGACATGTAATAATTTGATAACCTTATGCATATCTGAACTCAGCCTCTGAGCATAAGGAGTCCAATTTAATACAGCAGTAGTCATGTTCCTTGTGCAGATCTTCATGCCCTGTGCAGAGGTTTAGCAAAGGTGTCTTGGGCCCTAATGCAAGCATGAACAACTGTCCTCATGCTTTCTGTTTGCTAGTAAAAGATTGTAATGATTGCAGTGAAGTGGGCGACTTGCACCCGTGGACCGTGATGCCACTGCACCCACAGCCCTATTGATAGGTACGCCTCTACTCTTGTAGTGCTCTAGGTGCCTGATTTCACTTGACATGGTTGGTGTTAAAAGTGAGGAATTTGAGTACATTTTAATTATGGGCCCCATAGATAGACTAGCAACTTTTATAATATTTTCTATCTTCTGTTCCACAGGACAAGTTCGCGCCAGGGGCCTTGGATAGGACAGGCTGTGTTGGAGTGCAGCATTGATTGAGTAGCCACAACAGCACAAATAATGGTTCCTAAGGCCCCTTCCCATGTTCTAGGGAGGTTTCACATGACAATGTAGAACCTACTCCCACGAGCTAAAAATATGCTCTGTATGTTTCCAGGCCACCACAATGTTCACCATTTAACCAAGTCTCTTCTGCGGTTGGCCATATGAAAAGTGCTGACACCCTGTGACACTCAGTGGCACCATTTCTGTTGGCAGGTAGGATAGCCCATGGCATGTAATGGCGTCACAATGAGATTTAGGCCAATCATGTCACATGACATAACTATGTTTTTCTTTCGTTAGACCAACAAAAATCGACCAGAATTTGCAGAGAAGTTGCACGCATTAGAGCTTCGTCAGATTATCTTAGCCCACCACAGCCCTTCCCTGTGAACAGCTCCCATCATAACTTCAAAGTTGGTGGAACCCTACTGCAAAATGTATTTATTGACATCTGACACTGCATACGGACAGTGTGAGAAGGGATATTTCCTTTGCCGTTTCCCGGCTTCCAAAGCAGTGATTCGTGAACTGTAGCTACAGATAAGCCACTTTTTTCCGTCTGCAAAAACTCAGCACCTAATTGAGCAGAACGCGGTAGCACCTGGTTCCGATTTGTTGAAGTGTAAATAAAACCTAGACTTGAAAAGGCATTTCCATCAACACCTGATTTAGAGGAAAGAAATATGTTTGTTAGAGGGTCGCGGGTGCGATGGAATGCACCCTCTGCCCTGCATCATGGCTGCTCCGAGAAGCCCACGACAAAAGGGTAAGTCTGTTCACATAGAGAAGGCGCGAAAAATAGCAGTCGTTTTTATCACTGTCAGGTTTTTCCAATTAGTCCCCGAAGAATGCAATTTCATGGATTTAGGAAGAAAGATGAGCATGGGAATTAAGCGTGAATGCTTCTGGCGGGAGCTCATGGGAAAGTCACTCAGAGATGTGAAATAGATTACCACGGTAGAATATTAGCTTTACGTCTTTTGTTTGTTGCAAATAGTTTTGCCAGTATTCCCTTCAAATACACTTATTTGTAAACTATTTGTACACACAAAGAGGTAGTGTCACACGAAACCGTATTTTCAACGTGGACTAGTTCCCTGTATGTGGACATATATTAACCATGTATATTAAATGTTTATCTATTATAGTTATACCAACTGCACTGTTTCAAGACGACAGAAGTTTAATAAATTTGCATTACACGAAATAGTTCGCATGTATGACGTCATTTCGATGAAACACGGATGTTCAAGCAATGCGAATCAAATTTTTTATTTACATGAAATATAAAAATATATAATGGACTATACGTTACGTTATGTAAAGTTAAGTTATGGTATTCTGAATTTGCAAGTATACAACTTTGATCCAAAATTGGCATCATGGCGGTCTAAAAAACCATCAAGATAATTTTTTTAAGATCAGAGGTCTAGCGAGAGAGAGCACTAAAAGTCAGGCCAGCTTCAGTTTGGAAGGTACATCCACCAAATGTTGCTTTATAGAAGGAAGGCGCTATGAAATGCATATTCGACCGTTTTAGCGCGGAAAGGCCTGTTGGAATTTATTCTGGAGATATAGTGGACCTGTGCCACTAATGGCTTGATTTTCCACCACAGGTAGCAGTTTAAACATATTTTGCAGTGTCACTGTAAGAGGGAGAGAGAGAGAGGGAGAGAGCGATTACACAGGCGGTGATAGTGCACGTGCAGTTATAGTATTATCTTCATCCATTTGAGCTACAAACACTTTTTTTGTGGCATATGCAAATTATGTGGCGAATTATGTATCAAATGTTGTAAATTCATAATTATTTTGTAAAGTCAGCAACCACAGAATTGGATTACTCCACTGTCCCTCACCACTGTCCATTGCTTTAACAAAATTGTATTCCTTAAAGGTAAACAAACCTAAACATTCTCAAGGCCAGCACGAAGAGGTAACCACAGGCCATGGATCATGATGGTGCCCCCCTTGCGAGCTCCTGTCCAAGGGGCAGAGCTCCTGGTTTATCCAGTGATGTAGAACTCTTGTTGCAGATGAGGGGCATGAAAACTGGAGGCTGATTCCCATGATCGCTCCTCATTGCCGAATCTTTTCTACTAGTCTAAATATTGCAATTATCTTCTAAAAATGTTTGCATCTAGTAACTTGTGCGCTTCATATTTTTTTTCAGCCTTCATCTGTACTGGTGCACAATTTCAATCAAGAGCACTCATAGCAATTTAATCATAATATAGAGTCTCACTGGAAGTGAATGGAGTGATTTAAGGGAATGGAATATATGTATATATATTTATTTATGTATATTTTCACTGAAAAAAACACAGGTTAAATTGACATTATATTTAGGTATGGTAATAATATCTTACTTTGCATCAAAAAACCTTACAAATTCATTGAAAAACCTAAAGGTTAGAGGGACATTATAATTAGGTGAAAATGTCACTTAAAACATACATTTTTAATTTTAAAAAATCCACTGAAATTCATCAGTTAGGGTATCTGAAGCAACTAGAACTCAGGAACTAAAGTAACTATAACTCGTGCCTTCGCCATGCACAGTTTTGTCATTAATGATGTCATTGTTGCAGTGATGTTGTCAATGATGTAATAGAACATGTCATGATTAATGTAATATGTGGGGTAATTAGCAGTGTTTGGCGAGGGTGCGAGTTATAGTGACTGAATATAAGGGGTGTCATTTTAAGAAAGGCAGAGCTACTAACTTTGTCAGAGGGTCAGAACACCAAAATATAAAAGTGGGCCTATTGGCTTTATGAAGGGGTTCACATATATAGAGCACATGCATTATCTTTGTCAAAAAATGACCAATAATTACAATGAAATGCATATTTTATTAATTCACACAGTTCAATGTTTAATAAAGGCGCTTACCATAAAAAATTAATAAAGCTTTAGTTAAAAAAAAATCATCAACATGTCTTTGAGTCTTTTGTTTTTTACATTTTAAGCTATAGAGTGCAGCTATAGAACCGACTGCAAAGAGGACTCTGCACTTCAACTGAAGAGCATAGAACTCCAGCCACGAGTGCTTTAAAAAATGTGGTAAGCTCACCTGGGGTTATGGATTTAATGACCCAGGAGACTTACTGTTTTTTTTAATGTTGCTTGGGGGCTGCTGCAATCCTTTTTTTTATATATATATTTCTTTATGAAGTTTTCGCAATAAGAGAAAAAACAGTGCACTTACAGCTGCTAAGTCTGACAGATGTCTACATAACAATAGCTTGCATTTGAGTCCAGTGTCAGTAGTTTCAGATTATACACCCAGAAGAAAGTTGAATAGGTGATGTAAGTCTTCTCTTGATCTGAATCCCCCATGTCAAAAGCATATCCATGACTTGCCGTTAGTCCCTTCCGCCCCAAAAACAAAAGTAAAGGGAGCAATGCGCCGAGCCAGTCGGCGAGATCGGCTCCCTCGTGTATGAAGAAGACATGCCCAACAAATTCACACAAATTCCTCATCAATGTAGCACCTTACCCTTCCAGTTCAGGTATTAGGTTATAGGGTGTGATCCTGTACATCTTTCAGTGTTGCAGTCGGGGCCCTCCCCCAGGTATGCCTGCAATGGGCCCCAAATGTCGTGCAGCAGATAAGTCAGGGGTAACAACTCGGCGTAAGTATTTAGTTGATCTTTACAGAAAATGAAATCGTCTAGCCATTCCTTGAATTTGGGAGCACGCACCTACCCCCATCTACATGACACCCTTCGCTTTGCCAAGAGTAACCCCAAAGAGATGAGCTTCCTGCAGGGGGCCTCAATTTCCTCTGTGTATCCCAACAACGGCATGACCGGGGTGAGGCGTATATTTGAGTCTATCATGCGCGATAGGGCGGCTGACACTGTCGACCAATAGTCTTGTACAACCGCACAATACCATGCAAGATGCAGGAAGTCTGCCCCTTCGCTCCTGCATCTGGCGCAGCAGTCATCAGGTCGTAGCTTATATCTGTAGAGTCTCGCCAGATTATAATAAACACGATGTATGTATTTGAAATGTATGATAGGCAGGCGGCTACCAGCTGTCATCACACTTGTTTGTTTACAACAATAGAACCATTGCTTATCTGTGAGTGGTGTGTCCAGCTACGAATCCCAGCCAACTCGTGAGCCATTCTGGCTTCGAGGGTGCTCTGCCTGGGTACTACGGTAGAGCAGAGAGACCATATGTGTGGGTCCCGAAGCCTGCAGTAACATATGTAGTGTATGTAGTGTATGGGGGTCCTGGGGGAAGGTAGAAGTGACTGCTTTAACATTGTGTCTAAGCCTAATATATTAAAAAAACCTCCAACTGTGTAAACGTCTGGCCCTGCAGCAATGTCATACAGACTTTGAACACCCCTACACGGTAGAGGTCCCCCCAGGCGGCTATACTCCTTTTATGCATCATGTTATGACAGGTAGTCTCGTGAGTGACAGGAGTCAGGGGATGGTAAGGGAGGGGCGTCAGTGGAGAGTATAGTAAGGGTTTCCCCAGCTTCATTGCCAACCGTTGCCACGCAAGAGCAGTGCATGCCACAGTTGAGAAAGAATTGTCTGTACCAGTGGGTTTTGCTTCTAAAAAAGCAGTAGTGGGGATAGGAGACGTGTAACCCTGCTCTATCGCTAAGTGAGCGATACCAAAGGGGATGATGAACGGAGCGTTTGAGCTAATCAAACACTCACCCCCAGTCAACTGATCTGGGTTTAATCCATCATCATTCTTTAGCTCACTCCACCACCCCAGTTCAGACATGGCCATATGCAAATCAGTCTGACCCTGTGCCTCATGGGAACAGTCCAGCTATCGCTAAGTGAGGCATGAATGGCGGTGGCTGGAACCAATACATTGCAAAATGGGCCTAGGTGCACAGATAGTATAGCTCCATGTCAGAAGCTTCACAGCCCCCTCTTGCGAAGGGCTAGGTGAGTGTATCCCAGCGCACTCTGGGCTGCTTGCCACCCCAGACCAGTCTAGTCAGCTGTGTCTGTAAAGTGTGGAAAAAATGGCACCCCAGAGGGTACGGTATATTGAGGAATAAATATAAAAGTTTCAGCAATACAACCATTTTGATTGAAGAGATTCGCCTCGCAAGTGATAGGGGCAAAGAGATGCAGCGAGGAACAGATGTCGTGAGCGGGGCAGGCTGTGCCGTAGTACGCCTGCAGCGTTTCCTCTCTATTCCGGGAGACCACAACTCCCAAATATTTTAATTCTGAATCTCACCACGTCAGTGGGTAATCAAGTGGGCATCTAGAAGTGTTGGGAGTGAGAGGAAACACCTGTAACTTTCCTCAGTTGATAGTCAGCTTGAGACCTCCCCAACGCGGATAAACTCCCAGAGGATAGGATTTAGACTAATTTGTGGGTCTTAAATGTAGAGAGCAAGTCATCTGCATAGAGCGAAACTAGCAGATGTAGCATAGGATAGCGCAGTGCGTACTCCCTGTGATGCTGCCGGAGTTTTGCAGTCAGAGTTTCAACTGCCAGCGCAAAGAGGATGGGTGACAGAGGACACCCCTGCCTGGTGCCATAAGAAATGGCGATCGGTCAGGAGCAGCAAACATTAATTTGTACAGTCGCCTGCAGCTGACAATAAAGGAATGCTACCCAGACCAGAAAAGAGGGGGGAATCCCATATGCCGTAGAACTGTAAACAAGTAGTCCCATTCCAGAGAGTCAAAAGCCGGGGTGGCGTCTAAAAAGACCGCCACCGCAGCCAACTCAGGGTCCAATCCTGAATCAAAGCAAACAAGGTGCGCAAATTATGGGAAGTAGCTAGTCCTGGCATGAATCTCGATTGGTCTGGTAGGACCACTCCCTCCATCAACAGGCTGAATCGATTGGCCAGAACATTTGCCAGTATTTTCGCATCGCAGTTGATTAAGGATAGGGGCCTATAGGCCTCGCATTTGGTGGTGGTTTTTCCCGGTTTGAGGAGGAAGATAATCATAACCTCAAGCATAGAGAGTGGGAGGATTCCCTTAGCATTTGCTTCTGTGTAAACTTTTTTAAGATAGGAACTAGCGCTCCTGCATAACATCTATAAAATTCGCTGGCAGGCCAACGGGTCCTGGCATGCAGCCAGATTGCAGTTGCATAATTGTTGCCCGTATTTCCTCTTCCTATATGTCCACCATGAGGGACTCTCTGTGTGTATCGCTAAGCCAACCCAAACTTTATCCTCCAGGTAGGGGGTCACATCTGCCGGCTGGTCCCTGCGTGTGGAAAAGAGTGTGGAATAGTAAGTGTAGAAGGCAGTAAGGATGTCCGTGGTGTCTCTCTGTAAGGACCCATCAGCTTCCTCCACCTCCAAAACATAATTGTAGAACCTGGGAGTGTGCACAGCCTCAGCCAAAGCTCTTCCCAGCCACTCGCCCTCACCATATTAGAATGCGCTGAAGTATTTAGTGCGAAATAGGCATTCGCGCTCAGCCTCTGATTGATATTCAGAGACCAGATCGCAGAGTTTGGCTTGCATCTTCCCATTGGGTGCAATTGAAATTTGGGCCTCGGTTATCTTAATATCTGCTTCTATTCTCCAAAGCATCCCCGGATGTCACGCAGAATGCCGCCTCCCTTTGCAATGCTAATTCCCCACATTTCTACTTTAAAGGCCTCCCAGACCACAGTCAGATTCAGTACCAAGTCCAAATTTCTGATAAAGAACTTGCATATCTCTTGCCTTAATTCCTCTCTAAAACATGCATCTAATAAGGTCATGGTTGAGAGTCTCCATGATTGGTAAGGGTAAACAGATATCAGCGGTCTCAGTGTCATCTGTGTTGGGGCCATAGCAATTAACCAACGTGATGGAATATGAAGCAAGGCGTCCCCACATTACACAGTAGCGTCCCTGCGGGTCTTGAATGGAGCCTGAGGGGAAGTATGGAAATCAGGATGGCTCTTCCCCTGGCGTGAGTAGAGTATGAGGAACAGCACCTATGGGCAGCCCACTTCATTGCGCAGTTGGCCGGTATACCTGGTTCATGGTGTGTCTTCTGCAGCATTGCGATTTGAATGTTGTGACTGTCAAGGTACCCAAGTGTGTGTCTGCCTTCAAAACAGCTTATACATGGTGAAGAACAACTACATAGCAGAGGATGGCAGTAAGGTGCACAAGAAAAGCAAACATTTCTGATCCCATCCCTACCCCCACCCAGACCAGCGGCCCAAACCCACTGGTGAATCCAATCCCACCTAAATACAGAACCATAGGAAAAGATAGGTCGCTGCCTGCCATTTCGCAGCAGTCGGGGAAGCGCATTAAGAGAGATGCACCAGCTTTTCAGGCAGAGTAAAAAGAATTGACAGGGAAATGGCGTGAGCAGGGTGTAGCAAGAGAGGGGGGGGAGAAAAGCCAAAAAGGGAAACAGATAGAGGAGAAGGTATAGTAGAAAAGCAAAGACTGGAAGAAAACAGTCTTAGTCTGTAACATCAAACAGGGAATACCCACAAGGGGTATCACCAGGGATCCTGGCATGTCCCCTTGAGTCAATGAGGATGTCCATGATTAAGAGTAAGCCTTGCTCAAACTCCGATGGCTTCGAAATTCCAATGAGACTTTTCTGAAGAGAGAAAACAAGGGGTGAGTGTGTTCTGTGTCCAAGTATAGCCAGCCAGGCCATGTATGCCTTGACAGGGCGGGAGCCCCAGTTGTGCTTTCAGTCCAATGAGGCCATCTTCAGTTTAAGGCATGAGTAGAAAGAGGGGGGCAAAAAAGGAATAGAGTTAATGTCACATTCGAGAGTCCCATATCCGCCTTTCAGCCAGGCTCCAAAAGCGGGGCCGTAGATCTAGAAGCAGGCATGTCCTCCTTGACTGGGGATTGATGTCGATTTTCTCACTTAAGGAACTCGTGGGCCTGCTTCAGGGTATTGAAGCTGTGTTGCTTTCCCTGAAAAGTTATGCAAAGCCTCGCTGGGTATAGAATAGCGTATGGAATATTGGCTTGTTGCAGCTTCCGCTTCACTGGAAGAAATTTCTTACAGGCTTCCTCTACTGCCATCGTAAAGTCAGGGTAGATTGATATGGAGTTCCCTTCATATGTTAGATTGCGCTTTTCTCTGGCTAGTCGCAAGATGGTGTCGCAATAGTTTAACAACCTAGTGATAGTAGGCCTGGGCATGGAGCCAGGAGGGGGTCTGGCAGTTAAGGAGCGGCGTGCCCTCTCCATCACCAGCTGTTTAGAGAGGGAAGAGGCATCGAAGAGCGCCAATAGCATGTGCTCCACATACTTCTCCATCCGCCCGCTATCTGTGGATTCAGGAACACCAAGGACGCAGATGTTGTTCCTACGTGAACGCGCCTTCAGGTCTTCATTTTTAGCTGAGATGACTTTCAGGAGTCATTCCATGCTTTGTATTTGCTCACCTCTTTGTGTGGATACATCTTCCAGACCAGAGATTTGCTATTCAGTTGTGCCAATGCGCCCATCATGTTTCTCTAGTCTCTGGGTATTGAAGTCCATGCGCATACTCATGGAGTCCATTTTAGCTTCTATTGAGTAAGGCTTTGGAGCTCAGCAAGCAGCAGGGAGCGCACATCAGCATCTTCAGGCTGTGTTTGTGATTGCTGCCCCTCGGCCATACCCGCAGCAGAGTCTCCATTTGGGACACGTGCAGATTTATTTTTTGTTGGGGTCAGGGGGTAGCCCCAGGGCCCTGCAGCTGCCGGCTCCGATGCCAGCACCCATCCTGGGTGCTAGCAAGAGCTGGCAATTCTTTTCATTTTTTTTAAATATTGGGGAGGGAGGCTTGTGGCCCCCTACCCAAGTCAACACTGGCCTGGGGATCCCATCCTCAGGGGCCAAAATTAATTTAAAGGGAGGGGCATGAGCCCACCCTCCCCAAGCCAACACTGGGATCAAGGACCCCATCCCCCTGAGTCAAACTTTATTTAAAGTGGAACGGAGCATGCAGGTTCTCCCCTAGCTTACACTGGCACCAGAGACCTCATCCCCTGTGCCGAAATTAATTTGACAGAGAGATGTGCAGCCCCACTCTTCAAACCAACACTGGTCTTGGGGGCCCTATCCTCTGGGGCCTAAGGTGAGTGCCCTGGTGCCCACCTGGGGTCCCCAGAAGTCAGGTTTTGTTGAGGGCTGCATAGGAAGCTCTAGGGTCCCTGCAGCCCAATCAGCTCCCGTGTATGCATCCATCCTGGGTGCAACAGGAGCCGATTTCCTCCTGCCTGGTAGAAGCAGGTTTTTTTCTTTGCTTCTGCCGGGTGGAAGTAATCTCTGTTTCTCTGCCTGCAAGAGTACGGGCAGGGAAACAAATATATGCTACCTTCAGTTTTGCAGCTCCCGGTGGGCGGGAGCAAAATTTTTTCCCCTGCCCCTGAGGGTGTCCCAGGGTGGGCTCCCCGGGACACAACAATAGAGCTGACCTTGGAAAATGGGGTCCCTGGGGCCTTTTGAGGCTTGGGGAGGAGGAGGCATGCCCCCTCTCCTTTTACATAATTTCGGCCCTGGGAGGCTTGGGGACGGTAGATGCTCACCCCCTCCTCTTTAAATTACCATCAGCCCCAGCGAATGACGTCCAAGGGGCCTTAGGGAGGCCCAGGGGGGAACACATGCCCTCTCCTCTCTAAAATTGATTGCGCTGCCCGTTTGCCCTGGCCCACTCCAGGAGTTTGTTTTTTGAAAGCATGGGAATGCCACCATTTCTTTTTTTTTACCACAGATTTACGGATTAACTGCAAATTTACTGTAAAATAAAAGAAATATATGTTTTTGACCACAGGAGGGTCCCTCTGGGACTTTTACCCCAGGCTTAGGGGGGTAGGGTATCCCTAAGCTGCCCGTTATAACTTTATTTAAGGTTTTTTCCAGGACAAAGGACAGAGTCCCAAGTCCTAAGATGGCTGCTGCCACATCATTGTTGATGTGATGGAAGCCAAACAAATTTTGTCTACAGAACGGGTTTATACCAAATCACAAAAAGTACGCTTTCTGGGCCAAGATTTTGCTTTCTACCAAATTTGGTGTAAATCCGTTCACTCTTTTGGGCTGTATCTGTGTCTAAAAGATTTATGGAAAAATGAATGGGGCAAATGCATTTTTGGTCCCCAGCCTTTTTCTCTGCCCCTTACTTGAAGAATCACTTTTAAACTTTCCAGCAAGGAGCTGAGGTTGATGAGAACATTTTTGGAAAGTTTTGTGAACATTCATCAAACGGCACCAAAGTTATAAGCAAACCAGAAAATGCTTTCTGTATGTAAACACGATCCTTACTATAACTACCCAGCGGAGAAACACAGACATATATACATGAGACAGAGAGAGAAAGAACATTACACAGGTGATGATAACACATGTGTAGTTATGGTTCTGTGAGAGTTGCCATTGAAAAAGTTTTTTTTGTTTTCTTAATAACTTTGGTGTTGTTTGACAAATCTGTATAAAACGTTCCAGTAAAACATTTTATTTGATTTTGGTTTGGAATTTCATGAAATTTCATGTGGATCTCTCAGGCACAGGCCAAGGAAAAGTAATATCAAAAAAGTGATGTTTTCCATTTTGATTCCCTTATGATTCTCTCTGATACAGAAAAACTACAGTTGTTTAATGGTAAATGTATGCATGTATGTACTTACAGTTTACCTAGCCAAAAGGCAGCAGAGCACTGTATTGGGTTAAAGACAGGCATTAAGTGAATGATAGGAGAGGTAGATAGTTTGCAGCATTGGCGCAGTCCTAATGGATATTGTTCCATATCCCTGAGGCATAGACGGAAAAGGCTTTTTGCCTGCAACTAACTGCAGCTTGACAGGTCAACTCCATAATTTGTTAGTCAAAGGCAGGTAGTTTCTTACATACATGGCACGTAGGTTCTTAATTACCAGTCTCACAACATAAAACCTCAATGGACACTTGAGAGCAGATTTACTCAGTCACATTCCCTGGGTTTTTTCATATTTCTGGGTGCATCTTGACCCTAGTTATATCCTTTCTTCCACGGTAGAACTGTTATGTTCCATATAGGTACCCTAATATAGGCCCGGGTAACATCATACCCCTTCACCTACATTACCTCCCTTACACTACACTGTAACGAGCCTTTTAGGATTGAACCTTTACCTGGTTCTAGTCCTGGGTGCAGAAGGAGGGTTTCTCCTAAACAATAGAGTCCTATAACTCCATCAATAGACTCACACAGTATGAATGAATATTCATAAGGGTTCTTAGAAACCAGGGTGGGGCTACACCACCTTCCTCCCCATATCTACGTACACGGTTCATCCCATACGTCATCCTCACATCCAACAATGGCTAATACAAGCAACAAGGGACAAAGGAACCCTAGATACTTTCTGTATAAATACAGCACATCTTGCTGGTGTTAGTTAGAGGGAACCGAGACTTCCAGGCCGACACACTGACCAGAGACGCTGAGGCTCCTGCATGCAGACGCTCCAGCTGACAGCGGTCTAACACATCCCTTGCGGGGTGTCCAACTCGAGACCAGGACGGGGTCCCACAGTCTCTCTCTCTTCAGGTAATGGGGTTAAACTAAATCCTAGAGAGATTTTTGGCTTCACACCTACTCACATGCTAGGTACACTTAGATACATCTAGATAGGCATCGTAGGAGTACGCGCTTTCTTTTATCATGCATTTTATATCCATGTATGCATTTATGATTGTTGCAAAATGGTAGAACTGTACTATCCATTTATATTCACTATACTGCTGATTATATATCTCTGCTACTGTCTAACAATTATTGCAGCACATCTATTTTACACTAGAAGAACAACTTTACAATAAATACTTATTGTAACACGCCCGACTGCTTTTTCTGTGAAACTCTCTGAGACCGAATAAGTGAGCACGAGTGACTGAGCGAAAAGTAGTACATTGTTTCCACGATCCTGAGGGATCAGGGTTGTCATGTTCTAAGGTTGCCAGAAACTATTCTCTCCCCGATAAGAAGAGACACCAGTGGCACTGTGAGCTAGCTTCTGCAAACAGGCTAACATTTCTCGGTGGGGGTGCTCAGAATCAGTCTGCCACCAAACCCACAGTTTATGTTATCCAAACGTGCACGTCCTGTATGGGTAATATAGGAACTACACGACATGGCACCGCCAACGTTGGTTAGGTACTTATTTAACAGTAGAATCTGAGTAGTTCATTTGTGCTATTTCTCAGAGACCCCTACTCACATACACCAGAGACGTCTGGAGTGGGTGGGCACAAAACTCCGCCACAGCTAAGTAGGCGAAATATCCTATGTATTAGCTGTTGGTTAATCAAGCTTGAAGGACATTTTGTTCCTAAAAATTGTGCATAACACCTTATCTTAGTTCCCTTGAACAAACTTCTCCTTTACAAAATGACTGAGAGCGAAGATAACCCAGTGGTGGCTAGACGCCTCTCAACAGGAGACGAAGAAGTGGATGGAATTCTCATTGCACCTAAATTCAGACGTAGTATCAGCCTAAAACTATTAGAATATGGTTTAACACCTAGGGGTGGTATAGTAGCTTTTGTAATTGAGGCACACAAATCAAACAAAACAGAGGTATTCTATTTGTGGGTTACATTCCCAGAAGCGGATGCAAGAACACAGACATTTCACTACTATACAGAAGGAGATGCACCACAGGAATATGGTCCTTGTGAGGTCATAGAAGTTCCACTCACATACCAGGAACACCTATACTTGTTTAAATGGCCCTACCCCATATATGGGCCCTACCCCATATAAGAAACAGAGTAAGATTAGGCCCGCTCGGAGGAGACGGGGCAACATGGCCAATATTAGCGGCCTACACACCACATCCTGACATTGAAACAATGCCACAGCCAGACTTACTCTTACAACACAAGGATTTAATTAAAATCTACAGAAACCTGACACAGTTTGTCATGAGGACTTTCACAGTCCAACCAACAACAGTTGCAACAAATGGAACTCAATATCAGAGTACAGCAACTAAAATCACACCACAAACATTACACGCAGTAATGGGCAAGATGCCCACGAAACATGAACAAATGCCATTCCGGGTAGCTCAGAAAATAACTCAGCTCGAGGCAGTATTCCCGAATACTACCCCGTTTGAAAAACACAGAATGCTGACAATCTGCTTGCCCGTGGGGATAACACCACAAGTAGAGGATTGCAGCTCTTGGGGTACAGTCTTTGCTGCCATATATACCAGAACATATGGTATTCCTTCATTAGCAGTAGTACCTGATGTATTGAGACAAATACAAAACGAGTACAGAGTAGAGCCTGCCCTAAACTTAGGGATGAAGTTACTAAATAACTATGACCAGGTATTAGCCATAATACTAGCTAATATTAAAGGGGAAGCAGCTTCAGTGCAATCCGCCAACGCCTAAGGGAGTACAGTCCGTTAGATCAACAACACGAACTGCCCAAAATAATTGAAACTGCATATGCTGAATTGGGCAGAGACAGTTTGGGTGGGAAAGCTTTAAAACCCTAACTGATGGGCAATCCTGAAAAGGACATTTCCAAGCACTTCTAAAAAGAAGTGGGATAATAAAAAACAACAAAACTTTAAAAACAGATCTCAATCCAGAGGTAGATCTCCTCCACAGGAGCCCTCTAAAAAGAGGTATAACCTCAGGAATAGGGATAATATTAGGAAACCTGACAGGTATCAGGATACTGATACACGTTCCTCTCGTTCCTTTCAGGGCTCAACGAAAAACTCCGAGAGAGAAGGACGGTCAGAACACAAAGAAGAGCGTACAAAGCCCAGAGACAAGCAGCATGCTCAAGACTATACTTCCAAAAAAGAAGAAAAGCCAAAATCAAAACATCAGTTTAAGAAGAAGAAAGTTGCAGGCATAAAAATCAGACATGCCCAGAATTCTGAGGACGCAACTTCTGAACGGGGAATGGGCTCAGACGATGCTAGACTGTGCGGCAGAAGTAACAATAGCTCGCCAGAACCTGAAGGAATTACTGGTGACAGCGGACTTGAATGATACATCACGGTGGAAACACCAGATACAAGGGTGAGCGTCCCACATAAGTTACACGAAATAACACTCCAGATGGAGGGGGACAAGCCCAGGAAATTCAAAGGCCTCTTTTGGACAAACCTATCATCTGGTTATGACATCCTATTAGCTGAACAAGATTGGCCACCAGCATTCGTTATGGAGTGCCCTAGGGGAGAAACGGTAATTTTTCCAGCATTCTCCGACCTTGTTCCCATACACCTTAAATATGCATATGCACAGAAGTGGGCAGTGGCCCTAGCTCCAGCATTGTACAAAAATCATTCTGGGTGGGATGAAGATTCAACCCCCCATGTGATCCCGTTAAAAGTTTCACCAAATGCACAGAGGCAATATCCAATAAAGCAAGAAGCTAAAAAACAGGTCAGGGAGATCTTAGATCAACTTGAATACCAAGGGGTGATTGAAACATGCACCTCACCAATGAACAATCCTTTGTTTCCCGTATCAAAACCGGACAACTCATATCGTCTAGTTTTAGATTACAGACATTTAAACTCATGCATAAAGACATTCGCTGTTCAAAACGCACACAGTGCCGCATTAATGAATAACATTGTGCGGAAGAAATACAAAACTACACTTGATATTTCAAATGGATTTTTCTGCCAAAATATAGCGCCTGAAAGCAGGTATTTGACCGCATTCTCAGTGTTGGGGTCCCAGCGGCAATTTTGTTGCCTCCCCCAGGGGTATAAGAACAGCCCGGGGGTATTTTCAGCAAGAGTAACTGAGTTACTCCAAAATTTTGATGAAGAAGCATTGTCCTATGTAGATGATATTTATCTGACGGACGATGACTTAAAGAGGCACTTGACCAGGGTGAGCACCATATTTATGGGATTCGCCTCTGAGGGCTACAAATTTAATTTTAAGAAATCAAAAATAGCCCACCTCAATGTCCTATTTTTAGGATATGAACTTTCAAGTGAAGGGAAAAGCCTGGCAGCTAACTTTTTAGAAAAGTGTGCGCTGCTTCAACCACCAAAATCATTAAAAAATCTACAATCATTACTGGGATTCCTAAATTTCGGCAGAACATACATTTTAGATTACGCAGAAAGAGTAAAACCTTTCTATGACTTAATCAAACCTGACTTTTCAGTCAGGCACTGGACACAGGAACACACAAACATCCTACGTTCACTACAGGAAGACATGATAGCTTCAAAACACTTACAGACATGGGTAAATGTACGCAACTTAGTGATCCGAGTAATAGCGGGTCAATGCGGGTACACTTACTTAACCTTCAATGAAGGGGAAACTGTACCAATCGCATACAAATCACACCTGTACACAAACGCAGAAATGCGTTTCACTTCAACAGAAAAAATCCTGACAGCAGTTCAGACCGCTGTAGCAAGAGAAAGAGCCCTGGCTCAGGGAAAACGCATAATAGTTGTGACCCCAGTACCAGCTTTAGAAGCTGTTACAAAGGCTAGCATTCCAAATGCTAAAGCCTTACATCCCTTACTGCAGCGGATGTTGAATACAGATTTGATCCAAGTCTAAAAACACAGGCATTCCTGCAATACGAACAAGAATACCCTCTACCAAACGAAATTTTGCCTCTAGATCAGTATGAATATATTATTTACACTGATGGTTCTGCTCAACCGGCCACAGGGAGTAAGCAACAATACAGCGCAGCATGTGCAATCGTTAAAGGTCACATGCAGGATGGAAAATTCCATCCAAGTTGCACCAAAACTCAGTCTCTAGGAGACTGCACGGCTCAGTTGGCAGAGTTAAAAGCACTAATACTAGCACTGGTGAATACGGATCACAAAAGGTGGCGCAATTAAGCATAAAATGCTATGGGAACAGGTAGTTGAGTTGAAGAACGAACTACTGAGGGCTCACATGATCCATACACTGAGTCATCAGCGTGATGGTGTTCACGTTGAAGGGAATTCATTGGCTGATGAAGCCGCAAAGGGGGCTATACGCACAGCGTCCGTAGCTGCAATCACTCGTTCAAAAACGAGGATAGACGGTGAGATTATGGTGGCTGTTATTGCTTCAAGCAAAAACAGCGGTGCAGTACCAAAGAAATTTCCACTCAAGTACTCCTACAAGTTAGATGCGAACAACATTCCAATTGCTCAGATTCCTGGAGTGGGGGATAGAGTAATTCCTAATATGGATCGTAGGCAAGGTTTAATTCTAGCAGCACACGAGGGTTTGGGCTCTGCACATACAGGCGTTACAGCGACTATTTCATTGTTGAAACAGCGCTATTGGTGGCCCGGTTTAACAAAACAAACTAAAGACTATGGGGCCGATTCCGATTCGGGCCGGAAATCTCTCCGACCGAGCCGGACCCGGAGAGATTTCCGACCGAATCGGACCCTAGCAGCCCGACCGAACGAGTACGATGCGTACGCATGCTATCGGACTCGATTCGGTCGGACTCCCATTGAAGTCAATGGAAGCCTGTCGTACAACGCGTACGCGGGCTCCCATTGACTCAATGGGTGCGAGGTGAACAAGGGCGCCCCCTACAGCGTGTACGCGGCGAAGCGACTCGCGCCGTACACGCACAGGTAGGGGGACCCATGGGTCCCCACTGTGTGCGACTCACGCGGCTACGCGTACAGGGGGGTCCGACACGGACCCCCAAAGTGCGGCTCCGACTGCTTCTTCGAGCCGGACGGCGCGAGTCGGTCGGGGAACGTCTCCATTGCGCGGTGCGAGGCGCATCCGTGCGAGTCGGTCAGTGCGGTTGGGACGGGCGTACGAGTCGGTCGGCGAATTCGCACGCGCTCGCATCGTACTCGTTCACCTGGACGCACGTACGAATCGGTCGGGAAAAAGGGCTCCGAATCGGATCCGGTTCAGCCGAATCCGATTCGGTGCCCTACCGGCCGAGATCGGAATCGACCCCTATGTCTTGAAATGTGACATCTGCCAACAGATGGAAGGCTCCACCATAACACGCCCGGCGCAGACACCGCTATTAAAATCAGACAAACCTCTTGCATGTGTGTATCTGGACCACTGCGGCCCCTTACAATCTGATGGGGCTTACAAGTATATCATGGTTGCAGTGGATTCCTGCTCAAGATTCCTATAGGTTTGGCCTCAGCGCTCGGCTGACGCTTGAACTGTTATCAAAGATTTGCGAGTCTTTATAGTTGGCACGTTACATTCTGACCGTGGCCTGGCGTTTAGCTCTCGGGTTTACAAAGAGGCCATGGAAGGTATGGGCATAGTATTGCAGTACTCCTCTCCGTACCATCCTGAGGGAAATTCGGTTGTGGAGAGGAAAAACCGGGACTTAAAGCAATCTTTAACAGCTAGGGTATTATGCAAGGGCGATAGTTGGGTTAATCACCTATATGGGGTACAAAGGGCAATCAATAACCAGCCAAGAAGTTCTCTAGGGGGTGGCACTCCATATGAGGTCCTATTTGGGATGAGAATGTGGGTACCTGATCTTGATTGTGAAGGCGCAGTGGCGGATGAGAAACCATTTGATATCTATGATCGTTTGGCTGTTTTACAGAATCTAAATGAATCCAGGACACAACAAAGCAACGTCCATTTAAAACAGACCGCCACCGGGGAAGTCAAGGCAGTCACGGCAAGACCTGTCTGGATCCCAAAGGAAGGGGATCTGGTCAGAGAGGAAATAGCGGACAAAAAAGTATTGGGACCATCATACAGAAAGCCTGTACGTGTCCTAGCAGTTCAAGGAACAAGAAATGTACTTTTGCCGCCTCTTGCTGGGAAAAAGGAGGAAAGATTTGTCTCAATTGACTTAATCAAACCACACTATGTGGCCGATACTGAACAGTAGGCCTCGTGGACTCCACAGTAGCAGACGCCCTCCTCTAGCTACATCCAAGAAGTTCAAACAGAAAGACTCATCACGTTTGAAGAGCCTCCTGTGCCGAATGAAGGACTAAGCAACAATGCTATGGAACTCGTTCCCCTTGAACCAGAAGTTCAACTTGAAAACTCAATTCAAAACAA
The DNA here is from genome assembly GCA_963921515.1 of Calotriton arnoldi. Classification (NCBI taxonomy): domain Eukaryota; kingdom Metazoa; phylum Chordata; class Amphibia; order Caudata; family Salamandridae; genus Calotriton; species Calotriton arnoldi. Next base: position 320,208 of record CAWUFW010011837.1, read on the forward strand.
CACACAAGTTGCAATTAGACCAAATACAGACGTCTACGTCAACATGCCTCGACAAGAGCAAAATGCGATTTCAACACATCGCGATGCAAGCCCTACAATTGATCGAACTGCTTCTGGCTACTTCATGAACTTTGATACGTTTTCCTTGGATCCAAGTGAACCGGAAACGACGCCAGCCCAAAATTCTCGCAAGCAGCAAGTTAAAAACTTTCTAAACTTTCTCAAAAAGACTTACCTGATATTGCCTTGGTTAGAACTCTGGGTAATTACTGGGATACTATTTTTTCTTTTCTGGCTAGGCTTAGTTATAACTTTTAGCATGCTTATTAATGGACGATACCTTCAACAAAGCTCCACGGCCCAAAAAGTTAATTTGATTTTAAAACGGCATCAATCTTCACATCGTGAATAAAGAGACTTGTCAACAGTGAATATTACAGCAGTTCCTATACCGGACGGTATAGTCTGGGACAAAGTTGATTTTGATATATTAGGTCCGACAGAAATTTTTAAAACTTTCACATGTATTTAAAATTTCATTAAGTGATATCATTACCTCCAGTACATTTTCTGATGATTGGGACTCTGAAACTGTTAATAACATGTTGTCTGATTTAGAAAAAACTGCTGCATTTCCGAATACTGAAATGTTATACTGTAATTCAGACTATGACACTTGGTACTGTTACCAACATTATGTTCATCATTTCCTACACAAATCTATTTCACCTAGAAATGTTTTTGAGTACCACCAGTGGGAACATTGCCCTACACCACCAAAAAGTAGTTTGCATACACTTGCACAGAAATTTGCATATTGTTCAGGTTTCAACACCACTGACCCGACCTCATATTATTATAAGGTTACACCGACATCGGCACTGAAAATTATGTTAACAAACACCAAACAGATATACTCTGCTTCCTTTATTGCCCAATTGTCTGAACAAGGTTTTGACCTATGGAAGGAGACAATAGACTTAAAATCAGTCTGGGGTTCTAGGGACTGGCAAGTCCAGGGAACAGAAGCACTATTTAGACCATGCCTCATTCCACAGCAGATGATATTTCTAAATGGCACTGTGCAACAGACGTCCTGTCTTGGACTAGCCAAAAACAAGGACCTGAACACACCCTGGTTTCGAACACCATCACATATGGAGGGGTGGCAAAATTTAACTACACAAGATGGGGCAACACTAGATGACATTTTACAGTACAATAGAACAGACCCTGATTGGAAAAAATGGGTGGTTTGGCCTTTAGACACGTCAGAAGAGATTCTGGGGTATAAACGAAGGGTTTAATATCCACAGGCCGGACCCACGTTATGTACAAAGAGAACATCCAGGGGTAGTGACGTCCTACAGTGTTGGGAAGTTGTGCCTTGATTGGCTAGAGACCCCAACAGTCACAGAAGTGAAACAACACTTGACCTTACTCACACAAGACATGGATCTTAGGGATTTTTTACTAGGTCCCAGGAAACCTCGTCAGAAACGTTTCATATATGCTGGCATTTATGCTGCCTATAATGAAAACTAGAAAATATCCCAACAAGAGGCCGCAGAGAGAATACGGGAAATAGACGTATTAACTTGGAGAAATCTGTAGCAGTGGTAGACAACGGGTTGACAACTTTGACCTCCAGGATATATTCCTTAGGCAACATTGTATCTTCTGAAATAGACATACTGGAACAAGATTTAGCCCTATTACAACACGGGCAATCTAAGCTACTTTCTGTCATGTTATTGAGCTGGACGCTGCAATATTTGCATGCAGGTTATGTGCCTTGGCGTTATATCAACAGTACATCTCTGTTTTCTGAATACAATCTAACAGACAAACAGATGGAAATGGCACAAAGGGGTGCAAAATATACAATGCTGCGTATTGAAAAACTGGACAGGTTACCATTCACGGTAGCGGAATTTCCGTCTATGGAATGGCTTATCCATGGCCACATCACTCTACCGGTCACTACCTTTCAGTTTCAATATTGCCTTGAGCAAAGGCAGGCGGGCAAATATGAAAAGATGGGTAAGGAATACATTAAGGAATCTTGGGAGTTACCTTACAGATTTCGATGTCGGAGTGGGGATCGAGAAGTGTTTCTAAGCCATACAAACTGAAAGAACGCTCTAAGCGGTTCTCTCATGTGCCAGGACATTTCATTGCACGGGGCTTGTAATGGGTCGGTAGCAAACTTGTCCTGCCACATGAAAGGGACTCCGGCTGCCGTGATTACACCGGTATTCGAGATGCTCTCGAATGGGAGTTACTTGATGCTGAACGGTCAAGGTTGCTGTGGGATGATTCTGGGCATTGCCTATCTGGTCACTGTGAACTCCAGGGTTCCTTGCTGTATGCCAGTATTGTTTCCCCCAACAAGTACAGTCAGGGAGGCACCATTATGGCCTTCATTGAATGTTTCCTTTATACAGTTTGATACTTTGAGCAGACTGAAAGCCATGCTTTTGCACCGAACAGTACCCTTAACCTCCGCTCGAGAGATCTTTGATCTTCAAATCGCAAGGACCTCAACTGAGATACAGGCACTTATACGTACAAACTGCCCCTTTCATTTCGCAGAAATGGTGGGTCGTATCTTTAACATGTCTGATACGAGTGGTATTGTACACCTATTTAAGACCATAGGGTCATGATTTCTAAGCACCTTTCAGACAATCCTCGGAGTTATTCCAAATTTTATACACTCCGTATTGGGAAGTGTTTTTGGAGGTCTTCTGCCGATCCTGCTTTCTATCGCAGGGATCCTGATTGTCATTTTCCTGCTCTGCAATGGACGGCCCAATTACCAACGAGATGGCAAAAGCGCTCCTGGAGCGCAAATACCGTGAGCGCATGGTACAGCATCTGGGCGCACCTCGCCTACGGGAACTGATTGCCTCTTGGTTCCTATCGTTTAGACCAGTCTGGATGAACTGCATCTTACCTGTTCTTCAATGCCTGTTTTGCGGTGGCGAATGCGTGTTGGACCTCTGTCTGACACTTGCAACGAACACGCCTGCGGACTTGAATACCCGGCTGGAACCCCTGCGGGCCTATGCTCGGTAATGTCCCCAGCGTATTCCCATCTTGATGGCTGCATTCCTCGAGAATCCGCAGGTGCCTTTTACAACTGGGTTGAGCAGCAGCTCCACCACTAGCACCACTAGCACCCAGGTATCGACTACAGCACCGGCTGCCTCTACACCAGCTGTTGGCAGTACTGAATATTATCTGTGCTGCATTGACGTACTTTGCGAGGTGTTACAAGAACCGTCCCCTGCAGCAGCAACCAACGACGATGTTGCATCTCCTAGCCAGGACACTTAATCTAAAATTGGCTCATCGTGTGCTGGGAAAGAATTCAGTTTGTTCATTTTTTCCAAAACTCAACTAAAATTGGAACATTTCCTTTAAAATTGACACTTTCACTGAAAAGCATGGCCTCCTGACGCTTATAGTGGTTTGACCTATTTAAACGATCTCATCTAGGACTTTTGCTTAAATGACATTTCCAAAACAACTGACTTTCAGTAGAATTTTCACCTCTTAGACTATTTTTAAATGTTTTTAATGTTTTAGAAATATGTTTGTACGTGGCTCACTGATATTTTTATGTGCTGCTACCTAGTTGAAATAGTAGTTCGCTAGCATTTTTATCATTGTTGACTGTTCGGAAGAGGAGTGGGTGTTATGTTCCATATAGGTACACTAATATAGGCCCGGGTAACATCATACCCCTTCACCTACATTACCTCCCCTACACTACACTGTAACAAGCCTTTTAGGATTGAACCTTTACCTAGTTCTAGTCCTGGGTGCAGAAGGAGGGTTTCTCCTAAACAATAGAGTCCTATAACTCCATCAATAGACTCACACAGTATGAATGAATATTCATAAGGGTTCTTAGAAACCAGGCTGGGGCTACACCACCTTCCTCTCCATATCTACGTACACGGTTCATCCCATACATCATCCTCACATCCAACAATGGCTAATACAAGCAACAAGGGACAAAGGAACCCTAGATACTTTCTGTATAAATACAGCACATCTTGCTAGTGTTAGTTAGAGGGAACCGAGACTTTCAGGCCGGCACACTGACCAGAGACGCTGAGGCTCCTGCATGCAGAAGCTCCAGCTGACAGCGGTCTAACACATCCCTTGCGGGGTGTCCAACTCGAGACCAGGACGGGGTCCCACAGTCTCTCTCTCTTCAGGTAATGGGGTTAGACTAAATCCTAGAGGGAATTTTGGCTTCACACCTACTCACATGCTAGGTACACTTAGGTACATCTAGATAGGCATCGTAAGAGTACGCGCTTTCTTTTTCCATGCATTTTATATCCATGTATGCATTTATGATTGTTGCAAAATGGTAGAACTGTACTATCCATTTATATTCACTATACTGCTGATTATATATCTCTGCTACTGTCTAACAATTATTGCAGCACATCTATTTTACACTAGAAGAACAACTGTACAATAAATGCTTATTGTAACACGCTCGACTGCTTCTTCTGTGTAACTCTCTGAGACCGAATAAGTGAGCACGAGTGAATGAGCGAAAAGTAGTACATTGTTTCCACGATCCTGAGGGATCAGGGTTGTCATGTTCTAAGGTTGCCAGAAACTATTCTCTCCCCGATAAGAAGAGACACTAGTGGCACTGTGAGCTAGCTTATGCAAACAGGCTAACATTTCTCGGTGGGGGTGCTCAGAATCAGTCTGCCACCAAACCCACAGTTTATGTTATCCGAACGTGCAGGTCCTGTATGGGTAATATAGGAACTACATGACAGAACAGAGGTCCTTTTCTCTGGTTTAGTCAGACAAAGATGAAGCAGCTGGTGGTCTCCACAATCTGGCTCTTTCTCTTTTGGCGATCATTAGTCCCGGTGCAACCAGTTCTTTCTCTACCCAGTCACCATCCCATCCTGACATTATCCCCAACAATGCAGTCTTGGGGTTCAACTGCAAGACCCAACTGGGCCACCAGGATCAAGGCAGCATGAATTCTAGACCAATATCTCTGGACCACCAGACATTCCTACACCATATGAATGAATGTACCCATGTTACCCCCACAATGTGCACAGGTTGGGCAGGGACTTCTCCCTGTTTCATAAAGGCTTACTGGTGTAAAGTAGACACTATGGAAGCATTTGAATTGGCTAAGGCAGAGCCCTGCCATTATCCTTAATTCTCTAGCTTCCATTTTTGGTTTGGTCCATTCTTCCTCGTCTAGGCATTCCAACCAAAGTTCCGACTTATCTCTGAGAGTCTATATTGGGTGTGGAATATTGACAGCTAGTGCTCTATATATTCTGGAAATGGCTTTGGCAGGGATTTGAAGTCTGGAACAGTCAGTAGGTACTTTTTCGAGAACTCAAGTGTAAGCCAAATCTGGAGATATCAAAAGAATTGTGATTTGTGTAAGTTGAACTTCTTCTTCATTTGGCCAAATGTTTTGATACAAGAGGTTCCCCTATTTCCCCAACCCTAGACATCCCAATGGTGTCCCATCCAGATAATCTGGTCAGCCAGGGAACCTCTGGCAACCATCTAACATACCAGAGGAGGGTTTCTTTTATTACCCAACCTTGTCAGCTCATCTCTCTGGCGCCCGGTGCCAGCACTCAAGGGTTATCCTAGTAACAACGTGCAGCTTGATGGCCACTTGGTAACTATATAGCTAGGAGAGAATGAACGGCATCCCTGTTACCACCACCTCCACTCTTACTGCTTAGTCTGTCCTGTTTGTAAACAGCCAGTCATTTATTGGCAGCAGCTGCGCGGCTTGGAAGGACCACCTAATATCCGCAAATCCCAACTCTCCATCATATGGTAAATGTATGTATTTCTTAAAGACTACCCCTGGGGTCTTTCCCACCCGGACCCAGGTGAATCTGCAGATAGCATGGTTAGTTTTGAAGAATACATAGTAGTTGGGGTAATGCGATTATTTTGAAGGTGGCTCAGCAGCAATGAGAATGTTGGATCTCAGTGCGGCCTTTGACACTGTGTTGCATCCCACCCTCATCCAAAGGTTGAAGGAAGTGGGAATCTTTGGGGACGATATCAAGTGGCTAGAAGTCTCCCAGGATTGTACGGTCACATGGTCTTGCCTTAGTGTCAGATGGCACACAAATCATCATGGCCCTTACAATCGAGGTCAGGCATACCTCCACTCAACTTTATTCATGCCTTAAGGTTACAGACTGTATGTCTGTGAGCAGTCTGAAACTTAGCGGCGACAAAAGTGAGGTATTCGTGGCTGGGAACAATAGGTCAAAATGGATGAAACTGTCATTGCTGGAACAACTAGGAGATTTACCTAAACCTGCCCAGACAGTAAAGCGTCTAGGCTTCTGGATAGATGATAAATTCACAATGGAATTACAGGTCAGAAAACTGGCAGAAACTTGTTTTGGCATCCAATTCACTAGGAGGATAGTGGTACAGGGTCTAACAATCTCACGTTTGGGTTATGGTAACTCTCTTTACTTAGGGAGTTCAAAATATATGATAAAAAGACTTCAAGTTGTCCAGAACGCTACAGCCCGAGTCCTTTGGAAAATACCTAAGCACCAATCAGCCAGACCAGCCCTAGTAGCCCTTCACTGGCTACCGGTCCAAAAGAGAATTCTTTTCAAGACTTTTTGCATCGCACATCGGGTCATCCATGGGAAAGGCCCTCTAATCATCCGGAACTTACTTACCTCCTATGTCCCAGGGAGAGCTCTCCGTTCAAGCAGTCAAAGGCTGCTGTCAATGCTGAAGGTTAGAAAAGCGATAAGTGATGGCTGCTCCTTTGCATATATTCTTCCCAAGTGTTGGAACTCCCTTCCAACTTCCCTCCAAAGTCATTAGTCAGATGTCTGCTTCAGAAAACTGCTTAAAACCCTCCTTTTCTGAAGCAGGGTTTTAGCCAAAGGTTCATGCAGGTATTCAGGAGAGTTTGTTGCAATAAGTGCTGGGAGGTTCAGTAGGGTAGCTATGCGCTATATAAAAACTGAATTGAATTGAATAAGTCTTAATGGCTCATTATCAAGATCAGCAGTTTACTCCAGACCTCAAAATGTGACTTCATCTGATAAATTAGGGGGATAATATAAAGCTCCAAGCACCACTTCAGACCCAATAAAATATGTACACCAAGATACTTAAAGTTAGGAATGCTGCTCAAAGGACCACCAACATTTACACCCAGTACAGAAGAAGCACTGGTTATTGGAAAGACCACGAATTTCTTTCAATTGACCTTAGGGCCTGAGTCTTCTCCATAGAACTTAAATATATATTTGCACGAGGTGTGGATAGAGCAATCACAGTACCACATATACAACAAGGCATTATCTGCGTATAATGCAATACGGTCTTATTGGTCCTGAGGTCCTCTTATACTTCTCACATGTGCGTCAGTTCTCACCTATTCAGCCAGGGGCTCCATCACCAGGGAAAACAGGTGAGGGGAAAGAGGTAGCCCTGCTTTGTGTCTCTCCGTGTTAGTAAAAAAGCAGATGACAACCCATTCACCTTAACCACAACTCGCGGGGAATTATATTGCAGTTTTATGTATGCCCTAAATAGTGGGCTGCCATTTATTTTCTCCAAGGCCACTCCACCGAGATGAACACTTTCTCAAATTCAATCAAGATCAGTGCTTGTGGGTCAGTATACCGTTATGTCAAAAGGCCTGCGCCACCTGTAGACATCTAATGCAATACCTAGCCTCTTACTAGACTAGGCATAAAGCCATTTTGGTCCCAGTGTACTAGGGACTGACTTACCCCCATCCATTGGTTGGATAGTACTTAATCTAAAATCTTTGTTACAGTGTTAATCAATAATATGGGCCTATTAGAGGCACACTTCAGTGGGGTTGATCTTGTTTATGTAGAACAACCACAGTGGCTCCTCTTAGATCATATGGCAGGGACCCCAACCGAAGACCCTCCTTAAACATTAGTCTTAAATGTGGGACAAATCGGGAGGCATAGCATTAAAAGAATTCCCATGGGAATCCATTGGGACCTGGAGTCTTGCCTGTGGGCATGTCTCTAATGGCCCCTAGAATTTCCTTTTCTGTTATCAGAAGATCCAGTTCTGTTCTGTCCTCATGTGCCAATTTGAGGAGGGGCAGGTCCCTTATGAAGGGTCTATCCCTTGTTGGAGGGAGCATTTTCCTCTTGGCATTATAGTCTGCAAAGGCTGTTGCTACCGCCTGAGGACTGGTATAATCTTCCTCTCTGGGTCCAGGACATGTGGAACAAACCAGGCTTTAGCCTCTCTATTAGTGAGCCAATATATTAGCTTGCCTGCCTTGTCCCTAGACTCATGCATTCTATGTTTTTAAGGTCAATATTACCATTCTGGCCTGGTTCCACTTCTTGGACGTCAGACTTCAGGCTTTCACTTCTTGGTCTCTAGCTACTTTCAGGTTTCAAAGAGAGGGGAGTGCAACTTTTTCTTCAAGTATTCCTATCTCCGGCTCCAGGGTAAAATACTCCATTAGCTTTTCTTTCTCATGCTTCATGGTATGAGAGATGATTCCCTCAGCTTATGACTGTCTTCAGGGATTCCCGTAATATAACATCAGATGAATCATATGCTCATGCCTAGGAACAGGACAATTGCCTCTCTTAGCAGTTCCCCAAATTTCTCCCTCGAGAGGAGCCAGGTGTTCATACACCAGTGAGACTAGTCACCCCTCGCTTTAGTCCAATCATCAATTCAATGGCTGAGTGATCCTAGAGACATTTAAGGAGAGTGCTTGAATTTATAACCCCTGGAAGCAATCTGTCTGGGGCAGGAAAGTAGTCTGGTCTGTGTTGGGTGTGGTGCGGTGCACATAGGAGTAGTGTGTGTACATTTGGTCTTGAGGGTGAATTGTTTGCCCGATGCAGCGCAGGCCCATAGCTTGTGTCCAACTCCTGAGGCAAGGATTCCTAGCTGAGGGGAGGGGACCAGTGGAATCTAGTCTTTCATCTATGACATAGTTATAATCATCCCCAGTATGAACGTGGACAGTGTTAGGGAAATAAATAATTTTGCCTCCTCCAAGTGGCAATGAAAGAAACCCACAACACTGAAATTTGCTCAGGAACAAATGAAATGTACTTGTCTGTATTCATGCATACTTGCTGGCCAGCAAGTAAGAGGTCAGGGCACACACTAGTGCTCTCAGCCTGCTTATTCTCTGAGTGACTGGTCCTAAATACACTTAGTAATGCCACCGCTGCAGAACTGAAAGGGACATTGTGCCAAATATGGTCAACAGAGAGATGCAAGATCGGCACTGTACCATTTATAATACAGACATACAGTGTAAGCGAATGTGATGAGCAAGCTAACATGTTAGTCAGAAAATAAAGTGACCTCTAAGTTGGTTCTGAACAGCTGTTGAAGCTTGTCTAGGCAATATCAGATGTGTATTAAGTGCATTCATATGGAGCTATATATTGTTCCTCAACAATTGGCCCTTTAGGATAGTCATATCCTACATTAGTGTAAAAACTAATTTATATATATATACAATCAGAGCAGAGAACTAAAAAACATTATCCGCAAAAATTGGGGAATACTGATGTTGGATGAAACACTACAAAGAACATTGTCACCTCACCCAAACATTACGTATAGAAAAACAGCATCTTTGGGGGATATTCTAACGCAAAGCCATCCAGAATTGAAAAAAACAATAACATCTTCCTGGCTGAACACTCTGGGCTTCTGGAAATGCTCTAAATGTAGAGCTTGTGAACATGGTCAAAACCTAACAACATATCAACTCCAAAATGGCAAACCTGAACACATTAAGGATCATATAACATGTGAATCCAAATTTGTGGTATACTTATTAGAATGTCCCTGCAGAAAACAATATGCAGGAAGCACCATCAACAACTTAAAACTGAGAGTCCTACAACATATACCATCAAGAAAAAAGATTTCACCTACCCTATGGCCAAAAACTTTCACGATTTTCACTCAAGTGACTGCCGGCAATTAAAGTACTTAGGGATCAAAATTGTGAAATCAAAAGAAAGTGGCGGGGACAGAACCCTAAACCTACGAAGAACAGAATCAAGATTAATTCTAGCGATTGGCACTGAAAGACCATATGGCCATAATTTAGATGCAGAATTACATATCCATCTGTAGGAAATAAAAGAAAAAGACTGTGAATAATGAATGGAAGTTCCTCCCTGCCATGATTAATACCATTGAGATGAAATGGCAAATTAATCATAAGAAATTACTGAATGACCAGACAGATATATGGGACAAATCAAAACAAGAACAATATTTGTATTCTTTTGGACAATTGATCTAATTGTTAATACATTGACCATTTTATTTTTCCCAGAGATTAGAAAGAGTAACAGCTGATTGGAACATACGGGATAAGGCCCTTTCATCTAAGAAGTACGAACAGTGTGCAATAGTTCTTCCAAATGCTGATTTTATTCATTCCTCGTATTTTTATAAAAAAACATGGTATACTTGATGAATAATCTGACTTACAAATGCACTTTAAATCGCATATCAATTGAGAACTGATATCTTGTATTGGCTAACAATGTAGATTGTACTTCACATCTAATCATTCTTGACCAACACTAGAATGGATGCAATAGTCACTTTACAATCAGATGTCTAACTATCATTGCGGCCAAACTTTAAGTCATACTTTATAAACGAATCAGGTTCATAATCGATGCAATAATGTACTTTACATTGATGAATTGATGCACTAGTCACTTTATATAATGGTTATATCCCATAATAATTTTATACATGTGCGAGGAGTACAATAACAAACTTTGTATAAATCAGGGGATACAAGAATCAGATACTAGTATTGCACACCAGTAAATCATAGCAACTTAGAAACCATTTCCCAACATGTTCCCAGCTCAACTCTGCTTTCCTTTGAAATCTCACAACACTTCCCTTTCCCCCCACCCTTTTTTTTTTTTTCTTAAGGGAAGGGTTGAGTAGGTAAATTGCTTTAAAAATTTGGTTTTAAAGGACATAAACATACACATATTTCTTTTGCACTCGCACTTTGTATATTAATGAATGCTTGTTACAATTGTCAAAGTCAAAATGGTAGATTGACATGTATATATACTACTTGTGAGGATTAACACAGTCTAGTCTTTTTTCGACAGTAGAAAGTAACGAGGGAATTAGCACTGAGCCCTTTAAAAAGACACTCTAGGCTCTAGGACTCTATGGTCCAGTAGAAGGCTGGGAGCCGAAACGCATAGACCATCCTCTACCGTTTGTATTTAGCACTATGGTTGAATAAAGCACTTTGGATTACCTTCTGACGTGGTGCTGTGATCCTTCGCTGTACCAAGAGGTTTTGCGGAGGAGCGAAGGAATCTTGGACATATATATATATATATATATATATATATATATATATATATATATATATATATATTATCTACTGGCGGTCGCCAGTAGATAGTTGTAGTTAGGACCTAGTTTCCATAGGAAAAGCGTTTTTCTTTTCCCAATAACTTTGGCGCCGGTTGACGAATCTTTGCGAAATTTTCAAAACTTGTGGTCCGCTCCGGTCAGCTCTCGGCCTCTTAGCGGGGGCCGAGAAAAAAGGGGGGTCCCAAAACGTGTTTTCTCCATATTATTTTCCATAGGAAACTTTAGACACGGCTACAGCCCGAACTGCTGAACGGAATTACACCAAATTTGGCAAAAAGGTAGCCCTTGGTTCAGAAAGAGCTCTTTTTGTTAAATGGTGTAAATCCGTTCAGTAGTTCCTGAGAAATTAAAAAAAAAGAGGTCGGAAAATGAATTTCCCATAGGAAACTTTAGACACGGCTACAGCTCGAACTGCTGAACGGAATTACACCAAATTTGGCAAAAAGGTAGTGCTTAGTTCAGAAAGCGCCCTTTTTTTTAAATGGTGTAAATCCGTTCAGTAGTTGCTGAGAAAATAAAAAAATAAAAGTTTCGATATTTAGAAGCGCAGTGGATCCGCGGACCCTCCCGACCACGAGCTTTATTCTAATTGGCTGTCAACACTAATTGGCTGTCAACAGCAGGAAGTGTTGGCAGCCATCTTGTGACTTGGTAGAACCGAGTCACAAGAAAACAGGGAAACAAACGCGAAAAACAAGAAAAGGGGGTAGGGTAGAAACACCCTGACCCCCTAGGCCTGCTCAGGGGGTCCCACAAGGACCCCCAGGGCCCAAAAAAGCATTTAAAAAAAAAAAATCGGCAAAATTTGCGTAGGATCCGCGAATCCTGCCGTGAAAATAAAAAAAACGAAGCGCGGCCTCCCGCGCTTCGTTAATATTTAGCCCCCGGGTGGGCCAAGTCCCGGGGGCATGCTAGATTGTAACTGCCACCCCAGGGGCTTTCCGTAAATATTTGCGGGGGCACACGGGCCCCCGCAGCCCGGGGGACCGCCACCCCCGGGGCTTGTTTTTTTACTGTGTGGGGGGCCTCCACGGCCCCCCCAAGCCCCGGGGACAGCCACCCCCCGGGGATTTTCTTGAATATTTGCTGGGGCACGCGGCCCCTCGCAGCCCCGGGGACCGCCACCCCGGGGCTTGTTTTAAAAAAAAAGAACTTGTGTGGGGGCTCAAGCCCCCACCCTCCCCAGGGATCGCCACCTCCCGGGGCACTAAGTATGTAAATTTGGGGGTCCGTTACGGACCTCCGAGCCCCGGGGACCACCTCCTCCCCGGGACTTTGAAACTGAAAGGAGGGGGCCGCGCGGCCCCCTCCTGAGCCCGTGATGGCCCTGGGGACCACCACCTCCCAGGGCCAGCTCCTGCAGTGTCCCGGGTGCCCACCCCGGGACACTGCTGTTTGCTATGGCAGGACGGGAGCCTCGCGGCTCCCGTCCTGCCATAGCAAACTTGCTTTGATTTGGAAGCGAGAACAGGGAAACCTGCTCTCGCTTCCAAAATGCAAGCAGATTGCTTTTCCACATGGGGAGCTGCATGTCAGCAGCTCCCCATGTGGAAAAGCAATGCCGGCTCCCGCAGGACGCGGGGAGCGGGTGGGACCGTGGGGACATTGGGACTCCCCCCACGTTTCCTAACGGATAGTGCCTGCCCCGGGGGATGGGGTCCCCAGGGCTAGAAGTTGCCCGGGAGGGGGGCCACGCGGCCCCCCTCCCGCCAATAAAAATTAATAAAAAAGGCCGGCCCCAGGGGATGGGGTCCCCGGGGCTAATAGAGGCCTCAGGAAGGGGGCCACACAGCCCCCCTCCTTAAAAAACATAAAAATATGTGGCCATGCCACGGGGGATGGGGTCCCCGGGGCCGTAATTGGCCATGGGAGGGGGGCCCACGCGGCCCCCTTCCCGTTCAGATTTTTTATTTTATTTTAAAAGGGGTCAGGCCCTGGGGAATGGGGTCCCCAGGGCCCAAAAAGGAAAAGAAGGGGGCCACACAGCCCCCTTCTAAAAAAAAAAGACCACGATCGTGCCGGAGGCCCCGCCTCCCAGCAACACTCTGCAAACGCACCCTGTAGCGCGTTTTAAATTGGGGAATTAATTCCCCTTCAATACTGGGGTCCCTGGGGCCAACAAGCCCACCAGGTACCTCCAGTAAGTGCTACAGGGCTGCGTTGCAGAGAGGTGGTCCAGGCCACGCCCCTTTTTACACCTCTCTGCAACACAGCTCTGTGGCGCTTACTGGAGGTACCTGGTGGGCTAGTTGGACCCCAGGGACCCTCAGGATTCAAGGGGACATTATCCCCAACTTAAAACGCACCACGGGGCGCGTTTGCACAGTGGTGAAGGGAGGGGGCAGGGCCTGAGGTGACATGTGTGCAAACATGCCCTGTGGAGCGTTTAAAGTTGGGGGCGGGTTTGCAGAGTGGTGGAGAAAGGGGGCATGGCCTTTGTCTACCTCTCACCAATCCCACTGCGTGGGGCTTACTGGAGGTAAAAGGTAGGCTAGTTGGCCCCTAAAGGACCCCCAGCAGTGAAGGGGACTTCAATCCCCATCCAAGAGCGTGCCAAGGAGCGCGTTTGTAGAGTGGTGGCAAAGTGGGCGTGGCCTGGTACGAGTACTTACCAGTGCTGCTGTGTGGGACTGACTGGAGGTAATAGTTTGGGAAGCTGGCCCCCAAGGATGTCCTTGGGGGCCAACTACCCCTCTTGTTACCTCCAGTAAGTCCCACACAGTGGGATTGCTAAGACGTCTTCGGAGGCCATGGCCCCTTTCTCTACCACTCTGCAAACGTGCCTCGTGGCAAACTACGGGATGGGGGATGAAGTCCAATTTAGTCCTGAGGAGTTTGGGGGCCAAGAATCCCTCCGGGTACCTCCTGTAAGTCCTACGCAGCGGAATTCCTGAGTGTTGGTTGGACGCCCAGCACACTTTCTCCACCACTCTGCAAACGTGACTACTAGTTAAAGTAGCATATTTCTGCACCTCTGACTTAGAGGTAGTTTTAATCCCCTGCCCTATTATGTACTAGGGCCTTACAGAGGAGGTCATGCTAATCACAGGGGTACCCCAACGCATAGTGTTCCCTAGTGTATGTAGGTGTTTTCACTGTATTCTAAGTGTCTTTTAGCATAGCACTGGCTCTAGGCCTGGTTAGTCAGAGTCAGTTACCACCAGTACCCGTCTGAAAAAGTTGTGGGCACAGGATGATTTTGCAACAAGGCCTCTTTCTGCTCCTCTGTTGGTTCTTTCTGCACATGTCTTGCTTCTTCCTGCACTTTTGTTCGTCTTTGTGGACTTCTGTTGCTTCTTTCTGCATTTCTTTTGCTTCTTTCTGTGCGTTTTTTCTTCTTTCTTCACATGTCCTACCTCTGTAGGCATAGTTAGATACTAGCATTTAAAAACCTTTGAAATTCACTTAAAAACCATAGGTTTCAGGCACGTTATAGTTAGAAATTAGCATTTAAAAACCTTTGAAATTCACTGAAAAAACCATAGGTTTGAGATGTCATCAGTGATGTCATCAGTGATGTCACTGACCATGTCATGAGTGATGTAATATGTGACGTCATCAGCAGTGCATTGCGGGGGCGCGAGTTATAGTTAGCTGAACTAACTATAACGGGGAAATTCTATGGTTTTGTACGAGTGAAATGTCCAACTAACTATAACTTTCCCTAAAACCTATGGTTTTTTCAGTGAATTTCTAAGGTTTTTTAAATGCTAATTTCTAACTATAACGTGCCTGAAACCTATGGTTTTTTCAGTGAATATATATATATATATACATATCTATCTATCTATATATATATATATATATATATATATAATTATATATCTATCTATCTATAAATATATATATATATATATATATATATATATATATATATATATATATTTATCCAAACAGAAACCTCCGTTCAAGGAGCCCCCGACCCTTCTTGGCGGCCTCTCAACAGCGGGCACGGAGAGGCCCGCCAAATCACTACATGTGAACAGAAACAGAGAGGCCCGTTTCCGGAGTCAGCAGCCTTTTAATCAAGGACACAGCAGCACCAATGCTTCCCATAGCCCTACATGTTTCGGCGCTCTGCCTTGATCACGGGAGGAAGCAGTATGCAAAGTGCATACGTGCAAGCAGTTTTTAAAAAGGTCATTGGTCACATGACTGAATAAGCATACATCTCCCAAAATGCATCAGAAAAAATCAGGTGAGTACTAGTGTCTTTGAAAGTTCTCATTTTTTTGGCATAGATCAAAAAATGCTTGCTTCCACTTTCTGACGCATTTCATAATAGTAACATCCAGATGGAACACAGTCACAGAGATTTATAATTACCAGCGTGATGCTTAGGTGAAATAACATCCCTGTTAAAAGTTCTGTCCTGTATTTATATATATATATATATATCTATCTATCTATATATATATATATATATTGCAAAAAACGGACTCCACACTGCTCTCAGCAAGAATCCCACAGCACGGAGAAAGAACGATCCACAGGTAGGTTTTTTTTTACCCAATAAAGTGAATTTATTTTAGTACATTTGTGCAAGCATGGACGGTCTACGCGTTTCGGCTCCTGCCTTCAACTGGACCATCCCTGTTAAAAGTCCTGTCCTGTATTTATATATCTATCTATCTATCTATCTATCTATCTATCTATCTATCTATCTATCTATCTATCTATCTATATATATATATATATATATTATCTACTGGCGGTCGCCAGTAGATAGTTATAGTTAGGATCTAGTTTCCATAGGAAACTCATTTCTTCTTTGGGGCCGGTTCACGAATCTTCGCGAAATTTTCAAAAATCGTAGCCCGCTCCAGTCAGCTCCTGTCTTTAAAGTTTCGGGGTGATTCGGCAAGCGGGGGCTGAGAAAAAAGGGGGCTCCCAAAACGTGTTTTCTCCATGTTAATTCCCATAGGAAACTTTAGACACGACTACAGCCCGAACTGCTGAACGGAATTACACCAAACTTGGCAAAAAGGTAGCCCTTGGTTCAGAAAGAGACCTTTTTGTTAAATGGTGTAAATCCGTTCTGTAATTCCAGAGAAATTCAAAAAATAAGAGTCAAAAAATCAATTTCCTATAGGAAACTTTATGCAAGGCTACATCCGAAACTACTGAACGGATTTACCCCAAATTTGGCAAAAAGGTACTGCTTGGCTCAGAAAGCGAACTTTTAAAAAATGGTGTAAATCCGTTCAGTAGTTGCTAAGAAAATAAAAAAAAAATGTTTCGATATTTAGAGGCACGTAGGATCCGCGGACCCTCCCGACCACGAGCTTTATTCTAATTGGCTGTCAACACTCCAAACCAGGAAGTGTTGGCAGCCATCTTGTGACTCGGTAGAACCGAGTCACAAGAAATCAGAATAAAAACCACGAAAAAAAAGAAAAGGGGGCAGGGTAGAAACACCCTGACCCCCTAGGCCTGCTTAGGGGGTCCCCAAAAAACATTTTTTTTTTTTAAATGGAGCAATTCGCGTAAGATCCGCGAATCCCGCTGTGGAAAAAAAAACGAAGCGCGGGCTCCCGCGCTTCGTTAATATTTAGCCCCCGGGTGGGCCAGATCCCAGGGGCATGTTCAATATAATTGCGGGGGCCCAGGGGGGCCCCCCGCAGCCCCGGGGACCGCCACCCCCCGGGGCTTGGTTTTTTTAATGTTGGGGGGGCCTCCAAGGCCCCCCAAAGCCCCGGGGACCACCACCCCCGGGGCTTTTCTCAAATATTTGCGGGGGCACACAGCCCCCCCACACGCCCCGGGGACCGCCACCTGAAACCTATGGTTTTTTCAGTGAATTTCTAAGGTTTTTTAAATGCTAATTTCTAACTATAACGCGCCTGAAACCTCTGGTTTTTTCAGTGAATATATATATATATATATATATGTGACATAGATACATATCTTTGGATGGCAATACCCACTGCTTAAATGAAATGATGCATATATTGTCACATAGATACACTCTGATGAGTTAATCATTATTGAAGCATAGACAAAATGATATACTAGTATTTAGTTCAAACTACTTCCTGTTGCATTGTTATATCAGCCTGTGGTAGCAATATGGCAGCATGTTCATAATTAAGTGTCCAACAAATATTGTTTGCACTATGCAGTCCATATTGCGACAGTGTTCCTTAGTCACTCAGTTCCGGGGCACTTTCTGTAATATCAGTAATGTAAAGGCAAGCAGTGTGCTGCCATCTGCTTCTTTTCCTGCTCAGTAGTCATCTTGTTCAGGGGCGGTTTCACAGACCTGCCCTAAGTTGTCTTCTCAGTCTATTTTTCAGTAAGTGCATAAAAATCACCTTTTTCCAGACTATGTTGCATGCTTCACTCAACAGCATCCGTTGCTGTCACCATCCCTGTGACAATTTATGACGGGCCCTCAGCTCAGCGTGTCTCTTAGGAATAGTCTGATCTGTCCTCTCTTGTCTGGTGTGTTGTGCAGCTCCTTTAGTGACAGACGTTCATCAATTTCTTGTACCTTTTTCTCAGACGTTGGTGGTGCAGCCTTGCATCTTGTCTCCTTAATCCATTTGCGGTGTCCGTTCACCGTCTGTGGTCCAGTCCATCTAGAAGTAAGAGACACATCTTTTATTTTCCTCGCTATGACTAAGTCTCCAGAGTTTGCCCTTATGGCGTGCAGGCAGGGCATCAGGCCGTTTCAGGCCTGTACCATCAGTTGTCTTTACTAATCTATTTTTCATTTTAGAGCGCATCCTTTCCCCCTGGCCTGAACTTCGGGGGGTGGTATGGGACATGCAGATTTCACTTTATTCCCAAGCACTCATTCTTTTGCATAACTGCAGGCTGAAAGTCATTCTCTTTATTGCTATTTGTGCCCTAGTGGGCCCCAAACCTGGGAGAGATGACTGTCATGAAGCATTGCGCAAACGTTGCTGCATCATTCTTCCTTGTTGGAAACACCTCCATTCATTTTGAAAACGTATCCACCCACACCAGCAAATATTTCAATACATTCACTGGGAAGCAAAATGCATCTGCGCATTTATTTCCACTTGTGCAATATCAGAGGGTCCATGCTCAAGCCATGTAAGGGAAAGGAACATACTACATGGGGCCAAAGGCCTCTCATCCCGGTAGACCCACAATCCTCTCATCATTTGGGTCACATTCAGCATCAATCCACACTCTCTCCTCTTCTGGTGTTGCAGACCATTGGTCTTCCTTCACATCAGCTAGCAAGAATTGTCTCTGAATGACCTGTATTTTTGGAATGCTTTTATTCATTAAAGGCACCATCTGTACTGGCTGTAACATGCTCTCTCTAGCAGCTGTGTCAGCCATGGTGTTACCTCTGGTTATGTTAGTATTAGTTCCTGTGTGGGCTTTAAATTTTATTATCACTATGCTGTTATGTAATCACGATACTGCCACAGCTGGCCAAAATTATGGATAACTCCAAAGGCATGTCAGTCAGTGTAAATGTTAACAGTTTTCGCCCCAGCTAGGATTCATGCTCTTGTTACAACATTCAGCTCAGCTTACTGGGCAGATGTGCCAGGTGGCAGAGCTGCACTTTCAACTATGGTGTCAACTGTTGTAATAGCATACCCTGCTCTGTAATTAGTGTCTATCAGTCTGCTGGAGGAACCATCAGCATAACACTCATAGTCTGCCTTTTCTAATGGTGTTTGGTCTTGGTGTGGTGCCAGTTTCTACAATCTCAACACCAACATGCTTAGCGGTCTCATTAGAATAACCTATTGCAGTTAATACTGTTGCCAAATTAACAGGTGGGCATCTTTTAATGGTGATCTTTGCGTTACACAACAAGGTGACCTCATAACCTGTGTTCGTGGCAGCAGAAAAAAGTTGTATAGCTCCAAATGACAACAACAATTGTACCAAATGTGGCACCTTGACAATACAAGTACAGTCCAACACAATGGGAGCCGTCCTCTCCACCATCATAGCTGCTGCCACCCAGTCACTGCTGAAGGCAAAGTCACATGTAGTATCCAACAGTTCTTTTTTTCATCTGTGTCAGCACACCATTTGCAACACCACATCATTTGCAATGCCATTTTGCTCTGAAATGTAGAGATGGACGGGCAGTTTGTAGTCAGGCAGTCCCCATGCTAGCTCAGTACACAATGTCTGTTTCAATTCCTTGAAACAGTTTGCAAGTTCATAAGTCCATAGAATGTTGTTTGGTGTATCTTTTAGTGTTCAGCATCTCAAGATGGCATTATCTGCATTCAGGTAACCACTTGCGGCAATAATTCATCATCCCCAGGAAGGACATCATTCTTTTCTTGGTAGACTCAGGCAGCATGCCCTGAGTCAATTTTATTCTGTCAGGTGACAGGCAGTTTGTACATTGGGATATCACATAACCCAAGTAAGCCATCTCTTTTTGGCAAAGCTGGAATTTTGACAATGAGGCTTTGTGTCCTCTCTCCTGGAAATAGTTGAGCAGAGCTACAGTGTCTTTTTCACAGGCCTCAAGTGATGGAGATGCCACAAGGAGGTCATCAGCATACTGCAAGCCAATGCTTCCACCTTCCAGGCATAGGTGGTCTAAGTCTCTCTTTAGTGCCTTAACATTGACCTTGGGACTCTCAGTGAAGGAAGTGTACTGGGTATCTTTTAGGGTGACGGCAAAGAGGCTCTCACTCTGTGAATGCTAAATATCGCTGAGGAGAGAAAAATACTCTGCTCTACAGGTATAGATGATAATATAGTATTGGTGTCAGGCACAACGGGCTCTAAGGAAACCACAAGTTCCCAAGGTTATCACTTTATGGGGACAGCATGTTTTCACCAGACCTCTCTTTTTTCAAATATCACTTTAAGGGAAGGGCATTTTTTGCTTTTCCCAAACCTCTCAGTTCACTAGAACCTTTTTTTTAGTCATCTGTAAAGCCATATTCCCTTCACGCTTATCAAACTGCAGTCTAACACCATCACTCATCTTCTCTCAACACATACACAGGTCTTAATGGAAATGTAATATCCTTAGTTCTTTGTCAGTCCTGAAGGCGTTTGACAATGAAGCCTAAATGTTTAGGGTAAAACCTATTTCTTCAGCTATAGACATGTGTTGTTCTGAAGCTGGCACTAAAATAATCTTTCTTCTTGTGGGCCTAGTTTAATGCTCACAGCACACCCTTCTTTTCCTACATACAAGGTGCTCTTGAGCAACTCCATTGTCCAGGACGAATGGATGTATGCCATGTAGGTGTACCATTCAGGCACTGGGCCTGGGAAAAATGCTGCAGTACAGTGTATAGGCTCAGGTACTAATGCCAAGTGCACTACAGGGGGTGCACATAACAGAGAATCCTCACTTACGTTGAAGCAGTAAGTGCTCTATTCTAAGCTGACCTCAGGTATTTATAAGTGAATTCCATTTATTGAAAAATATACTGTTGCAAAAAGTTTGCAGAGGAAATATATCCCCAACGAATTGGTGGCGCACATCCATATTTAAAATTATGAAATCGATCTCTTTATCTACTACCTTAGGTGGAAAGATTGCATTCTCTTCAGGCGTGTGTGATATCTTCATCTTGAAACACTGGGATGGGTATTCCGCTATGCTGATCCTTTTTTTTCCCTGGAGAGCGTTCCTCATGTAGCACTTGCTCTCATGCAAGTCTTATTGGCATTGCATCTATAACACTGATTCCTACTCTTGTCTCCTTCCTGGTATCCTTGCCTCTAACCATGTCTACGCCACGCCCCTTGGGAATGTTGTTTGTTAGGTAAGCTCCACCCTGAATATCTCCTGCAAAGGTATTATTTTCTATAAAGCAATGATGTCCTCTCTGCCTATAACAGAATTTGCAATGCTTCCTTTAGACAATCTTGTTAGTGGCACTGACTGTCCTTGAAGGAAGTTACTATTTAGTGGGACACTGTCTCCTTCTTTTAGTTATGTGTTTATTGACACTGCAAGATGCACCATAAAGGGGTCAATAATTTTCATTCTCGGACCTAGAGCAGACCTGTTGTTTCCCATCTAGTTCCAGGATGGCTAAATCAAGACCATAATTTTATTGCAACCACTATGTAAATTCTTCCATTTATTTTAAATATATTTAAATTACTAATGACAATATCCTGAATACTTTTAACATATATTTAGTATCTATTTGACTCTATTTTTCCAAGGCACATGAAAGCTTCAGACATTATCAGAGCCAAGTTCAATTTAACATTTTTATAAATCAACAATTTTGAACAGCTATGTTCTTGTCTGTACATTACCCGTAGTGTGTTATTCCATCACGAAATATTTAGGAAATCTAATACAAAGGAATTAAGTTATTGTTAAACTAGTCTTCAAAATTACAAGCATTTATTATATACGTTTTTCCTCTGAACCAGAGTGCCCATTTAGAACAAGTTGCACTCTTGTGTGTTTGCTTAAAAGGTAGGAAACTGTTCTACATTCAGTGCGATGATAGCTAATACGACACAAGACTTTTTGTACGTGTGTTATTACAACCTATTTTACATGAAGCATTTGCTGCAGGCCAAAATAGAAGCAAAACTGCTGAAAAAAATATCTTCCCCTTAAAATGTACATGTATCCATGAGGACTTTCTGCCCTGAAAAGTTCTGACCAATTTTTTCCAAATACCGCCTTTAGCTTGCATTAGTGAGTCTCTGCTTGTGACTCTCTCAAGTTATGCAGATAAAATCAATTTTATCAGGGAACTGCTAACAACTGGTGCAAAATAAGGACTGTCACAGTGACTAACTTCAGATAAAAAATGCTCAAAACCCTCTGAGATGACATTTTGCTTCCAGCAGTTCTAGTAAGGGCTGAATACAGAACTCGGCATCTGACACTTAAACCTGGTGTTGTAAATTCAGTTCCCTGTCTTGGCTCAGTCACCTTTTAGTGTTTGACCTTTTTCAAAGTCCCAACAGAGCTGTGCATGGCAAAAAGCATGACTGAGGACTGAATACGCTTAGAGGTAGGATCTAAACTTTGCAGTTTTTGTATTTTATAATTCTGTGCAATGCGATCTGTAGCACCTGTTAACACCAATATTTTATAATGCCAGTATTAACCTAGATATTTTGTGTAAAAGGACACAAAATGCAGTCCACATGTCTCCAGAACTACTCTCTTCTTTGCATAACTTTGAATAGCCGGTGTATTTTAAGACATACCGCAGCCATTAGGCCACACTAAAAATGCCATTTTAATTTTGTCACTAAGACGCAGGGATTGTTAAAGCTCAAAATTGTTATATTTTGTGCACAACATATCTGCATCTGAATGTGCACTTTGCATACATTGAGGAAAATAACACAGAAAAGTAACATCATCGTAAAAGCTATTGCCTTACATTGTAGGGTATCATGAAAAGAAAATGATGCAAAATTGTATGCGAAATAGTTACATTGCTGATATTTACAGTAGTGATATTAGACTTTATATAATTTATAAAAATAATTTACGTGTATGTTTGAGAAAAATTTGTGGTAGTAGGCCATATTTAGTCTTAGTCACTGACACCTTTGTTGCTGTTTCTCTATATGAAATGTTACATTTCTTTCATTAAGATTAATTCTAATGTGGAGTTTATTTCATGCAAAGCTAACAATTGCCTTTAAATGCATTTATTTATAAAACTTGCAAACTGTCTTTTGAAACTAAGCACAAAATGATTGTCACCTCTAAGTAAGCTTTACTGAAACATAGAAATGTTTATTTTACCCTTTAGAAATAAGGAATTATTTACCATCAAAACCACAAATGTGCTTCCGAAGGCAAGAAATAGTAAAATAATGTATACAAAAAGAAAGAAAGTCCTGCCTTTCATCTTGTTTTTGTCAAACTAATAAAACAATATTT
This sequence comes from Calotriton arnoldi, assembly GCA_963921515.1. Lineage (NCBI taxonomy): Eukaryota > Metazoa > Chordata > Amphibia > Caudata > Salamandridae > Calotriton > Calotriton arnoldi. The sequence goes on from CAWUFW010011837.1 coordinate 343,528, forward strand.
CTAAACTTTCAAGACTTGTGGCTTTTAATACAAGTGTGTAGGTTTGCTGGTCTGTACCATTTGCAGCTAGCCCAGGATTCTGTTCTTGGGCTTTAGTCCATTTATAGCCCTTTACATGGACTCATAAATGTTACTAAGACACCATTTTTTAACCGAAAACTGCCACAGCATGTCCCAAGTCAAATAGGTATTTTTTAAAGAGGAGGAACAAAATTGCATGGCGTGGGTGGTTGGCATGCCGTACTCTGTGTCAACTCTTGTTTTTAGCTTTACACCCCTTATTAATCACCCCTTATGCTAATCTTAGTTGTACCCGGTTGCTGGATGATGCACTGAAAAGGCCACACGAACAGACCTTGTTCTAGACCAGTGTGCGTGGCACTCAGCAGCTTGTTAAAGCTCTCCTGCAGGTGTATTACATGTACCCAGGTCCTGCAAATTAAATGCTAGAAGTGGGCCTGCTTCTTATACCCACAGACATAGCCTTTCAAACCTGTCTCAGTTTGCGTGTGCAGTTTACTACATATAAGTTACCCCTAAGGTAGGTGCTAGGTAGCTAATAAGGCAGGGTGCTGTATAAATAAAAGGTGGGGCATGTACTGTTAAGTTTTACATGTCCTGGTGGTGTTAAATACAAAATAACTTTTCCCATTGAGGCCTACTCCTCTCCTATTTTGCTCTTAAAGCTCTATGTTTGTGCAGTCTGTCTTCAATACACATACAATACACATCTAGGCTTTGTTACAGCTGCACTTGGGGCCAGATGTACGACCATTTTGCATGCGCAAAATCGGTCGCAAATTGATTTGCGCATGCAAAAATGACCGTATGCTATGTACGAAATGCACTCGCAATATCGAAATTAGCGTTGCGAGTGAATATCGAGTCTCAGAAAAAGCAAACGATATTAGCGTTACCAACTTTGCGACTCGCAAATAGCGACTCGCAAAATAAAATGTACGGAGTACTCGCAAATTGCGACTATGCGCAAGACAGGCCATTTGCACATGCAATTTACCACTAACCTGAAACAGGCGGTAACCAGTCCCAAACTATAAAAACAGGCCCAGAATGCACCAGAAACCTTCCAAAATCGCTGCCCTGTACATGATAGCGAGGAGGATGTGTATACGAGCTGCTCTACAGAGGAGGCGGAGACAGGAGAGGATTTTCAGAGTCAGGCTGACATTGTTTGAGAAGACTGAGGAAGAGATATAGGAACAGTACAGGCTGAGTAGCAGAGATATCCTAAACCTCATAAACACCCTGAAACCACATTTGGAAAGCAGAATCCAGCGCAGCAATGCAATCCCAACACATGTGCAGGTGTTGTGCTCCCTCCACCTATTGGCCACTGGTAGCTTTCAAGACGTAATTGCAGTGGCTGGAGGTGTGTCACAGAGTGCGCTTTCGCGTTTCTTCCGCAATCTCCTAGATGCCCTGCTACACCACATACATGAACACATCTATCTGCCAAGGAATGATCAGGAACTTGACAATACCAAGATGCAATTCTATAGAATAGCAAGATTCGGACAGGTCATAGGGTGCATAGATGGGACCCATGTGCCCATATGTCCACCATCACGCATAGAATACATATTCCGCAATAGGAAAAGCACACATTCATTGAACATCCAAGTTGTCTGTGACGCAAACAACATAATCACAGACATTGTTGCCAAATTTCCAGGAAGCACACATGACTCATACATCTTTAGACACAGTGGCATATACCAGAAATTAGAAAGAGGTGATTTTGATGAAGGATACCTACTAGGTAATTAATCCCCACACCCACAGTGAGATGTATTTGCTCATAAATGTCTGTCTGCATGTTGTCTCTAATTCTTACATTCCCTTGCAGGTGACAGTGCGTATGCCCTGCGTCCCTGGATCCTCACATCGTACCTGACTCCCTCCAACGCACATGAAAGGCGATACAACAGGGCACCAAGACACACCAGGTCAGTCATCGAGCGCACTTTCGGCATACTAAAATCAAGATTCAGGTGTCCCCACAAGAGTGGCGGAGCCTTGCAGTACATCCCTGAGACAGCCTGCAAAATTGTGGCAAGCTGCGCAATACTCCACAACATTGCATGCAGGAGTGGCCTGCCCATGGAGCTGTCAGATACAGACTCGGATGACGAAGAGCCTGGACCACCAGCCCACCAACCAAGTGAGGGAAGTTCAGCAGCAGAGGGGAGAAGGCGCAGGGACCACATAGCCAGACATTATTTTGCAAGGTACGTCATGATCATTCACAAATATGCACAAGAAACTACACAAGAGAGAGTCTAACTGTGTTTTGCAATATGCCTTTAATTCAAGGTCAGAGTGACTGAGTCCATGGGACAACGTGTCCATCTCAGATAACTGTTACTGCACATGTTAGATATGCAAAGTGGTTACTTCACCACAACAAAAAGTGAAAAGACAAAAGCAAAAGGAGAAAATTATCCTTTGCCCCTCTGTCCTGCATATGTTGATCTTACACTTTGGTTCATGAAGTGCCTACTGCTGCTTCGCCGCTGGGTTTGGGCATCAGCAGTGGAAACACTGCTGCGGCTGGACACTTCACTGTCAGCAGTGTCTGTGCCTCCTCCTGTAGCTACCAGGCTATTTTGCATTGCTTCCACAGCAGCTATGATCTGTTGTAGTCCCCTTGCCACATCACCACTGTAGTGGCCCATTTCTACCTGCAGTGCTAGGGTGCGTCTGCTGTGCAGGCTTGTCGCATTTGCCAGACGTCCAATTGCCCTCGTCATGGAACGCTTGTCATTTGACCTGCTGCGCTCCATCCTACTGTTACGTGCCCTGTGCTCCTTAAGCTCTGTGCACAGCTGCACAATTGCATCAGTCATGGCATCCATTTTGCAATCCATACGGGCCTGATTGTCAGACATTTGTTTGGTGATTCTGTCAAACCCCCTGCTCAACTTAATGTTCATTAGCCTCATTTGCTTTGGTTGCAGGTGCTGAATTTTGAGCATGGATCCTCCAGGCCAGCAGAAGGAGATGCATTTACTGCAATGGTGTTGGCAGGAACGTGCCTACGGCTTCGGAGCTGCCTACGGGATTGCGTGGTCAAACGGGGTACCCTGCCCCTTGTGCCCAGAGTGCGACGTATGGTTGGCTGCTGCTCTGGGGCTGTTGTATCAAGCCCTTGTGCACTGCCCAATGAGAATGGAGTACTGGGGTCATCCTGCCCTTGGTCCATCTGCCCATGCTCCTGCTCTGTCAGTGTCTTCCTCCCTTGCTTCTTCTCCCAAGGATGTATCTATGTTGGAAAAGGAGAAATAAAGGAAATGTTTTGAGTCACTATCTCTGTGGTGGTACTAGGTTCACAACTCATGTCAGTCCCTGACAGCAATGTTTGTGTCACGTGCTACATTTCCCATGATGCACCAATTGTGACTTTGTGATTGTGTATATGGAGCATGTAGATGCAGTTTGGTCTGTGTGTGGTGCATGCATGTGGGGTGCTGGCTTGAGTGTGACATACAATGGCTTTCAATTCACACTTACGTGTGGGTGGTGGTGGTTGGGATGTGTCCAGGCTTCATATTCCCACGACTGACTCTGGCTCTAGGGTGACTTCCACCATTGCCTCTGCTGTGGAGGCTTCTGGGAGGCTGGATGGGCCACCTCCTGTTTGTTGTGCAGCATGCAGCCGTTCTGCCACCCTCTCCTTCCCCTGGAAACGGAGGTCATACCACCTCTTTTTGATGTCATCTATAGACCTGTCCGCAACACAGAGGGCATTCAAACGCAGCTGCATGTCCCGCCATATCTTCCGCTTGTCAGACTCTGGCACGGTATGTGAAGTCTGACCGAACAGCTGCTCGTGGTTGTTGTAGCACTCCTCGATGATGATATCTATTTCTTTTTCAGAAAATGTAAGTATGCGCAGCCTCCTCTTGCCATCTTTCTCAGATGTCTGGCTGGCCATCTTGCTGTGCTGTTCTCTCTGTGTAGCAGTGTTCAACTGAGCTGCTGCACCTTGCCATGTGCTTGTAATTCTGGTCAGGAATCTCCATGGACACCACTTCCTGGTTTGGGGTCCTTCAGATCAACTGGGAAGTGTTTTTTTTCAATTTTTATTCAAACTCGCTATTTGCGCATGCAAAATGCAAGCTTTCTACCGCGTACGCTAATTGCGCATGCAAAATGCATGTTTTCTACCGCGAAGGCTATCTGCGAGCGTTTAGCGCTGCGGTTCCCAATCTGTGCGCCGCTGCACCCCGGTGCGCCATCAAAACTAGCCAGGGGCGCCGCGAGCACTAATGGGAATTCAGTGCTTTGAAGTCCTTAGGCTGTGTATGGGACCCACGCTGCACTGCAGAGGCCTGGGTCATGCCCCTGAAGTTTTTCTCACGTTTCACAATTCAGGCATCTCAGGGAATCACGCGACGAACAGCAAAGAAATCTTGTTGCAAAGGGTTAGTTCTCTTACGAGTAGTCGCTTCCTTTTAATGGTGCAACTAACTTATATGACGTAAGATATCATGTTGTGTGCATGTCGCAGTAGAGGTACACAGTAGCCAGTTGTGTGTCCGATGGGAGCTATCGTTCTTTGAATTAAAAGGCACAAGGCTCCCTATGGGGGCTCCGATAGATATGGAGCTGAAAAAGGTAACATGCACTTATATAACTCAGTATATTAATTACATATTCGAACGGCCGAAAGTATATTCAGGCCTAAGTACCAAGACCGTAGCTTTGTTCCAGGCACAAGATAGCTTGTATGTACCTTTATACCGGAACCGAGAGGAGCTGCCTGCATATTATAACCCATACTCCAGTTTGCCAAAACCCAGTGACGAAGGACACAGCCCATATTTTTCACTAAGCCCCCCCCCATCATTCAATCAAGAAGTATCTCCTGGTGTCCCTTGGGTCTGTATGTATATCGACCCATGCCCCTCCATTCCCTGGAGGGGCATGGGTTGGCTGTGGTTGTGCCTGAAAGAAGGCATATGACCTAACACTGATGGAGCCATTCATCAGTGACAGCCTCCAGTTTCGTTCAACTCTGAACTCATGCATGGACCCACTCTCAGCTACTCACACTCACGCATTTTGGACAGTGTGGCTCTGCCTCGCAGTTTGGCAGCTATGTCCCACTGCCTTACAGCTGCGCTGTACTGCTTAATTCTAGGCTAGACATGCCTATGTTGCTAGCATCTCTGCAACCAACTCTGTTTCGGAACACTGGGGCGTGCAGGTATCCCAGACACACTTTACTTTATCTTTGTCCGAAGAGCAGCACTCTGGGTCACACGTGTCCCTGTTCCCATTCTTGAACAAGAGACCTATTTGGTAGAGTAATTTTACCGGCGGACCTTAACTGAGAAGGAAACCACATTCCCCGGTTTACAAACAGAACATAATGGGGACTTATACGCAGGGCTTTAAGTGCATAGCACTGGCAGTTCTTATAAGCAGGTGCCGAGATGGGTCCCTATCGGGGTCTCTCTTTTTGCACTCATCATGAAAAAAATAAATCTTACCTCTGCAGCAGTACCGCCGTTCACTGCCTTTGATGAACTTCAAAGAGACTCGTTATAGTTCTTTCACAGTCCCACCATTTCAGAACTGAAGCATTTTCAATATGCTTTACTACGAAGGCATGGTTGTTGCTGATTTATCTTATGCAACTAACAACCATTGACAAAGCCAATAGTACTGGCTTGCTGTAAGTGCAATGTTGCTTACTGTATTATATATCTGGATGTAATGAAAGAAGTAGCAAATTACCAGTGGGGCGGTGCACTAAGCTAAGCATAGATTCAGTTTACGTGCTTTTAAACCACACCCTTAATTACATCGGCCACGACCCTTTCAGAGACCCTCCAGTTTTTTAATCCCACTTAAAGCCCTACTTATACGAGACCCTTTATAGACGGGCCACACGCGGAGTCAAGGTATGTGCGCAGTCACCTTTTACCTCCCAACTACGTGCTACATGATCCGGCGCTCACCTATCCAGACACTCGATGCACGGTTCACCGAACACTCAGACAACACTGGTGCTGGTGGGGTAATCGCTCCTGGATGCATGCCTGCACGGTTCTCTATGTTGGCTGTGCGAGAGTACTTTGAAATACTTACCATGATTAGGCACATGTTCCCTGCAATGTGCCCATAACCCCCAGGCTTTGCATGTTTTGATTTTTGAGCATCCAGGGATAAGTTATCTTCACCTTGAAAGCAACATGGTTTACGCTCTGGGGCTCCAGAAGCGAACTGTACTTGACATAGTTCTCGTTGTCTAACACGGTTTGCCTGGAAGCAACGGTGTGCACTGATGCATGAGATGACAAGCACTGTACCTGCCTCTTCCCAATATCTGTGCCTAGATAAATCTCATTCTGGAGTTCCCACCTTGCCATCCCACTATTCCTGTGGCATTTGATTGTCCATACAGTCGTGGATAGCACCACAGCAGCTGTCACAGGCTGTTGGAAGGACTTTTCAAATACCAATGTCAGACTCGCCGAATTCAACAAAAAACACATATAAATGATCAAACGAAATCTTTGTAATTCCCATACCGAGCACAAATCCATCAGTCAATCTATCTAACCTACCCTCCCTTTCAGACACTATGACTAATAGGATGACATCTATGATTATAATACCTTCAGGCTTCATCTCAATTATTTTTAAGGAGAAAAATAGAAGTACTCCTGAGGCCGGGCATACACACCCCCCCCCCCACCCGCCCAATAAAAGTAACGTAATGGGGAGCCGCAGCCAACGGCCAATAAGTCAAGGGAGCCGCTGGTCTAAAAAGTTTGGGAACCACTGGTTTAGCGTATCGCAATTTGCGACCCACAATTTTGCGTTGTGAGTCACTTGCGAGTCGCTATTTGCGTGTAGGATGTGTAGGTACATTCAATTTAGCAAATCGCAATTTGCGAGTCGCAATTTTGCGCAAATTGCGACTTGCTAAAAGTTTCGGTCGTACATCTGCCCCTTGGTGCCTTCCCCCTCCTTGTCCACACAAGAGCACAAACTACTTAATATTTTCTTATACAATTCATATTCTTACCTTCATATGCAGGGCTATCTGGTGATGCTTTTTAAACCTTTCTCCCCTAGCAGCTTTTTAAACAACTTTCTAGTGGGCTTAACATTGTTTTCCTCAGAAATTCACTCCCGTAAAATGTGCTCTTTTACTCAAAATGTGTAGACCCTGAAACATAGTCACAATAAGTCTCCTGCCAGGGAAAAGGTGTAAGACAGTGGATAGAAGGAGTGATCAACAACTGTTGCCACTTTTATGAGTTACTCAGAAAAACACTGTGATTATACAAATGTAACAAAACATATCTGCACATCACCATTATTAGGTTTAATTAAAATACAGTCACTGATCAATATTTCAAAATAATTTCTCTTTGTCGAGGTGCAACCTGCCAATCAGACGCTCTACTCATTATTCTTTGGGAGGGTTTCTTCTTCTGAAGAAAATAAAATCCCTTCCTGGCCCAGAACTTCTGCGTGGAGTATAATCCTCCGTAAGTATAAGCCGCTGTCAGTGTAATATTACTGACACAAAGTAACTTAGTTTCTTCTCAATCCCCTGTTTCACTGCCAATTTATATGTGTAAGTACACCTCAATCCCTTATTTCACTACTAGCTATATTCAAAATGTTGAAAGGCCACAGCAGCAAGGTATTCACGTACCTGTGTGACATTTAACGCATCCTATTTCTGACACCATTTGTTAGGGAAATAAATACTTTTGCCCCCTCCCTGGAGCAATGAAAGAAACACCCAACACTGCAGTTTGCTCAAGAACAAATGAAATGTATTTGTCTGTATTCATGCATACTTGCTAGATAGCAAGGCAGAAGTCAGGGCACACTGGTGGTCTCAGCCGGCTTCTTCCCCGAGTGACTGGTTTCTGGGTCCTATATACACTTAGTAATGCCACCCAAGTGGAATTAAAAGGGACATGGTGCCAAATACGGTCAACACAGAGATGCAAGATTGGCACTGTGCCAATTATAATACAGAAATACAGTCAAAGCAGAATGAACATCATGATGAGCAAGCTAACATGTTAGTCAGAAAATAAAGTGATCTCTAAGTTGGTTCTGAACAGCTGTTGAAGCTTGTCTAGGCAAGGTAAGATGTGTATTAAGTGCATGCATATGTAGATATATGTTTTTCCTCAACAGGCAGCCCCTGGAATGTATCAACAATCAGTGTAGGCTAGAAATATACTGGTGATAGTCCAGGGCTTGCCCTCCACAAATCCAGAGATCATTATCTATTGGCCCAAGGAATTATTAAAGACCCCTTTCAGTTCAAAGAGTGAGGTGTTATGGAGCAGGACCACCACCACCCTGGAATCCATAGAGAACCCAAAGTGCAACACCCTGGAGTAGCTATGTTCATTCAAGAATTAACAGTTTGTGCCCAGGATGTCTGTCTCCTGCAATAATAATATCACTCGGCCAATTTCTTGGCCTGCAACAGGACTGCCCCCCTTTTAACTTTGCTGTTTAACAAATTACAGGATATCACTCTATATGTCACTTGGGAAACATACATTTTTACAATAAACTAAATTTCTAACACATATATATATATATATATATATTATATGTTAGAAATTTAGTTTATTTGTTAATGAAAACTATAAACGTACAGCATACAATCGACCAGAATATCATGACCATCCCTATAGAAAATCAGAATACAAACACAGCCTTAAACAGATATAAAACAAATTGACCATAGAAGCAAATGAGAAACGCAACGCTTAGGCCTCGCCAAATTCAGGGCATCATATGGTGACAGCACTTATATTTTGACAGATCTCCTATGTGTACCTCCTCCCACAGTAGCAGTGGATTTGAAAATCTGGAGCATAGCCATATTAAGTGCACAGATATAGAGTCGATCTGACCATAGTAGCAAATGAGAAACACAGTGCTCTAGCCTCACCAGGGTCAGGGCATCGTGTGGTGACATGAGCACAGCACTTTGGATTTAACAAATCTCATATGAATACCTCCCCCCAGAATAGCAGCAACATAGTGGAACATAGCCACATATATATATATATATATATATATATATATATATATATATATAACGAGTTGCTCCTTCTGTCTCCCCCCGCCCCAGGCAGGCAGATTGTTGATTGTCGGCGGAGCGCGCCGGCTTTCACTATTCTTCCACGAATGTAATTAAACAATCACAAAGAGGCTTTTCCACCACCAGATATTTAATTTTCAGTAACGCGTTTCACCTGACACAGCAGGCTTGCTCACACACTGAGTTGTGGGACAGACATGCATATATAATGTGCAGTACATGAAGCAAGAGAGAGAAAACGGACTTACTGCAGGCAGTCCTGCATTCTGCGTTAACTTAGCGGCCATACTGGAATGGTGCTGAGTAATACACATAAGATAATTGCTTATTGTATTCTACAGTTCAAACACTGTTCAGAATCCTATTTCCAATCAATTCGGTAATTAATATTGTAATCATTGGGCCAGAAAACACATTCATTAGTTTTTATATGACATAGTGCCATATATTGTCTATTCCTGCAGTGTTGTTCTAGAACACAGAATACCCTGGTATCGACATAGTGCCGTATTTTCTATATTTATATGCTAGTTAACAACCTAAAAAAATATGATAAACGTCCGTATATCTAATATTGTAGACTGTCCCTAAAGTTCTCAGCCAAACTGGAGATAAACATCGTGAAATACAAGACAAATGACAAAAACAAAAAATTATTCCAATCAAGTGCTTCCCTATTTCCCTCAAATTCACTTCTACATACTAATATATACAGAAAAGAACACAAATTGTGATTTTAGGAACAAAGGGTTCTCTTATCTGTTTATGTAACGTGTTCATCTTGCATCACTTTCTCCCATGATGTCGAAGAAAAGGGTAGGGGAGAACCTCGAATCCACACTGGAGTTGGCCCCTTCCTTTCCTCCTGTGATTAAAAAGAGAAAGAAAAACCATACATTAGTGTTATGGTTATGGTTAAAAACTATTCCTACGTAAATCTCACACAGATTGTTTTACATAGATATATTATGATCAACTCCTACGCAACTTTGTCCTTTGTCTTATGGCTATGAGTCCTAGAACATAGTATACCTGAAAAATCCTGAATTCCCTAGGTAAAGATGTAAAGATCAGTGTTCACGGAGATGTACACTTAACTCTTCATCTTGGTTATGTCCCCCAGGGTATTTGGTTTGTAAATTGATGATATGCCATGATTCTCGCTGTCTTAGTTGGAGCTCTCTATTGCCACCCCTTTTGTTGTGCTCAATTTGCTCAATGTCAAAATATGTTAGTAGCGAGCTATTCGAAAGGTGGAACTCTGTAAAGTGTCTCGCTACTGGGTAATGAGGGTCTTTGTTGGTAATTGCCCTCATATGTTCGATCACTCTCTTTTTGGCTGCTAAGGTGGTACTACCTACATACAGTAGTTTACATGGGCACTCTAGAATGTAGATGACATAATTGGATCCACATGTGATAAATTGGTCTATCACTTTCTCTGATGTAGGTGTTTGATATTTTTTTCGCATGTGGCTATTCCGGCATGCCCTACAATGTCCGCAGGGAAAGAATCCCTTTAAATTGAGATGTGTATTTATGTGTTTGTTTGTTATGTCTCCTTTCATGAGGATGTCTTTGAGATTCTTCCCTTTTCTGTAGGTTATTTGTGGACGTCTAGGTAAATCATTGACCAGAGTGGGTTCGCATGCTAAGATATTCCAATTTTGATTTAAAATTTTGGAAATCTTTTTAGAATCAGAATTATATGTTAGAATGACTCTGGGTTGGTTTTCCTCTTCAGTACTGATTTTCTCTTGTAGGGTCTGCTCTATGGGGATTATACTGACCTTCCTTTTAGCTCTGTCCAGCACCCACTTTGGATATCCTCTCTCTTTGAATCTGTTTATCATAATTTCCTGTTCTACTAGAAAGTCTTCTTGGGTACTACAGTTTCTCCTTGCCCTAAGGAGTTCTCCGAATGGTATGCTCCACTTAAGAGTCTCATGTTGGCTGCTTAGGGCATGGAGGAGGCTGTTCCCTGCGGTGTCCTTTCTGTGTAGTTTGGTGCAAATTTTATTATGTTTCACCTCTACCACTACATCCAGGAATTCAATGGCTACCTTACTGATAGTATATGTGAGTTTCAAATTGTACTTATTCTCATTTAGTTTACAGATAAACCTCTTTGCTGTTTCCTCACTGCCTTTCCATATGATGAAAAGATCATCAATGTACCTTAGCCACTTAATGATCTTTCCTTCTGTTTCATTTTTTTCTAGACCTCTTTGAACTTCTTCCTCCCATACCCCGAGACAGAGATTAGCAAAACTCGGGGCAAAACAAGTCCCCATCGCTGTACCGAGGACTTGCCTGAACATGGTTCCATTGAATAAGAAAAGATTGTTAGACAAACAGAATTTTATCATTTCTAATAACATTATTGTATGTTCCATGTAACATATTTTTCTTCTCTTTAGAAAGTGATTGCAACATTGTATGCCTAGGTCGTAATCTATTATGGAGTACAGTGAATTTACAGCCATAGTTATAAGTTGGAAGTCTTCCTCCCACATCACGTCATTTATTTTACTCAAGAAGTCTTTAGTATCCTTGGTATAAGATGGTAAAGTCATCACATATTCCCAAAGGAAATGGTCCACATATTTGGATACATGTTCAGAGACACATCCTATAGATGATACAATAGGCCTCCCTGGTGGTGTAGTGGCATTTTTATGGATTTTTGGCAGGAGATAAAAACTTAGAAGTTTAGGATAACTTTTTTAAGATAACAGTATTCCTACCATTGTAAAATTCCTTGATCTTTCCAGGTTGTCAGCATATCCCATATTTTTATAATGCTTTCGTTGTATTCTCCCATGTTAGTTTCTACATAGAATTTAGGATCTCTCAATTGTTTATGTGCCTCCTCTATATACATACTTCTGTCCCACAGAACGATGTTTCCGCCTTTGTCTGCAGGGCAGATTACTAGAGTCTCATCTTCTGACAATGATTTCACAGTTTCCCATTGTTTTTTAGTAAAATTTCCAGATGTGTTGTGTTCTTTCTTTCTTGTCTTTTTTTGGCAAAAGCGTATGAGATCTTTCATCACTGTCTCATGAAAGGCATCTATATTATCATGGGGTAAATTCGGATAGAAGATGGATTTGGGTTTGAATCCGGTCTGTGCAGGTCGATCTGTGATTATTTCCTGAGTTTCTATGTTGGTTTCGCATTCTGGGTCATTGTAAAGGTCTTGTAGGGTTGTTAGTGTGTTAAAATCCCCTATAAGGTTGTTTCCTCCCCATCAATCAGTTTGGTGTTCCTACTCACTGTCCGGTCAGGTGGTCTCATCCATTTGTTACTATGCCATTTTTTGAGTTTCAATTTACAGACAAACTTATATAAGTGTATCGGAGTTTCAGGGTAATTAAAATTATTCGTGGGACAAAAAGAAAGTCCTAAGCAGAGTGTTCTTTTCTCCTCCATACTTAGTGGCCTGTGTGATAAATTAATGATCGTTTTATTTACCATTTCGTCTTCCATCATTGTTGTTTTCTTGGACCAGTTGTCTTGGTTCCCATTGGTCCTTTTCCACGCCCTCATACTCTTCCTGATCCCCTGTCTGATTCGCTGTCGTCTTCGCCAATTCCTTCCGTGTTCCTTCCTCTCCCCTTCTCTGTTGGCCCGACCTCTCCCTCTCGTTTTTGGTGGTTGCACTGTTCTTGGAATCTGCCTCCCTGTTCGCATGAGGCGGTATTCCTCTAAAAAATTAGTTTGAGGTCTGCCTCCTGTGTTGCCATCCGATGTCGTGCTTCTTACTTCTGTTGGGTCTCCCTCTGTGTCACTACTAGTGATTGAATCCGTGGCACTTGGTATCCCAGATACTTCATCTATGGTTTCTCCTTGTGCCAATTTTTCGTACAGATGGTCATATTTATGACTATATGTCAGAATCCTGCCACTTTCGTAGTCGCAGCAATCACGATGTAACTTGCGTTGCTTGCGTGCTTTTATATCATCCTCATATCTTTTGAGTCCTCCTTTTAGATCCACCATGAATTTGCTGATGACTTCTTGTTCTTTGTGCTTTTTTAATTCTTCTTCCAGTGCTTTCAATTCTCGTATTATTCCGTCTCTATCCTCCCATGCATACTTTATTAGGATCATAAGCATCTGTTTTGAACTCTGGGCCGAATTTTCCGCCCATTCTTGTAGCATTTTCGGGTTAGGAGATTCGTAGGAGGGTGTTGTATAGATGCGGAGGCCACGGGGTACCATTTCTTTTTCGACATAGTCTTCTAATGATGTTGCTTCCCACCACTTTGATGTTTCGGATTTTTTCAATTTCTCATATCTCCTTAGTTTCTCTTGTAGTGAGTTATCTTTGGTAATGATTTATTTGTTGCTATTTTTGCTTTTATTTGGTGCTCTTGAGAAAAGGCTCTGGGCAGCTGCCCTTCTTTCTGAATCTTCATCCATTTCTTGTTGCATGTCTAGTTGCGATGTACTAAGTATAGGCAGTACATAGAGTCTGTGATGTATTTGTAAAAAAGAGTGTTTGGCTGAAATAAGGTGGTAGGTGGGAAAAGAGAGGTCCTCTTTTTTCTCTATCCTATGTAGAGATTCCTACTGCAGTTAGTGCACCGTGCGTGCCAATAAGAAATGTCAGGGGCACAATCTCATTTGTATATCCTCCAATAGGATTGGCAGAAAAAGAAGAAGTACTCGAGTGTAGTCAGTGTCACTTGTAATTAGTTCCCTTTTATATAAGCGTAAGTTCTCGTCTGATACGCGGTTTTAATCCGTTTTGTTTCCCCAGTCATCCGTTAGGGTTTAGTTTTCAGTAGATTCCAGCGCTTTGGCAAGGGGAAATTCCCAAAATGCGTCCGATTTCAATATTTCTTTGCTTTGGGAAGTATTATGCTATTGCTTTCCCCGGTGCAGGGGGAAATTCCGGTTGATTATTGAAGCTTAAAAGTTCAGTAATACAAAAAAAGGGAAGAAATTCACCATAGTCTTCTCACGTAATCAAGATGCCGGTTACTTTCACCGGGACATTCCTGCGTGAGTGGTTATTTTTCCCCCAATATGCGTCCGATTTCAATATTTCTTTGCTTCGGGAAGTATTATGCTCTTGCTTTCCCCGGTATTATTCCTCGCGTTGCGAGGGTGCCGATAAGCCCCCCCCCCCGATTGGCCCAGTCTCTGCTGCAGTCGGAAACGTGGCGGAGGGAACGCTATGCGTCTTCCGACTCGTCTCCTTCCCTCCCTCCCCGATCGTCCCGCAGCTCGATACGAGCACTTACCTCTGGGGTGCACCCTCGTTATTTCCAGATTTCTCCGCTTGCTTCCGCTTGCTTCCGCTTTTTCTCTAGATATTCCTTACTCAAGACTACTTCTTTTCTCCAAACAGCTGTAGTTTTGTGCATCGGTAACTGCTGGCCCTGATGAATGAATGTGTTTTCTGGCCTAATGATTACAATATTAATTACCGAATTGATTGGAAACAGGATTCTGAACAGTGTTTGAACTGTAGAATACAATAAGCAATTATCTTATGTGTATTATCAGCACCATTCCAGTATGGCCGCTAAGTTAACGCAGAATGCAGGACTGCCTGCAGTAAGTTTGTTTTCTCTCTCTTGCTTCATGTACTGCACATTATATATGCATGTCTGTCCCACAACTCAGTGTGTGAGCAAGCCTGCTGTGTCAGGCGAAACGCGTTACTGAAAATTAAATATCTGGTGATGGAAAAGCCTCTTTGTGATCGTTTAATTACATTTGTGGAAGAATATATATATATATATATATGTATACAAGTTTATTGGAATGCGAGAGGAGTTGCTGTATATATATATATATATATATATATATATATATATATATATATATATATATATATATATATATATATATATATATATATATACTTGAAGATGAAGGATCACAAGAAAACAACAGCCAGCCAGGGCAAAAATCTGGATCCCAAAGGATACAATGAGTCACAAAGCAATAAAATATCCAAGAAAGAAGTGACTCAAACAGATAGATTCACCAAAGAACAAAAATATATTTCCACTACAACGTTTCAGCTTCCGCCTTCCTCAGGTAGTACAAGATGGTTTGCTCAGTGGCTGCACAGATGACACAGCTGAATTTTCAAAAGCATCATGAGTGAAGATTCCATTTGGAATGTGGAATCAATGCAGTCCTGAGAGCTCTTGAGATATGCAGTAATCAGGTTGTATTGTCAGTAATGTTCAGTCCATCTGGATGCAGTGATTTTAAACAGTACATCCAGAAGTTTTCTCTGGAGTCCAGTAGTTCTTCCTTTGAGACATGTTCCACGGGGAAAATCTTCAAATCTGATAGTAAATGATCCACCAGGTTAAAATGATTGGCTACAGGCTGGTCAATTTTCTTATTAATTATTGCCGATTTGTGGTTCCTGAATCGTGTACGGAGGTCATTCACTGTTTGGCCTACGTATTGTTTTTTACAGCTTTGCCGTTGGCACTGAATCACATAAATAATGCATGTTGAGCGACATGTAATTTTTACATTCAATGGTAAACACTATCTGCAGATACAAGGGACTTCCATGGGCACTCGGATGGCTCCATCCTATGCAAATATCTTCATGGGCAAACTAGAGAACTGTATACTTGCTACTTCTAGCATCAAACCACTGGTATGGCTAAGATACATTGATGACATATTTATAATATGGAATGCAGGAAGTAGAACATTGGAACAATTTACAGCTTATATCAACAATATCCATCCTACCATCAAATTTACCAGCTGCAATACTAAACAGAAGCATCATCTTCCTTTTCTGGATGTGCTACTCACCATTCATGAACAAAAAATTACAACTGATCTGTACCACAAGCCTACAGATGCTCATTTGTATCTAAACTGGACTTCATGTCACCCACACCACACTAAACTGAGCATCATCTACAGCCAAGCACTCAGAATAAGACGCATCTGCAGCAATGAGGAAACCTGAAAAGACCATCTACAGGAGCTTGCTACATTATTTAAAAGGCGAGGCTATCCTCTGCATATCATACAGCAACAAATTGACAAGTCTTTGCAGTTACCCAGAGAAGCACTTATTTGGAATACCAAGGCAGAAACAAAAGTGACAGAACTCCATTTGTGGTTGACTATCATCCATCAGCTCCCAACTACAGAAATATAATGCAAAAACATTTCCCTTACTGTCTACTTGTGAAAAATTGCAAAAGGTTTTTCCAAAACCGCCAGTCATTGCTTACCACAGAGCTCCAAATTTACGATCTCTTATTGAGAGAGCTGAACTCAAGCAAGTTGTAACAAATGCAGGGGTTCATTGCTGTGACTCTAAAAGGTGCATCACGTGTGAATACCTTTTACAAACATCATCAGTAACTAGTTCTGTTACGAGAAGGACCTATGGAATAAGACAGCATCTTACATGCCGCTCAACATGCATTATTTATGTGATTCAGTGCCAACGGCAAAGCTGTAAAAAACAATATGTAGGCCAAACAGTGAATGACCTCCGTACACGATTCAGGAACCACAAATCGGCAATAATTAATAAGAAAATTGACCAGCCTGTAGCCAATCATTTTAACCTTGTGGATCATTTACTATCAGATTTGAAGATTTTCCCCGTGGAACATGTCTCAAAGGAAGAACTACTGGACTCCAGAGAAAACTTCTGGATGTACCGTTTAAAATCACTGCATCCAGATGGACTGAACATTACTGACAATACAACCTGATTACTGCATATCTCAAGAGCTCTCAGGACTGCATTGATTCCACATTCCAAATGGAATCTTCACTCATGATGCTTTTTGAAAATTCAGCTGTGTCATCTGTGCAGCCACTGAGCAAACCATCTTGTACTACCTGAGGAAGGCGGAAGCTGAAACGTTGTAATGGAAATATATTTTTGTTCTTTGGTGAATCTATCTGTTTGAGTCACTTCTTTCTTGGATATATATATATATATATATATATATATATATATATATATATATATATATATATATATATATATATATATATATACAAAAGAGTTGCCTCTAGGTGGGATGCACTTCCAGGTGGAAATTACGCCAAAGCAAGGGCACACGCCATGAACAAAGTCCTTTTCTGGTTTCCTGCCAGACGCGTTTCGGGCCAACGCCCTCTTCAGTGGCAGACCATGTGACGTGACGGCATGCGGCAACCACCAGTAAATCCCCGTAATAATAATGCTCAGGTGACCCACCTGAAGGATTGCTTCCTGGGACTGGTGGTTCAGTAAAACCCAAGTGGGTCGCCGCCGTCACTCACATTCAAAAATGTCTTTAAAAGGATTGCCGATGTTCGTGCCGGCACCCCTGCATATAACAGGCACCTCCTGTTCCACAGTTAGCTGCCCCAATAAAGCAGCAGTGGACCCGCAAGTGTTTCGCGGTGGTGCATCCCGCGACCATGCAGGCCGCTATACAAAATACAAAAAGAGTTGCCTCTAGGTGGGATGCACTCCCAGGTGGAAATTACGCCAAAGCAAGGGCACACGCCATCAACAAAGTCTTTTTCTGGTTTCCTGCCAGACGCGTTTCAGGCCAACGCCCTCTTTAGTGGCAGACCATGTGACGTGACGGCATGCGGCAACCACCAGTAAATCCCCGTAATAATAATGCTCAGGTGAACCACCTGAAGCAATGCTTCCTGGGACTGGTGGTTCAGTAAAACCCAAATGTATATATACATAACAGCAACTCCTCTTGCATTCCAATAAACTTGTAGAAGACAGGAGCTCGGACCACAAATTCGTGCCGTAAGTTTTCTTTATTGTCCGCTCAACAAACCACAGCCATGACGCTTTTCGAGCCCGTAGGCCCTTGATCACATGATATATATATATACATTTTGCTGAGAGGGCTTCGCTGAGTATGCTGTTGTCTGCCAGAATAAAAGGTTAAAATTGATGTCGTGTGTGGCGTCTCATCCTTCGGGCACTTTCATATGGAATGTATAGCGGTCTGCTCTGGCCGCGAGGATTGCCCCACTGTAGACATCAGCGGGTCCATGCGCCTGTCAAATAAGGGCGCAAGTGGAACGACGTATCCGTCTTGGTGAGACACAAGTATGGCAGCAGCTCAGCCCTGCTTTAAACAGCGATCCAGAGGGATATTAAAGAAATGAGAGGAATGTACGGCGGCATCCACCTTGGATTCTAAACACTCACCTGAACTACAAAGACCATGATACACTACATGCCCATTAGGGCGGGACTCACTTCAAATATCGCGAGTGCGTTTTATTTCCACAGCCGTTTCCCCGGTGTCAGCCAGTGAACAAGGGATTTCAAACCCTCAAACGCGTATGGCAAAGGACATTTTGCTGAGAGGGCTTCGCTGAGTATGCTGTTGTCTGCCAGAATAAAAGGTTACAATTGACGTCATGTGTGGCGCCTCATCCTTCGGGCACTTTCATATGGAATATATATATATATATATACGTATATATATATATATTCACTGAAAAAACTGAAAAAACCATAGGTCATCAGTGATGTCATTTGAGATGTCATCAGTGATGTCATCAGTGATGTCACTGACCATGTCATGAGTGATGTAATATGTGACGTCATCAGCAGTGCATTGCGGGGGTACGAGTTATAGTTAGCTGAACTAACTATAACGCCGGAATTTCTATGGTTTTGTATGAGTGAAATGTCCAACTAACTATAACGTTCCTAAAACCTATGGTTTTCTCAGTGAATTTCAATGGTTTTTTAAATGCTAATTTCTAACTATAACGTGCCGGAAACCTATGGTTTTTTCAGTGAATTTCAATGGTTTTTTAAATGCTAATTTCTAACTATAACGTGCCTGAAACCTATGTTTTATTCAGTGAATTTCAAAGGTTTTTTAAATTTTAATTTATAACTATAACGTAGCAGTCGCATTTGCAGAATGGTGGAGAAAGGTAAGCGTGGCTTCCAAACACCTCTGTTCCTGTTCTAGGTGAAGGAAGCTTGCACTGCTGCCAGGCTATACCTGTTCTAGGTGAAGGAAGCTTGCACCTCTGCCGGGCTGTACCTGTTCTAGGTAAAGGAAGCGTGCACTGCTGCTGCCGGGCTGTACCTGTTCTAGGTGAAGGAAGCTTGCACTGCTGCCAGGCTGTACCTCTCCTAGGTGAAGGAAGCTTGCACTGCTGCCACGCTGCACCTTTTCTAGGTGAAGGAAGCTTGCACTGCTCCTGCCAGGTTGTACCTGTTCTAGATGCAGGAAGCTTGCACTGCTACTGCTAGACTGTACCTATTGTAGGTGAAGCAAGCTAGCATTGCACACTTGTCACATCACGCCCCGCCCCCTCCCTGCACCACTGTGCAAACGCGCCCCTGGCGCGTTGTAAGTTGGAGGATTAAGTCCCTTGAATCCTGAGGGTCCCTGGGATCCAAATAGCCCACCAGGTACCTCCAGTAAGCGCCACAGAGCTGCATTGCAGAGAGGTGTAAAAAGGGGCGTGGCCTCGGACCACCTCTCTGCAACGCAGCCCTGTGTCGCTTACTGGAGGCACCTGGTGGGCTAGTTGGCCTCCAGGGACCCTCAGGATTCAAGGGGACTTAATCCCCCAACTTAAAATGCGCCACGGGCGCATTTGCACAGTTGTCACATCAGGCCCTGCCCCCCTCCCTGCACCACTGTGCAAACGCGCCCCGTGTCGCGTTTTAAGCTAACTTTCAGGATAGGAGCTGACCTGGATCGCTCCTACTTCTTCTACCTGGATGGCGAGAATGGGGCCCTGCAGGAGCTGGAGATGACCGAGGGCTCGCCCTTGTACCCGGGCAGCGACGGCACACTGTCCCCCTGTCAGGACCAAATTATCCCCGAGGCGGGCAGTGACAGCAGCGGCGAGGAGCACGTGCTGGCACCCCCGGGCCTGCAGCCCCACTGCCTGGGCCAGTGCCTCATCTGGGCCTGCAAGACCTGCAAGCAGAAGTCGGCGCCCACGGACCGCGCAAGTCCGCCACCCTGCGCGTGCGGCGGCACCTCAAGAAGATCAACGAGGCCTTTGAGGCGCTGAAGAGGCGGACAGTGGCCAACCCCAACCAGTGGCTGCCTAAAGTGGAGATCCTGCGCAGCGCCATCAGCTACATCGAGAAACTGCAGGACCTGCTGCACAGACTGGACCAGCAGGAGAAGATGCAGCAAGGGGGGGAAGACCCCTTCAGCTACAACCCCAAGCAAGCCAATGTAATCAGATCTTTTAAATCCAGCTCTAAACCCGCGCCGCTCAATCTTTGCCCTCTGGGAGAACGGCCTATTAATGATCAGGGTACCCGGCTGTATGTGTGGTATGATGTCAAAATGGCCGCATTGCCACAGTAGAATGCAGGTAGATCGTTCGAGTGAGGGCCATGGCGGTACACAGCACTGGGTGAACACGTTAAGATACAGAGCTAGAAAAGTAAACATGCTTTCACGGGAAGGCTGGTCCTTATGGTGTCATGTCTGTGTTCACTGCAGGTCTCAGCTCAGACTTCCTGAGAACATGAAATTCCGAATGGCAAACAGTTTCCGATCATGCCAGAATGCTATCGATTAACCCCAAGGACGGTAAGAAACCAATGTCTGTATGTCTGTGGCTATTGTCTGTGAGAAAGGGGTTATTTGGTGTGTCTGTGTGCACTTGTCCCCCTGTATGTATGGTTGTGCACTTTTATGTCTGCAGGTTTTTCTATTTTTTCTATTTTTCTTACTTATTCCTCTTTTTCTTACTTTTTCCTCTCTATCTAGCTGCATATCTACCCGTTTCGTGTGCGTTTGTGCCTTTGGCGCGTGTGTGTGTGTGTGTGTGTGAGAGAGAGAGGGCATGCTTGCGTGGTAGTGTGATGTGTGCTGCTGTGGATCACGAGCTCTCTCTCTTTCTCTCTCTCTCGCTCTCTCTCTTTCTCGCTCTCACTCTCTTTCTCTCTCTCGCTCTCTCTTTCTCTCTCTCTCTCTCTCGCTCTCTCTCTCTCTCTCTCTCTCGCTTGGTTCTTGTGCTGTTTGTGGTGGTCAGTGACGGTGCTCTCACAAGTCTGTGTTCCTTTGTATGGCTGTGCTCAAGCCCTTCGGTCTGTGAGTATGGCTGAAAGAAACAGTGACACAGATATGGAGGACGGGGTATGGGGAGATTTAATGGGAGGAAGAGAAATATGGGTGAATAGAAAGACATTAAAAACGAAAATGGGAGGACGCAGGGGCGGAAAGAGGCAAATCTGGCAAGCTGACAGAAAGAACGGGAGAAAGAGAAATGGATACAGCCAGCTGGTGGGGTATATTTATCAGTTCGCAAATAGTTGACTGAAAACTATAAAAACTGAAAACAGCACACAAACTCTAAAGTAACTCTATTATTAGACTTATATTTGTATTGTTTACATCAGTATCAATTGTTGATAATGTAAAATATATGGCGTTTGTCATATGTATAAGCCGCTTAAAATACATGGCCTATTGACAATCGTGTTCGTGGCGCTATTATTGCCAACCTTAAAAAGGCTATCTCGAATACTTAATTAGAACAAGGCAGACGTCGAGAGGGAGCCGGTCCCACAGCGGCCACCGTAGGGAGTGTTCGCGATCCCTTGCAGTGGCGCTCTGTGGTGCTGTCTGACGCAGCGTTTCTAGGGGGCGGCTGGGCCACCCTCTGGGAGAGTGTGTGGTGGGTCTTAACGCACCCTTCTCGTTATCACCTGGTACGCCACTGTGTCGAAGTCAGAGTTTTCTGTGCAGTACTGACGCCGGGCCTTTTGCCGCTCTGTCCTGTACTGAGTGCCTTGCCTGCTCGTGCAGTACTAGGTGTCGTAACTTCCTGTGTAGCACCACTGAGTATCTTCGGCCAAGTGTCCGTGTAGTATCAACAGTTTGCCTGTTTGCTCTGTACTGGGTGTGGGTTTTTGAGCTGGTGAGTGCATCGTCTGCTTCCCTTACCATTCATTGTCTTGTCAGACTGCCTAGTGTGGTGACTTGTCTCTCTATATAGAACAAACCACTTGTCTCTGTGCCCTATAGTACCGAGGGCCGTATAGTTCTGAGAGCCTTGTCAGCCGGGAGCGTGGAGTCGTGCATGTCGGTTTAGTACAGAGTATGTTGTCTCCCTCTGGAGTACTCACTGCTTGCCTTTGCAGTACGCGATTCCTTGTATAATTACACGATATTGCAAGGCTTGCACATGTAGTACTGATTTCGCTTCTACGTTTCAGTACTGGGTGTGCTGTCTATTTGTCTAACACTATGGGCCTTCTCTTTCTGCCTTGTACAGAGTTCCTTATTATGGTACTGACTAGGCTGATTACGTTCGTAGTTCTGAGTGTCTTGCCTTTCGGTACAGTACTGCATGTCTGGTTTGGTTTTGTGGTTCTGAGTGTCATGTCTTCTTTTGTAACCCCGAGGGTCGTGTCTCTCTCTCGCTACAGTAGTAAAAGTCTGGGCTGTTTATGTAGAACCGTCTGCCTTGTCTCCCTGGCTGATACGAAGTGTTTTGAATATTTATAGTACTGAGGGTTTGCCTCTTTGTAAAGTCTCGCCCACCTACCTGCCTTCCTGATACTGAACTTTTCTGCTCTCTGTATAGTACTGACTGTCGTGCCTACTTGTCTCCATGGCATTGAGTGTCTCGACTCTCTGTAAAGTGCCTCGTCTTCTTTTCTGGGCCGAAGTGCCGTAGTTCTCTGTACGGTGCTGGGAGCCTGCCTGCCTGCTCGTGCGGTATTGAGCGTCTTGATTCTCGCTTCAGTATTACGTTTATTGGCTCTCTGTGTAGTACTGAGTGCCTTGCCCGTCTGCATGCATGGTGTCTGAGTGTCTCGATTCTTTGTATAGCGCCTGGTCTTCCTTTCTGGTTCGAAATGCATTGATTCTCTGTACAGTGCTTAGAGTCTGCCTGCACACTTACCCTGTGGGGCTGAGCGCCTTGATTCTCTCTACAGTTCTAGGTTTCTCGACTCTTTGTATAGTACTTAGTGTCTTGCCTGCCTGCATCCATATTACTGCATCGATTCTTTATATAGCGCCTTCGCTTCCTTTCAGATTCGAAGTGCCGTGCTTGTCTGTACAATACTGAGAGCCTGCCTGTCTGCCTGTCCGTGTGGTATTGAGTGTCTTGATTCTCTCTCCAGTACTAGATTTCTCTGATCTCTGTATAATACTGAGTGTCTTGTCCTCCTGACTCCCTGGTATTGAGTGTCTCAATTCTTCGTATAGCGCCTTGTCTTCCTTTCAGGTTCGAAGTGCCTTTATTGTCTGTACAATACTGAGAGCCTTTCTGTCTGCCTGTCCGTGTGGTTTTGAGTGTGTCGATTCTCTCTACAGTACTAGGTTGTTTTGCTTTCTGCATAGTACTGAGTGCCTTGCCCGCCTACCTACATGGGACTGAGTGTCTCTAATCTTTGTATAGCGCCTTGTCTTCATTTCAGGTTCGAAGTGCTTTGGTTTGCTGTACAGGAATGAGCCCTGCCTGCCTGTGTGGTACCGAGTGTCTTGATTCTCTATACAGTACTGAGTGCCTCTCTGCGTGTGTGGAACAGTGACTCGGGTCTCTGTATAGTACTGAGTGCCTCTCTGCGTGTGTGAACAGAGTGTCTGGGGTCTCTGTGTAGTACTGAATGCCTTGTCTGCTTCATACCGCCAGGAGGAGCCATCCTGGAGTTGTCGGCCTCCAGCAGCCTGCGCTGTTTGTCCTCCATCATGGACAGCATCTCATCCGAGGAGCCTAAAGCGCCGAGCAGCGTGGAAGAGGCGGCGGAGAAGTAGAGGGCAGTGTGACCTCTGCAGGGCCGCGCGCACGGTGCCCTGCCGCCTATCCTCCGAGATAGGTAAAACTGCATGAGCTGGGACAGGAACAAGACACAACAAGTGCACAAGCATGCAGCGCAACCCCAAACTCCAAACCACACTCTAGAGTCACACCCAAGCTCGACCAGACGTAACTTATTCTCACAGCGCCCCAGTATTTATTACGCATCCTGCCTCACTGGTGTATATTTTGCACAATCTTTCCTTGTGGTGTTGTGGTGACACACTTTGTGTAAAAACGGAACAACAAGTTCATTCCTCTCTGGGCAAAAATGAAAGCGGGACTTCTTGCTTTCGAATCGATAGGATACACCTATGCCTCTTTTTGTAAATAATGTTATTAGTGCATTTTGTAAACATGATAAATAAATTTAAAGATATGGGTCGTCATACTGTATATACGAAAATGTCCCTTTACTCGCGTTGTCGAACAAAGCTATTTGTGTTAGGACCTGGCCCACCCAGCGGCCTCATTTAAATGAAGCGCGGGAGCCCGCATCTTCATTTTTGAAAAAGAATTGGCGGGATTCGCGACCCCAGCGCAAATTCCGTCTAATTGTTTTTTAAAAAAATGCTTTTTTGGGCCCTGGGGTTGCTTGTGGGACCCCCTGAGCAGGCCTAGGGGGTCAGGGTGTTTCTACCCTGCCCCCTTTTCTTTTTTTTCACCTTTGTTTTACTGTTTTCTTGTGACTCGGTTCTACCGAGTCACAAGATGGCTGCCAACACTTCCTGGTTTGGAGTGTTGACAGCCAATTAGAATAAAGCTCGTGGTCGGGAGGGTTCGTGAACCCTCCTCGGCCATAGATATCGAAACTTTTATTTTTTGATTTTCTCAGCAACTACTGAACGGATTTACACCATTTAAAAAAAAGGTCGCTTTCTGAACCAAGCACTACCTTTTTGCCAAATTTGGGGTAATTCTGTTCAGCAGTTCGGGCTGTAGCCTATCTCAAAATTTCCTGCGGAAATTAACAAGGGGAAAACGCGTTTTGGGACCCCCCTTTTTTCTCAGCCCCCGCTTGACGAATCACCCCCAAACATTCAGGATAGGAGCTGACCTGGATAGACTTTTTTTGGGGAGAATTTCGTGAAGATTCGTCAAACGACGCCAAAGTTATTAGCAAATCAAAAAATGCTTTTCCTATGGAAACCAGGTTTTAACTATAACTACCTACTGGCGACCGCCAGTAGGTAATATATATATATATTTATATAATATCTTTCGCTCCTGCTTGCTCCCGCTGCATTGAGAAGCACTCGACCACCAACAGAGAGTTGCAAGCATAACTCTTTATTTAAAAGGTACGGGAGCCGTCAGCCTGCTAATCCTTTCACAGCTCCTACTCCACTGCCGACGCGTTTCGAATTGAATCTTCTTCATGGGCTGTGGTAAGTGAAGAGCACAATCTGGTCACAGCTTCTCTTAATTACTCTCAATAGCGCGCCCTTTGTTGGGCTGTTCTGTATGAAAACTACGCAATGAGTTATGGGAGTTGCAGTGCCGGATTAGTCTATTTACTATGTGCAAATGTTCTGCTGGAATCAAGGGCCCGCAAATGAGCCCCCACAGTCGGGCGCCCCCTCAATCCTCAGTTGATGTCCCACGTAGCGGAGATGGCAAATGTCACCCCCTGCGGCCCCCAGGTTCCCGGGGTGGTGCATTCTCGAAGGCGCGGCCGCCGCCAATATCTTTCGCTCCTGCTTGCTCCCGCTGCATTGAGAAGCACTCGACCACCAACAGAGAGTTGAAAGCATAACTCTTTATTTAAAAGGTACGGGAGCCGTCAGCCTGCTAATCCTTTCACAGCTCCTACTCCACTGCCGACGCGTTTCGAATTGAATCTTCTTCATGGGCTGTGGTAAGTGAAGAGCACAATCTGGTCACAGCTTCTCTTAATTACTCTCAATAGCGCGCCCTTTGATGGGCTGTTCTGTATGAAAACTACGCAATGAGTTATGGGAGTTGCAGTGCCAGATTAGTCTATTTACTATGTGCAAATGTTCTGCTGGAATCAAGGGCCTGCAAATGAGCCCCCACAGGCGGGCGCCCCCTCAATCCTCAGTTGATGTCCCACGTAGCGGAGCGGAGATGGCAAATGTCACCTCGACCGGGAGCAGGACTTGCTTGACCTGCTAGGCATGGAGATTGTGGGGCTCGGTGAGTATTCATTATTTGTTGTGTTTGTGTTCTACAATGATAATATTATTTTTCCAAATAGCATGCTGCTCACACTCAGAGGTAAATTACATTTAGTTTACATTAAAAATATTATGTGGTCCAGTTTGAGCTAGTCAGGTGCTCGGCGCTACCTAATCGTACTCATCAGCAATTGCTTGGGCTAATTATTTAAGAAGCCATTGCAGACTCCTCTGTCCTCCTGTCACCATAGTGAATTAGTGATATCAGTGAGATAGTGTTCTCTGTGACTTTCTTTATGTAGCTCATATAGTCCAAAGCAATTTCACAGTGATGTGTAGTACTAGTATGCATCTATGCATTGCAAAAAAGGGAGACTGAGTTGGCCCATCAAGGGGATTGAGAAATGAGAATAGAATCAAAGATTATTCATTGCAATCAATTAGTTCCAAATGTAGTTTTTGTTAAGGAAATTTGGAATAGGAACTTAGGATTAATATGGCCAACTCAAAAATAGTCGATACTGTTACTATAGGCGATCTGATTGAGATAAGTACAATGTTACTGTGTATGCCTGTCAATAATTTTGTGAAGAATAACTGTAGCACTCATCTATTTTTTTTTAATCTTCTTTATTTCTTACATCAGCACCCAAGGGCAAGAAGAGGGGCAGTGGAGAGGCAGGTCCGGGAAGAGCTGAGTAGGAGGCGCTGACCACCAGTGCCACTGATTATGGCTCTGCTCAGACCATTAAGTCCTATTATTTATTATTTATTATTATTATTTCCTTAACCTTTACCTCTGCCCACTATAATAGTACTTTTAATTTTGCCTTGGTTTTTTTATACTGTCTCCTCTTTTTTCAAACCCCCATATCCAATTTTTGTTTAATTCCTGCTATCCCTGAATTATCCTTTTATTTTCCGTATTTAATGTTTTGTTCTTTGGTAGCTGACTTTTTTGGCTCTGTACTAGCCTGCTGTTTTCTTCTGCTTTGTTGGTAATCTTTACCTCTCCCTATGCATTTTGTGGGACTGTACAACTTAGAACAACATTTTGGCACTCTACTGTCTACTGTGAAGATTGCAGGCCCAAGTAAGCTAGTGATATAAATAATATTCACCATGTAGGTTTGTTGAGATGGCTCTCTTTTTCTTGCTCATGCTCTAGCAGTTAATGAGAGAATGGCCATGGTCAGGGACCAGCCCTCAAACCCCTCAATGTTGTGCTTTGTGATTCATTTATACAGTATAGTAGCAGTTCCCATGACAGTGCAGCATGGCTGGAAAGTATAAGGTCCCATTGTATTTGCCAACTAACACAGTATGTCTTTCGTTGACCATAATTATTCCATCCCTTCATTGCACTTCAATGGCTCAGAATCATCATCATCATAGGCTATAGATCTACCCCTCCATTATGAAAAGTTTTTGGTTGGCTTGACTACCTGGCTTTTCTAGCATTGCGAACCAACAAAATGATCAGAGTGATATTTTTGATAGACGATACTGCAGTGCTAACCAAACTGTAGTGATGTATTGCAGTTGTGGTTTTTTTATTGTAAAAATGTAATGAAGGCTTATCTGGCATCTAAAAAAAAATTAATATTTTTTTCTAGCCACAGAGTGCCTCCGGCTCAAGTGCTGCTGCAGGAGGAGAAAGAGATTCGGTTGGAGGAGAAGCGGAGGCTGAGATGGGTGGTGGTAAGTTACATTGCTTGCTTATTGACAATTTCTATTAAACTCACTAGCTACAAGGGCATCGTCATGACTCATGATCATGAACCCCCCACTTTACCAGCTACAGCGGTGGTTGAGTTATGGTCTCTTCTGTCTGCAACTCAGCAAAATCTCGGATAAGGAACACTAAAAATGATGGCTTGATGGAAACGGGAAAGAACGGAAGGTTAAAAGAAGGATGGGTGAAATAGTACATGAGTGAAAGGATGCGTGGGTGGGTGAAAGGATACATGGGTGGGTATTGGGTAATTGGATGGATGAGTGAAAGGATGGTTGAAAAAAGGTGGATACTGAATCGATAGATAATAGATTGGAAATTTTGGTGAAAGACTCGATGAGAGAAAGTAAAGCTTAAATCATGGTGGCTATGGGTGAATATAGAAGAATGAAAGGATGAGTGAATAATTGCTTGGATGAATAAACAAGGGAGCTCTTCTGGAGAGGGGCATGCTGCTCACCTACTTCGCTTACTTTGTTTTATGGTTATCAAAGCTATAGTTCAAAGTGGGGGGTATTTTAATTTGTGTTCTAATCCCATGACTCACTGAGGGGCATATTATCAACGGCCAGCGATAATTATCGCTGGCCGTGATTAGCGATAGATATCTTATCGCTGGCTATCTCCGGAACTTATCGCCCTGGTAGCGCGTTATTAACAACACGCTTCTCCAGGGCGATAAAAATTCCAGAGATAGAGAAGTTATCGCCGTTTTGCAGGGAACATCGCTGGTTTTCCAGCGATGTTCCCTGCAAACGGCGATAACCTTGCTGATACGACCCTGTGGTCGTATCAGCACAATCCACCCCTATGTTAGGGATGGCTAAGTCGGGATAATAGCAGACGTTAGATTTTGGCGAAAACGGCCGTTTTCGCCAAAATCTAACATCTGCTATCATCCTGTGGGCTGCCTTGTAAATATCGCGATGTGCACATCGGCGATATTTACAACGTAGCCCATCTGGGGTACGTTCAGTAACGCCCACCTTGCATCTCATTAGAGATGCAGGATGGGCGTTATGGGAAAGGAGCGATAGGGCAAGGATTCACGCGATAGCGTGACCTTGCTAATACAGCGATAAAATTATCGCCGCTTTTCGTCTGAAAACAGACGCTAAAGCGGCGATAATTTTTTATCGCCGGCTTGTTAATATGCCCCTGTATTTGTTAAGTGAGGCAGATATGTATCCCACCTCTCGTTGGACTCCTGGAATGCAGCTCTGATAAATTACATACCTACCCTAGATCCCTGCCCTACGGTCGCGAATGACCAATTTAACCAATGGATTAACTCTTCCCTTGACCTAGTTATACCTAAGAAACTTATCCATAAAAAAAACAGGAACAACCCCTCTCCATGGTACTCCTCTACATTGCATGAGTATAAACAAATCTGTAAAAGACTCAAGAGGAAATGGAGAAGAAATTATGATACAACAAGCAAACAGATCTACAGGGACTCTATCAAAATTTACCAAGCCAAAGTGAAGGAGGCACAAGCGCTATACTATGAGGAAAGAATCAACTCTGCCTCAAACGCCCCAACTCTGCCTCAAATTTTTAAGATCGTCAAGCACCTCCTAAAACTAACAGTCAGGGATGTTCCACCGGACTGCTCAAACGCACGCTGTGACGAATTTGCAGAGTTCTTTTCCAATAAGATCAAGGATATCTACAATTCCTTCCCCCCCCCCCCGGCCCATTCATCAATCAGTGGCTCAGGGGAGCACTCCATGTCCGGTGAGCACTTTCTCAGGGAAATTCCCATGATAGACATGGACACCCTAGTGAACATATGTGCCTCAGTAAAATCTGGCTCTCCCAATGACCCAGCACCTCCCCAGTTTTTTAGTAAGGCCGGGGATACTATCTTCCCAGTGTTGCTGAAGCTGATAAACTCCTCCATTTCAACTGGACTAGTGCCCTCACCCTGGAAACACGCCATGGTGAGGGCACTATTGAAGAAACCCAGTCTTAACCCTGATACACTTGGAAACTATCGCCCCATTTCCCTTCTCCCCAGGATCAGCAAAATGCTAGAAAAGCACGTTAACTCAGTTATCTCTGCTTTTCCTGAATTTAATAATGTACTCCACCTGTCTCAAACTGGATTTCGCCCCCAACACAGGACTGAAACCGCATTACTCGCAGTGGTCGAAAAGGCCAAGATGATCCTAGACAAAGGAAGATCAACGGCATCATCCTCTTGGACCTCAGTGCCGCCTTCGACACTGTTAACTACGACATCCCGATCCACAGATTGAGGAATGCTGGTCTATCAGGTAGTGTCATCACCTGGTTACAGTCCTTCCTCAGGGACAGGAGATTTCAAGTATTTGAAGGGGATAACTCGTCAGATCAAATTCCACTTGGCTACGGCATCCCTCAGGGCTCATCCCTGAGCCCGACGTTGTTCAATGTCTACATGAGCCCGCAGGCACAGATTGTCCTCCCCTTCAGGATAGACATTGTTACGTACGATGATGACACCCAATTAGTGGTGGCCCTAAACCACCCAGGATCCACCTCATCCAGTCTAGGCCCCTGCCTGGAGAGAGTCGCCAAATGGATGGAACTCTCCTTCCTCAAACTAAATGGAGACAAAACAGAGCTCATGATGCTGGGCAACTCACCCATTTCTGGCATCGGCCTAGCTTGGCCAAGCTCTCTCGGCTCCCCACCCACACCCAAAAATCAGATCAATAGTCTAGGCATGTGGCTAGACCAGTCACTTACTTTTGATCATCGGGCAACTAAACTGGCACCATCCTGCTATGGCATCCTGCGGATGCTCCGTAAACTTCTTCCGCTCCTCCCTTTTTCAGAAAGAAGACTCATGGTCCAGGCTTTAATCCTCTCTTGCCTCGACTATGGAAATTTAGGAGCTCCTAGGGCTACCACAAACAAACTGCAAGTCATCCAGAATTGTGCAGCACGGATGCTTTTTATGATTCCCAACAGCCACTCCGCAAGGCCTGCTCTGAAAACCCTGCACTGGCTCCCAGTTGCAGACAGAATAAAATTCAAGTCTCTATGTATTGCCCACAAATCTTTCTGGAATGAAAGGCCCCCCCATCCTTTAAGCCATTGTTCCCCTTACCACCCTAATAGACTCCTTCGTTCATCCAGTCTCTACCTAGCTGCGGCCCCTAAAAATCAACAGGATGAGAAGTGTTGGTCGTTCCTTCCGCTTTACCTCTGCTAAGCTCTGGAGCACGCTCCCCCTCCACCTCCGATCTGAACCAAATCTCCTTGCCTTCCGTAAACTTCAGAAAACTTGGGGGCATATCATCAACGAGGCGATAAAAATTATCGCCGCTTTGCGTCCGTTTTGGACGAAAAGCGGCGATAATTTTATCGCCTAATCAGCAAGGTCACGCTATCGCGTGAAACCTTGCATTAGCGCCTGTTCTCTGAACGCCCAGCTTTGCATCTCTAATGAGATGCAAAGTGGGCGTTCCTGCCCTGACATAACTGGAGAAATGTCACTAAGCGACATTTCTCCAATTATCAATGGGCACGCTAACCTGCAGAGCGACAAGCAAAGTAGCGATAATCTCTGTTATCGCTACTTTCGCCTGCTTCAAGACTGACTTAGCCATGATATCCTATGTAAGGTGGATATCATGGCTAAGTATGCCCTATCATCAAGCTATCGCCAAACTTTGTGAGATTATCGTTGGATTTCCAGCGATAATCTCACATTTGGCAGTTAGCGCTTGGAATTTTATCGCTTTTGAGATAAGCGTTGCTAATAGCACGCTATCTCAGCGATAAGCTAAGTGCGCTTAGCGATAATTATCGCCGGTCCTTGATGATATGCCCCTTGGTTTTTCCAAAACCCCTCCTATTGAGCTGTCGTGACCTGCCTCTCTCTCTGCTAGCGCTGGGACGCCTTCGGGTAGCCATGCGCTCTACAAATATCCATAACATAGCATAACCTATCATCATTCATCATCCCCCTCCCTGCCCATGGCATTTCACCACCCATTCCCAAAGTGCAGTATGGTTCAATTTTTGACTGAAGTGTTGGCTGTGCAACTTGCGTCTGCTTCAGTTAATGCGGCATATACAAAGTTCTTAATGCATTGCAAACCGAACACACAATGTGTGTTTCCCTTTGCCCACTAAGTCATCTCTTAGTACTTCACTTCTTTATTCTTTCCTAAGTTCTTCCGTCCCAGCCTACTAAAAAATTGGAAAAATCCATTCTTGGCATGTGCCACATGTTTATGACCATGTGAAGTGATTCCAAAATATATTTCATGGTTTCCCATAACAGATTTATTTTACGCCTGTTCAGATTTTTCCCTTTCATCTTTCGTCAATTACAGTGACTGAATAAGCCAAAGCTTAGGCACATGAGGAATTGATGATCAGTGACAACCCACTGTTCTATAGCAAAAGCTCTACCTACATGCCTATTTCCTCTACCTTATCCTGCAGTACAGTAAGTCAAATTTCGTTTCCTTCCTACCCAGTGAATGAATTTCTTGGAAATAATTTGTGGTGGGGATCGAGGCCAGTGAGTAAAGTGGGACTAAGGGGCATATTTACAATGATCCTGCGGCACTTATATGCTGCTGGAGCATCAAGGTGCACTGTGCTGGCCCATATTTACAAGGCCACGCAAAGCCACGCTGCGTGGCTTTTCATGGACTTGTAAATATGGAGTAAGGCAAAGCCTTACTCTGTGTGGAAGGGGCGTTCCATGGGTGTTGCCATGCAACACCCATGGTTTTTTACACTGGCCCAGATTTACAACATAGCATAAATCAGGGGCAGCGCCAAAACTAATGCCTTCCCAAAGCAGGTGTAATAAGGAGAAATGTTTACATTTCTCCTAATTTTTTCCTCTTTCCATGTGTGCTGCATTCTGCAACACACATAGAATGAGGAAAACACCTCCTTTGATTCAAATCATGCCAACAACACAGACACTTGTGCACCATGGTGCAAGTGTTCCTGCGTTAGCACCTGGCTGAAGTTTGTGTGCTGGCGCTGGCAGAAAGGACAGGAATGCGCCATATCTTGTAGATACAGCACATTCCTGCCCATTTCTTTTGAAGTAGGACAGCACAGCTAGAAGGCTTGCAGCACTGCCCTATGCCAAAATATTGTAAATATGCCTCTAGGTTCCTGATTTGAATTCAAGTTTGGCGTAAGGGATACTCTGTGACAAACGTGCTAAATGCAATTTATACAGCCCATTCCTTTCCCTGTAGTACAGTGCATCGTTTTCCCCACCGTCTACTTACGGCAGACGAGATAATAATATCTGCATTTTATACGTATCTTATTTATTATGTATCTGCCTCTTTGGAATCAGGGTAGAAAGTGAAAGGCATTTGGAGAAGAGCAGAGCCACTGGAATTGAAGATAGATAATTGTCAACTACGGCTGTCCCAGCTGCAAACAGTAGCAAAGTACCCGACGCGCTCACTAGCATTCCTCCATTAATTTAGCACAACAACTTGTACTCCATAGTGCATAATTCCGTACTTTTTTATTTTTGTATTTTTCCACTCAGAGTGTCTGTTTAGTTATTAGAAAAGTTTTTAAAGGAAAGAAAATCAAATCACAGTTTTTTAAAATCTGGTGGTATTCTGCCTTAATTCTTTCTGCCAAACAATCAGTGCTGTTTTATGTCAGGCATGTATGGGTAAAAATCAAAAATCATAATCACATCAAATTCCAAAGGCCCTAGGGGACCATCAATGTACTGCTACTGTGCTACCCACTACTTAATTTTAAACAAGTGTTTGCACGGAACATTCCCATTTGTCTTTTTTCTTTTTGTTTTTCTCGATATAGCTGTTCCTGCTGGTCCATCAGAACCACCCACAAGTCAGGAGATAGCTTCCCAGCTGTGGCCAGGAGACTGGAGACAATCCAGTCCAAAATACCATCAGTGGTTGGTGGCCCTGGAGGATGAAAAGGTGGAAGTAGTTGCCTCTGACCTGGGCCCCAGTTCATCAAGCCAGCCCCAGCCTCCCAGCCATTACATCTCCAGCTCCACCGTCAGCTGTAGGGGCCCTGACTGCCACTGCTGCCATCCCTTCATGCTCAGACAGGCAATTTCAGTGTTGCATCCTGCAGCGGCTCGACAGCATTGAAAGCCGGCTAGGAAGCACAGAGCAGAGTCTGGACCAGGTCTAGACCCGTTTGGACACTACCCTCGCCTAAGCTCTTTTTATTTTATTTTTTGGTGGGATGGACTTGTTATGGATGGAGAGGGTGGGAAGGGAGTTGGGACTGGGGTTTTTTTCCTTGGACTTTGCTCGGACATTGGTTGGGGATGGGTCAATTTGTTTGGGGAGAGGGGTGGGACTTTTGTGGGTGGAGAGGATGCGTGTTTTTGTAAAATATTAACTGGGAAAATTATTTTACCACCCTTTATGCCTGAAGTAGTTTATTTGTGTTTTACTTTTACTTTGCAGCTGTTTTTTTAATCTGTTTATAAAATTGTATACCGGTTAGTTACAGTTAGTTATATAACCTTGTCTTACTGTCCTCTGAAACTATCTTGACCATTAGGGGGATGCTGCCATGACCTCTATTGCCTACAGCAACCTAGATAAATGATTACTTATCTGCAGTAGCAGTTAGTTGCTTATCTACTAACTTAACTAGTTCACTACACTCCATAGTTCACTTACCAGAATGTAGATGAAGCAATAACAGGAGCTCAATTGGGGCCAGAAAGCCCCAAAGGCCCTCCCATGCAAAGACTAGATGCACATTTGGCTTGATAAATCTTGGCATGGGCTTTGAGGGGTCTACTTCCCAACCTGGCGGCAAAACAAAAAAATACTCCTATATTCTTCCTGAGCTCCTGCCCTTTAGCTTCACTCACAATCACTTAATAATATATCCATTACTGGTGCAATAGTTACCTGTTCCAATCCAAGTACGGTAGAAGGCACATCATTGTTTCTCTTATTTGATGCAAGCAACAGATTGGCATTTGAAAGTCTTGTAAATCAAATAATGTTCTGGGGCAGTCCTTCTAGTTGATGAAAAAAAGAAGGATAGAAGTGGACTGTACAGGTTAATCTTCACTAAGTAAGTTTTTAAAGTCCAATCACCTTCAGGAAAAATGATCACTTATCAGTCCCTAAACATTGCAAATCATCTAAATGAAGTTTACAAATTAGTTGAACACCCTCACTCACTGTCAGGTACCACATAATTCAATCATCACTCACCATCATTCACTCATTGTTGCAATAGTTGTAGTCACCTCTTCCAATCCAAGCACGGGAAGGTTAGCAAGTAGGTACACAATTGAATATTTGATGCAGGCAACACATTGGAATTTGGTATTGGCACTTTTATAAATCAACGATCTTCTGGGGCAGCCCTGCTAAGTGATGTGAAAAAGGATAGGCAAGCAAGCGAGGCAGGCATTGTCTCCAATGTCATGAAGGAATTGTGGAGGCTTCTTCACTGCACACTGGTCCAACCAGCCATATATGTGAATAAAACATGGTGGGGCAGCATACATCAGACACAAACATAATGTTCCATGAGCTACTTTTTTTGACAGAAGTTCAACGAGAAATAATAAAACATTTCGATGGTGGCACTAACATATTCAGTCCAGGAAGTAGAGTGCATCCTCAAACTCAGGTGGTTCACCCAGAAGTTGTACAGCTAACACACTTGATTCTGACCAATCCTCCTCCTGTGCTGTTTCAAGAATGGCGTAATTGTGTGGTATGAAATGTTGGTTAATTTTGATCATGATTAATCTCTCCACGTTTTGAGCAAGAGTCTGGTCCTTCTCACTGTAACAACTTCACAAGCTGCACTGAAAACACACTCAGCAGACACACTGGTAATAGGACAAGCCAGATACTTTATTGCCAGCCTGCTCAGTGTCTGGCCATTGGCGAACCTTCCCATACCAATACATCAATAGGTTTTGATCCACTTAGACCTCTTTTGGAACATCCAGATACTCCCGGAACATCCTCTGAATGGTCATTGGTGCTTCCACTTGCTCGACCTCTTTTGACATTGCCTCTGCACTGGACATAAGCCCTGCTCTCCCATTGATACCAAACCAAAGCGCAGGTTGGGTCTGACCCTTCTGTAGCTTTTGTTGCTGGCATTCTGGTTGCTGGTGTTGGTGTTGGCTACTGTGAGAGAAGACAGCCTTCTCTGAAAGTTGAAGACGGCACCCCAAAATTGCAAAGTCGGACTCTAAGTTCCAGCCATCCTTCTTCCAGGTCTCTGGCTTGCCCAACAATATACCTCTTTTATTTTGAAACATCCCCTTCAGAAAAAGGAATGAAAGTGGGAACAATTGTTTTGTACCGTGGATCAAGTAGTGTGGCATAGACGTACTGTTTGGATGACATAATTACATTTTTTAGCCTTTGATTGCAAGCCAAACAAAAGAGTAAGCTCTCAACCAAGGCATGTGCTTCTGTGTTTTCATTCAGACCTGTGAGTGCAAACCTCCTTGCAGATGCAACAACGGGACAGCCTAACTCATTGTTCTGTCCTCCTTGCTAACTTCCCATGTGAAAACCTCAAAAGGGAGTAGAATCTGTGTGAGGAATTGACTAGGTCCCATTTGTCCACATCCATGGTCATAGCTTTCCCAACTGCTTCCCATCCTCTTTGAATGATATAGTCATTGATCTGTTTGTACTGCTCAAGCAGATGTTGCAACACGTAATAGGTTGACATCCAATGTGTTGGCACCTCCTGTATCAGGGCTTTAACTGGTACTCTATTACCACGCTGAATAATCCGCATCTGCTTCCCGGCTTTAAAAGAATAGGTGAAATGAATGCAGATTCTTCTGCAGGTAGTCAGCATGAGGCGGACTAAGTCTTCTTTTTTTAGAAAGTCTTGCACCACCAGGTTGATGCAATGCACCAAACACAGGACCCTGAAATAGCTGCTGTCTGATGTGCCCTTGACTATGTTACTGCTATTGCCCGTGGCAACAAATCCAATTCTGAAACCTCTGGGTTGCAGCCATTCAGACACCTTGCTGTTAAATTTATCCAAGATGTTTGCAGCTCTATGGGATTTGTCCTTGGCAAACATGGCTATCGTTGCATGCTAGATCACAGAAATATTGTTAACATTCTACCCTATACTGTGACACATTCCAAAGTCATGGGTCACATCCCGTGGTTACGATCAAAGCACATTACCAGGACACAGGTTATACATCCAAAAGGAAATACAATCAATTGTGTTCATGATTTAACTTGCACATAATACAAATTGAACTGACCTGAACATATACTGTTTGATTAGAAATTGATTACACAGATCCCCCATCACTATCGTTGTTATCATTTGGAATAATGCTCACTACAGCTCTACAAAAGGTAGAGCTTTCAACTGCCTCAATATCTTTCAGAACTATTTTCTTAATCACATCAGCTGCAAGAGTTTAGCAGACCTAATGTCTAAATTATTTCTTATTACTTCAAAATCTAAAAAGTCCTGACACATTCTTTACCTGTCCTACTGGCAATGCCATTTCATAGGATTTATCATATGAACAAATGATGGCTGCATGTATTCACTACTCCATTTGGAGCTAACTTGGTTTCTAATCTGACATAGAGAAACCCTTCATTATCAAGGAATCCAGGTTTCTACTGGCTGTCTCTTTCCTATCTTTGACACAAAAAATGCTTGATTCTTTGGAATCCCAGGTATACTTTGACAGCTGACGCTATCAATTATTGTTTTAATTGAGATCAGCTGAGTGTCCTGTCGAGGGTGTGAACTTTTTTGTGGTAGTGAATAAACGTGTCAAGGAGAAATGCTAAATTAATAGAGAGGGTTATTCATTAAGTGGTTGAATATGTTACATGTTGCATCATTTATGCTTTTTACATCCTACTCAAAGATGTAGTTTGTACTGTTTTCATGTATTAATAACATACTACCAGTTTCCACAACTAACCAAGTTTTTGAGTTCTGCATTTGTGTTAGGGTTGGTAAATCCAGATGCTATTTTGGTAATATTTAAATGCATTTAAATAATTGTGCAATATATTATTCTGAATCTATGGGCCAGATGTACAACCATTCCATTTTGCGGGTTGCAAATTGCTATTTGTTGCCACTCGCAATTTGCGACTTGCAAAATGAATTGTACTAACGTGTCTCAAACACATTTTGCGATTCCCATTGGGGTTGCAAATGACCTGCATCATCAATATTCATGAGGCAGGTCGCAATTTGCAACCCATTGGGAATGGGCAATTACACAGGGATGGTGGCCTGTTAGGGACAGCAGACCACCATGTCTGTGTTTGCTTACTAAATAAAGCAACTTTTTTTCCCAATGTGGCCTGTTTTCCTTAAACGAAAACAGGCTTCGGTTAAAAAAAAAATGAAAAGTGTTTTTTCATTTTTTTAAGTGCAAACAGTGGTCCGTGGGTCCACGGCCTGCTCTGAAAAAAATGTGGTGCCCCCATTAACAAAGGAGAAGGGGAGTCTGGGGGACCCCTTCCCGTTTGCGAATGCCTTACCACCAACTTGAAGTTGGTAACTCCGATTGTTTCGCAACTGAATTTGCATCCCCTGCGACTCGCTATTAGAAAGGGATGCCCTTGGCACGCCCCTTCCTAATAGCGACTCACAAACCCTATTTTAAAAATCGGGAATATGTTACTGACTATCAAAATAGGGTTTGTACATGCTACAACCCTTTTTAGCGGTCGCAAATGGCCAGATTTTCCATTTGCAATCGCTAAAAATGGTCGTACAGCTGGCCCTTAGTCCCAAGACAAGTTAAAGAAATCATATGCACATCAAAAGTTTACAAGCCCTGATGAGAACGTAGAGCCATAAAATATCTCAATATCAAAAATCCAATAATTGGAACAAGAGATATGAAAGTTTACCAATTGAAGGCAAAAGTGCCATAAAAAAGTAAAGCACCTATCAGTAGTCTCTGTTCAGAGGTGGCTGGGACCTAAGCATGATTTCAGGTCAACAAAGAATGGAGCGTAGGTTGGATACACAAAGCATCTGTCCTGGTAAAAGATTTGACCTCTTTATTTAGGCTTTGAAATGAAAGTTGAAATCGTCCAGTAGGGCAGATTGCAGGCTGTATCTGCCAAAATTTTATCCAAAACAGATCACCATTTAACGAGGTTCTGCTGAAGCATTTGATTTTGGTGGGAAAAGCTTAAATTGGGAGACAATTCAAATTTCACCACAGCCAAAGTCCACATGTAGGGCAGATCATTTACATACCTTTACCCAGTCAAGATTTCTAGCTTCGGGGCAAGTTTGAAGCTAAATCGGACATAGTGCCTTCATAATTGGACACCTTTGCCACAAGGTCCCACTGATGCTCTGGAGTTCTTGAAAGGCTAAACATTTTCCAAGTCCCAACTTTTCAGAGTTTCTGGAGCAGCTTCTCTTGGTCACTTCTAAGGTTTCAGGGCCTCAGGGACAGCACTTAGGGGGTAAGACTCACTCAAGTAGAGGCCACCAGCAGACTCCACTTCAGGTCCAGTTGCTACTGGTCAGCTGGGCACTTCAGGAAAAAGGGCTCTTGCAGCCTGTTGTGTCCCTGTAGACTCACAGAAAGTCAGCTACCTAACCCTTGGAATCCACTTGTGAGGCCTGAGTACAAATGAAAGACAGTCCAACCCTTCAGGTTCCCAACAGCAGCCACATCCCAATTTTCAGCATATCCTGCTTGCCTTACTGCAAAGATCCCACAGTGCACTCTGCTAAGGCAAATGCAAGTTGGCATAACATTTCTGTCCTTGGAGGGAGCTTGCGTGTCAGCCAGAGGTGGGTTTAGGGACATGAGTGGTCCCTTCCTCTTTAGCTACACCAAACTGGTTTTGGGAGCAGCTCCTCCTCCCACTAGCCTGGTGCCAAGCTGGTGACAGATGACTTATGGAACAAAAGGCTTTCCTTCCTCAGGTCTCCCTTTACCCATAACTATGAATGGACAGGCCTTACCCTAGTCCCTTTCAAGTTAATGAATTTCTTGGACTTTACCTAGCTGTCCATCCTGGCAGAGAGGAGTTACATTCCTGTCAAAAGGCCTAAGCCTTTGTTCTTGCTCTAGGAGCAGCTTTCACAAATTATTAAGGGGAAGCGAAGGCAGGGTCCACATGCTGCCGAATGCTAAATCTGGCTGGAGGTTCAGGCAGGTAAAGTGTAAGTAGCTGTTCCTAAATATCCGACCTCACCAATAAATTGACTTTCTAGTTTGTCTCAATCAGAGGTTGGCAGACTTATTATTTATCTGAACTTTAGTGTTTCACCTAAGACAGCTCCAGCCCTAAGAGTAAAAATAACTTTTGGGGTTAATCACTTTAGGTACATGCCAAGATTAAATATTTGCACGTACCACTTTTACAAACTAGCCATCCAACCTTGTGGGCTACAAGGCCTACTCAGGAGTGTCTTATTTTATATTTAAAAGTAGATTTTTTTGCTGTCAAAAAGGGTTATTTTGACAGGGTTGCCAGCAGGCTTAAAAGCTGTTGGAATTGGCTAAACAGATAGGCAAATTGAGGCATAATGCATTTTTAAGGGGGCCTAACAATAGAGAGAGAGAGTCATCTGCATAAGTACAGCATGCCCTTTCCACATCTGTTTACTCAGCCTACCTATCTTCCAAGTTGCTTAATAGCTCCCTAATTTTAAAACAATAACATTTTGGTATATAAATATCTTTATATTTACTGAAAAAACAAAAGGTAAAGTGACGTGATAGTTAGGTTAGGTGCTAAGACATTAACCTATTTTAAAAGCCTCAGAAATCCACAGTTAGAGTGACGCTACGTCAATGGCCAGGGTCTACACCAATCCCTCCACAAGCAGCCAGTCCCCACAATCCAGAGATTTTGAACATTGCACAGTGGAAATTGTGTCACACCAGATCCTGCATCCAAGAGATAACAGAAGTTAGGAGTTATGCGGTGGGCTTGTCATTGGCCACACCCTGTGTCCATCCCTCAACATGTGGCCAACCCCTCCTGTGCATGGCCTTTGACTATGCACAGTGGGTGCTTGGCTGCAGGGCCTCATCTATTGCCAGACCCTGTGCCCACCCCTCCATGACCACCTAAAACCCTCCTTGCTTAGCCTTCAGCACTTCACAGCAAAGGTTGGCCAATGGGTCTATTGCTCAGAGATGTTCAGCGGCCAGCGTTCTGTAACTGACCTCACCCCACTGCACCCATCCTTTGGGTGAATACAATAACAAAGACAATGGCATCCATCAAAAGTGCTTATATTCTGAAACATCCAATTCCTTGTCTATCTTTTGAAATTTTACAGACAAGCTTATAAAAGTTAACAGTGTACAGGTACATATATATTTGTGAATATATGTTTTACAAACTTTGATTCTATTTAATCTTTTTAAGCTGATCCTTTACTAGTATAATTTCTTTTTGCTTTCGTGTTTTCATTTTCCTTTTATTTGCTTTTTTAATTTATTAGATTGACATTGCCAACGAACATACATTAATAAAGCAAATAGGTGTACATCATCTTATTGCCATACATATTTTAAGATATCAATAAATAAATAATGCAAAAAAGTAAATACTTTCAAAAGAATTCTGTAAAATGTATCTTTCTATAACAGTGGCTTTAGCACAATATGTGGCTTATGTTTTGTAAATAATTACATTTGCAGATCTTTTGTCTCTGTGGCCACTGATAAAACAGCACATGCATTTTCTTTTGACGATGGGTTTAGGCACAGATCTCTGTACTGGGGTGAATGTATGACATTGTTCTGCATTCTGTCCATAAATTGTTCTTTTTGCTTCTGTCTTTTTTTTGATAGACAAGCATTTTGTAGTCCAGATTTGAGCCCAACCTCAACTTGCACAATAGCCCTTGTTTAGACTCTGTTCATTCTAAATCCAACCATACATATCAGTGTGGGGTCAACTGCGTTTTTGTTCTGTCTAATTTAGGGTTGTTGGTGACCTGAATTTTAACATGTCTTCAATAATTCCTGTAAATTGGAAGACATCTTTTGGCATCATGATCTCTTGCTTTTCTAGCCTCACATCTCCTTTAGATGTAAAGTGCCTGCTAATTAAGGTTCCATCCGATTGATCTACCTATATTTTCTGTCCTAGCTTCTTTATCTACTGTTTTGGCTCTAGCCCCTTTGAATGAGGTTTCAGAACTAAGGATGTCTTCAGTATTATAGTCAGAGTAAATGTGTTTACTCCCCATAACTGTCACCACCTGGAAGTTTCTCAGTAGAGTCTCAGATCTTATCTCCCGATTTCAATATAGTCAATGACAGATTCTTCATTACTCACGTGAATGATGGCAGCGACCTTGGAGGAGGTAAACGCTGATATTTTTATATCAGCGTCAGCAGGTTAGGTTTTCATCTATCTAACACTGCAAAATCATCTTTTAATATTTGAAAACCAAGGCTCTTTTTTAGCAAAGACAGCAGGACTTTATTCAGCCCATGCACCACCCTTGCATTTAAATCTCACATATTAGGAATGTTCTTACTCAATGGAATACTATATTCAATTTCACTTAAACCACCAGGCATTTTTAACTACATATAATCTATTTTAGTCATGTTGAGGTGGCAGACAAGGTGCTTCTTTCCTTTTTACTCAGCCAACTAGACATTCTTTGTTAGGTGCTATACTTTTCATTTGTTTAATAGTTTCCTTGTTAAAGCTAGACAGACGTCCAAATAGATCTCTTACGTATGTGTCTTTCCTAAAAAGTATGATGCAAACCTATGCAATTCCCAAGGTATGTTGCATAGATTTATTATATGGTCATTATTTTTTCAATTTTAAAATCGACAATAACCATGAATTCTAGTTTTCCAGTAATAACTGGGGTCCACCAAATGGGCATTGTCACTCTTTAAACTTTAATATGGCAAGAGACTTACAATGGAATGCGTTAAGTTTATAACAGGCTTATTTAGGTTCTGACAGTATGTGCTGTACAGCCTTGATGGAGGAAAGCCCACCATATTTAGAGATGTCCACTAGGCAGGCGGGTATCAGTGTCCCTTCAGCAGAGCTGCCACTATGGCGGCTCACTAAAGGCACTAAAGCTTTACTTTTCAAATGCCATGTTTGATGCACCCACATAGAGAAATGTTTTGTTTTTTAAAAACAAACTACCATACCAGGAGTTTGCGATTCAAAAACAAATTGACCTGACCTATTCGGGTGTGAGAGTCATTTATCTGTTTTCCTGTTTGAGATAATCCGACTTTTCCTGGTGGTCTCCAACTGGAAAAAATAATATCAGAGCGTCCTCCCTAAATAGGGCAGTCGGCCTGGGGTACTTTGACGGCTGGCCTATGTCAGTCATGGCATTGATCAAAGGTTTCCATCAGCGGTGCCAGCGGAGGCTCCAATCTCAGAAACATGGCAGTTTGCTTGACTTTAAATAAAGTGGTGGAACTGCGAGATTGGCAGGCCCCTGTACTCTGTAAGTTTGTGGTGGAGTATCATGTCCGGTAAACTCTATATAAAGCCCTACATTTTGACAAAGTTTTATAAAAAATAATTAATTATGCATTTCGTGCAGTGTGATTTATGATATAATGATAACATGAAACAGTTTTCATACATCTATATAAAAATCTTTCCTATTTTAATCAATTATATGCATAATCTTTAATTTAGGGAGCTATTCGTAAAGTTACAATATAAGTAGGTACAGCGTAGCTCTCGTAGCTTTATTTTAGGAGGATAAGTGACATCCGTGGAAGTTAAAATGAGGGCTGATTTTAGAGCTGCGCTTTGAAAGTGATAATTCGCTAATGCCATAAGTGCGTGTCCAGGGTCGTTTAGGAGGGTGGTGAGGTGGAATTGTAAAATGCAGAGACATATGAATTTAAAGATGAGTGACAAAAGATATTAGTGAGTTATCATTCATTTTACCCAGACCCTGGGGTGAAAAACATCCCCGTTATTCACTGTTTTACCCATCTACAATTTTATACAATACATGTCCCCGAAATTATCTGGCCCTGCTCCTAGCAACTACGAAGGGCAGAGGAGTAATGATGAAGTTGTCCATAACATGGACTCCTTTTCCCTTCCCAAATATTAAAAAGAAATACCTGCCTCCCTGGCATCCACCTGCACCACCCTCTGCATTTAACACCCCCACCAAAACTGAAAAGTAACCTGGTGTCTTGCCACTGAACACAACACCTGCTCTTCAAACATCCCACTTCCCTACCCAAACATAAAAAATGCCTGACTTCCTGCCACCAACCCCTACTACACCTCCCTGTCAAAACCTGCTCTCCCTGCTCTCACATTGAGAGTGGAGAGCTGACGACATGCTAACAGTGCCTCTGTGAGAGATGATGGTCAGTGCAGTATGTTAATTTCCTCAGGTGTGAGTCTGCAAAGACCTGCACTGACAGGAAATGAGGTGGAAGTTGGAACAAAGCTTGGAGCTTTAACTGTTGAACCTGTGAAGTTTCTAAAAGTATTTGCTGACACACAAGAAGATTGTGACTTTAAAGATGTAGAAAATACCTTGTGTGTGTGCGAAAATGAGTTCTGACTGTCACACATTTGAAGATCTTTGGTACAGTGAGTTCAAGAGATCAGTCCCGCTAGGTGACCTTCCACCGACATCATATTCTGTGCGTGGACACATTAAAAGAGCATTCTACTTGATCAGAAGATGTGCAAATGTTTTGGATCATG
The DNA here is from genome assembly GCA_963921515.1 of Calotriton arnoldi. Classification (NCBI taxonomy): domain Eukaryota; kingdom Metazoa; phylum Chordata; class Amphibia; order Caudata; family Salamandridae; genus Calotriton; species Calotriton arnoldi. The sequence goes on from CAWUFW010011837.1 coordinate 388,009, forward strand.
CATATCTAGAGAAAGATCCATGTAAATTTGGTTGGGAAGATATTGATGGTGAGCTAAAATCTACAGCATTTCTAAAGCCCCAAACCACAGAACCTACACGTACATGTACTTGCAAAACCTGTGCTACAAAAAGATGTCCCTGTCGATATGTTCTTCTCAAATGTGTCTAGAACGTGAGTGATAAACATTATTTTTTTCATATTCAGATCATAAACATTGTATGGTGTATACATAAAAGGATTACAAACCATTAGTATTTGTTTCATTTCTATATATGTCTCTTCTTCCTCTATTATAGCCGCCATTTTGTAAAGTGGCAGAATGATTGCTCCGAGGAGGTATTTTCTTTCTCTATCAGACTACTTGACCCCAAAACCTGTGTTTTGACACCAAAATTAAGTATATAGGTCTCATGGTTCCTGAAATATTACATTGTCACTGCAACGCATCCATCAATTTTAAAAATGTCACCCAGAAAAATTCAGCCCAGAGTAGCAATGTCTATCCAAGCTAAATTACTTCTCTAATGATCCAAAAACAGACATCAAAAATGAAAATCTCTGGCCAACAATTTCTTTACAGAGGTATATCAAGGAGCCAGGACTATTCCTATGGTTTAAATTCCACTTCCTTCACCCATAGGTGCCACATAAAGATGGGAAAAGATTTTAGAATCAATCCTATAAGCCTTCTTTTAGAGATTTGTGGTGAAGTAAGTTAAGTCACTGCAAAGTAGAAATACTGGTACCCTGAATTGTTTTACCATAAGTGGAGTGTTGTCAGGGTTAAAAGGGCCATGAGTGATGTTTCTGTATAGCATGTGGTGAAATCAAGTGGGCATGCAAAAATGCTGTGGGCCTTATGAAGAAGAGCTGAGCCAGCTGAGCTCAGAGCTGAGCACCTGATTGTGTTTGAGGTGTCTGAACTTAAACCATATAACTCAGAATGCATGAAATATATATGCTTACAGTGGACAACAGCTAAAATGTTATGGAATCTCCAGTAAATCTTGACCATCTGCCCTAAAATCAACCTGCCCAGCAGCCTGCACAACCAAGACCATGCTCTACATATGCTAATGCCACTCCACTCACAGACATTGCATTAAATACGGAGCAACCCTTATACAATACTATACAATGGACTTGAGCTGCCCAAGACAATGTAGAGAGACATTATGGGATCAGAATATCCTGATCTAAGTATCTACTGACAAAAACATTGTATCCTAAATGTTGTTTACAACAATATAACCTAATTGCAGTTCATAATATAGCATTTTGGCCATGCTGCTATAGACTGTACTGGTTGTTAAAAGCCCTGAGACCGAGTTGTAAGCCAGAACTGTAGGCAAGCTCCTATAAGAAGGAGGAGGGACCTGGTGTATCCTTAGGTAAGAGGGTTATAATGCTATAGGAACATCCCGCCTATGGAGGATAGAATGTTCTAAATTAAAACCAAAGAAACTGAAAGACAATCATTGAGAATTTCGAGCAGAAGATATGTACCAGCCATTATAGGCCATGAGCCACTTCATTGTCTTCAATAGGGCTCCCAACGTTCCAATGTTTAATTTGAGACTCTACAACTGATGTAGCAATATGTTTGTAAACACCATTTAATGCACAATATTTATGCCATACAATATGTTTGCTATCGATTTTCTGACTTACAAGTAGGCGTGGACTCTTTACAGATAACGCCAAGGACGGCAGTTGTCCACACCTGGACAGCAAGGCTATAGGCAGACACAAACGTCAGTGCCATGTTAAAGATTTTTGGGGCACTGGTTAAAACATATTTTGTGGCCCCATGTTCAGAACAACTTTTAATTTATTATCAATTTTCAGCTAATTCCAGCCCTTGTAATGCCAAACAACATTGAATCAAACATCACACTTTCAAAAATGGGGCTATGTGAAAACATCCAAAAGATCACGCTGCTTGGCACTGACCAGCAAAATAGTATGAAAAGAAAGTTTGACAAGCCTATGCTAAAGACTTTCTGCTTATACTTGCATTTTGTGAATTGCCACAACAATAATTTATATCAATTTTCTGCAGTCATCCCTTTCTAGGAAAGGCACAGTAAGGGTGACTTGGAAGTTGTGTAGCGGACTAGAGTGTAATATTAAATAAGTACAAACAGCTAGTGCTCCTTTTATAGCACTCCCATATTCTTTCAAACCTTTTTGAATTAGTAGTGGCTGAGTTCACATGGAAGGCATGCAGAGATGCTGATTATTTACAGAATGTCTGCTGGCTCTATGAAAAATTATGCGGTTTATCCAGCCTTTCTGTAGCAGTGACGCAGCGCCTAGTCCTTTGCCTTTCCAGAAGGCACCGATCCAGAATCATGCTGAATGGTATTAGTGCTGAGATGGAGCAACTGCCTTTAAGAATTAGCCCTCTGATAAATTGACACCTAAGACCAGGAATGTATTAGAGTTATTAAAATTAGTTCAAATTCTGGATTGTGTATAGCAATAATAATGAAATTTCTTCTATGAATAAAGTAATGAACAATTATGGACTGATAACTGACTTCATCTTTTCCTCTACCCTGGAACACTTATACTAAGACCCTTGGCCTATGAGACAGTTCATTCATTGTTTCTTCTGGAAATTCCTGGAAATGCTGTTCTCATATTAAAATAAAATATCTGTACTTTGTGCTTTGCAATGTATTTTTTATAACTCTTTTTATTAGTTTTCAGATCATATATAAAGAATTCAAGAACAACTATAGAAACTGTGCTGTAGAAATCTTGAGCCAGTTCCTCCAGCAGTGAAAATCAACATTAAGTAACCATGCGTGAGCTAACCCCTTGGTGTTAGGATATCCGAATAAGCTATTCAGTCCCCCCAAATCTTATTATGTTTCTCAGGACAGCCCCGGGATTTATACAGAAACCTCTCAACTGTAGCAGAATAGTCCATCCTGCGAGAACATTCATGCAGTGACGGAGCCAGATGGGAGTGCCAGTGCCATGCAATGTCCCTTTTAGTAATAATAAAGCCCATATCCACTAGCCATCTGGTAAGGCGCCTCCATCCCCATTAGTCCAACAGGCCCAACAGAGGCAGCCTTGGCTCCAGCGTTATCGTCCTGCCTACAACCTTGGATAAAGTGCTGCCAATGTGTATAACCGAGCAGTCCCAAACCATATGAAAAAGGTGCCCGCAGGATGCCAGCAAAGCCTGCACCGTGGTGGCAAGTTGGCCCTATTCCTGTGCAACCTTGTAGGTCTGTAATAAGCACCATGCAGATACTTCCTTTGAATCAGGCATAACTTCATAGAAATTGGCAGTGCCCTCTGGGCCATTCTGGCCTCCACCAAATTATCCTCATCCAGGGAGCCCACATCTCCCTCCCACTTTTCCATCAGTGTCATCATGGGTCTGGGCTGTTATTCATAAGGCTGGAGATACGCATCATCTCCAGTTGTGATTCCATAAGGTGTGACTCTAGAGGGTTATGTTGGGGGAGGGGCTTTGTGGAGTCGAGGGAGGCCTGGAGCACATGGTGCAACTGTAGAAAGCGTTAGAATTGCGTCTTGTGTATAGTGTAACTGTCTACTAGATGCCAAAACATGCACATGGAGGTGCCCGCAAAGACATCCCCACCATTGAAATACCAATTGAATCCCATGCCCGGAATCCCTCACGGGTGAATTTGTTCCTGAAGCCATGTCCCGACCCAGAGCAGTGTCACTGCTGTTGGCTCGCAGTGCCATCGATCCACCGGAGTGCCTGGAGCCAACTAAACAGGGTTGATGGAGTCTCAGGTGGGAGAGTTGTGGGTGTGCTCGGAACTGTAAAGGAGAGTGAGCATGCCGTGGTGGTCGGACGCGTTGACCTCGAGCACTATAGAGGGATCATTCCTGCCCACAAAGAACCAATCAGTAATTGGGAGGCAGTGACTGGCCCAGTAGGTCAGAAAATCCCAGTCCACTATAATAGGGGCGAAGAACACATTTACGAGAGGAGATCCATGGGAGGCCCCCTGCCCATATGAATCTCACCACCTCTGATTACAACGTGTGGAATAAGTTGGGTGGGATGGGGTATGGATAATTCTGCAGGGTGTAGAGGAACCGAGGCACGCGGCCATCTTAAACAACACCCCTCGGCCCACCACGATGAGCGGAGGTGTCACTCAGTGAGACATGCCTTTCCTGGTCCAGCCAACCAGGGGTGTAATTTTGAAGCCCACTGCCCTTTGCTGGCTGAAATTGATTTGCATCCCCAGATATTTGAAATGTTGGGATGTCCAATGAAGTGAGATTGTAGTCCTGATATCCTCTTGTGCTTCAAGCAGGGGGATATAGGTGGATTTGGGCCAATTCACTGTGAGGCCAGAGGCCTCCACATACACCTGTAACACAGCTAAAAGTCGTTGAATGGAGGTTTCAGGTTCACGTACATGAATGAATGAACACTTATAAAGCGCGTGGTTACCCAGGGGCATCCCAGCGCTAAGACGTCCAGTAGGCTACGAGAAAAGTAAGCTATGAGAAAACTAAGGAAAAAGAAAAGTTTTCAAAAGTTTTCTAAACTTAAGATGTTCAGATTCGGAACGTATGTGTAGAGGCAGACCATTCCAGAGTCTAGATGCATTATATGTGAATAGTCGGCCTCCACTACGTGCACGTTTAATCTTCGGTACACAGATTAATCCTTTTTTCCCCGATCTAAGGGCTCTATTGGGTACATAAGGTTTGCTCCAGGAACGGATCAAAAGCGGGCCTTTTCCAAAAAAGGATTTATGGGTGATGCACAGAGCCTTAAATTGCACTCTTTCCTGAACGGGCAACCAATGCAGGGTAGCAAGAGCAGGTCTTGCAGAGGAGCGTTTGGGTATATTCAGGAGTATCCGGGCCGCACAGTTCTGTACTGTTTGCAATCTTTTAATAGTGACCTGAGGAGCTCCCAAATACAGGGCGTTGGCATAGTCAAGCCGTGAGAGCACTAAAGCCTGCACCAACATAAATCAGACTGTCATCCACATATAGCAAAACTCTAACCTCATGTACATTGGGCCAGCGGAAACCACAAAGTTGTGCATCCCGTCTAATCCATTCCGCCAAATGTTCTATGATGAGCACAAACAGGAGACGCAACAGGGGTAACCCTGTCTCATACCACGTTCAACGGGAATGACCTGGGAGGTCTCCCCGTTCATGCGAACCCTCGCCCAAGGTCTGGAATAGAGTGTCCGAACCCCGTGACAGAAGACAGGACCAAAATTCATGCATTCCAATAAGTGGAAATGAACTGTCAGTGGACTGAGTGAAAAGCCTTTTCAAAATCGTCCTAAATGATAGCCCTCCGGTCCATGACATCATGAGACAAGACGATTGCATTGTTCAGACGTCAAATGCAGTGGCGAATGCTACGCCCCGGCATTAACCCGTTTTGGTCGGGATGTATTAGGAAAGTAATTGCCTTCACTAGCCTTTTTTCCAGTACCAAGGCCAAGATCTTGGACTCCATATTAAGTATTGAGATAGGTCTATATGAGCCAGACACCATAGAGAAGGCCTACATTGCTGGGTTAAATGATCTGCATGTCAGGGTGTTATTGGAGTCCAGATGGGAATCCAACTCCGAGTTAAAATCACCCCCAGTACTGTAGGGTCAGGGAGGGATTGGAGAAGCAGTGGTGAAAGTGTTGCAATTTGGTGGACACAAGTGTGGTGGGGGTGTAGACGGAGGCAATCATCCAGGGGATGCCCCCATGTTGCCCTCAATGATGACAAAGTGACCCAGGGCATCACATTGGGATTTGGAAACCAGCAAGGGAAGGGGCTTGTGTCGAAGAATGGCAATTGCCCGGGAGGTAGCAATGTATCCACCATGATATACCTTGGTGTAGCCCCCCCATTGCAAAAAAGGACAGTGGTTACCAAGCAGATGAGTCTCCTGAAGAAGAACCACCAGTGAAGTGTGGCATTTCAGGCTGCAAGATGAAGAGGACGATGTACACCGCAGAGGGCCCAACGTGGATGAGGACGCTCTGGTGTGCCCCCCCTCCTCAGAGTCCAATAGTGAACACATCCGGGACACCTGGCACTTCTGCCTCACTGACCCCATGCAGCCTCAATGAGGGGGCTCCATCCAACCCCTCTGCACCTCTGGACCCCCACAGACACAGAGGGTTACACTTAAGTGCCAAATGTTTTGTCACCCAGGTCGAGGCTGCCTCAGGAGTCTCACAAAACCTGGATTTGGATTCGTAGAGCACATTGAACCGAGCCGGGAGGAGAAGCATATAGTGAATTCCCTTGAACCTAAGATGCTGTTTGACTCAGTCATAGATCGTGGAAAGCTGCTGCACAGAGTGGGTATAATCTGGAAAGATCATAATACAGCTCGCATGGAACCGCACGTGACTTGTGGGGTATTGTATCACGGTCCCTGTAGTTCAAAAACTTTGCAATCATAGGGCATGGTGGAGCTCCCAGAGGGGGTCTCTTTGCAAGTAAACGATGCACCCTCTCCACGACAAAACAGGCAGACAATGAGGAGGCAAGTATCCAAGCAGCCAGCCAAGTCTCCACAAATTGTTTGGGTGTCTGACCCGCCATGCCCTCAAGAAAGCTCACAATGCGCAGGTTATATCTTCGTGCCAGACCCTTTTCGTCCCTGGCACGGGACTCCAATGCTTTGGATATGGCCAAAAGTCTCAAGACCGTCATTTTAAGTTCCTTAACTGTGTCCTCAAGTTTGGATACCCAGCCCTCCGCCTCAGTAACCCTGTCAGCCACCCCTCCCAAATCCTGTCACAAGAAGGAGACCTCCAACCCCACCTCACCAACTTAGACTCCAGCGCCATGCATGAGGCTTGAATGGCCTGTAGAATGGCACCAGTGTTGTCCAGAGTTGGGGGTAAAGTAGGCCAGTCCGGCGCATCCAATGCCCCCAGGCAGCCATAGTGGGGGCTGTGTACTTATCAATTTTAGCTTGAGAATGGGAAGAGGAGGGTATATCACGACCTATTTCGGACACTACTGGGAGTGGCCCTCCATCAGTAGACAAAAATCCACAGAATCAGCAGACCCCCTAAACAGCTGGACCAAAGGGAGGTGAAAGGGGGGTAGGTGGCAATTAGCGCCGGCCCCAGGCACAGGGAGGATTCCACTGCATGCAGTTGTCCTGGCTAGGAAACTGCATCAGCAGGGCGCAGCCATGTGGGTGCAGTAAGGTACATACTCGCAATGGGTGGTAGTGTCTTGTGGATTGTTACCTGCCTTGTTATGTTGGCCTAGGCCTGGCTGCCATGCTGCTTTTCTTTGCGCACGTTACACTGAGCCGGGCCTTCCTCGCCCTTTGCTCGTGCCAAGTTCTTTTGCACTGTCTGCATTTTCTGTTGTTCACCTTTTTGGGCTCAGTCTGCACAAACATGTACAAGGTCGCATAACAATGTATTCTGGTTCTTCCTGATATGGCCAGTCTCGCGCACCCAGACATAACATTATGTGCAATTGCCATGAAGGATTTGATATGCTTTTAATACTGTGGTTTACTAGCGCTTAAACACACTTGGAGAAATCCCTTTCAGTGAGAAGAGCTATGCTGTCCTGCTGATGTAATTCTGCATCTAGAAACTGAGGTATGGGGGTTCGCTAGTCAAAGCCCAGAGGTCTTCTATTTTATAATAAACTATCTTACTGCAAGGGGAGGGTGGTAATGTTATTTATACGTTTATCCACTGAGCTCTGAGATGCTTTCCCCGTTTGTATTCTATGGAATTGTAACCATGCTGCTTATATTAGTAATATGCATTATGCTATTAGTACTGACACGTGTACTGTACATTAGAGCACGTAAGTTGGAATAAACATTTTAACCTATCCAGTGTCTCTTCCTACGCACCTTGTGGACAAGTACGAGTGAGTGGCGAAAGAGTGTTCTTGCTTCAGTGAGTCCTGAGATAAAGATACCGTGTTCTGGGTTGTCCAAACATTAGTACTTGGGTGCTAATGGGATGCTAAGCTAGTTGGGTTGGGGTTTTTGGGTGCTATGGTATATGGTGGCAAACCACTGTATTCCAGGGTCCCATTTTCCTGTGCATAGCTCTGTGTATGTGCAGAAACCTTATGACATGGCGCGACCAACGTGGGGCAGCTTATCTGCGAGACGCTTGAGTAGCTTGTGCTTGTCCACAAACCCTCGCGTACGCTTCCGGAGGCGTATGTGACGGTGATACCTCCTATATTGAATGTTTTATAGGTTCTTTCAAGCTTGATATTATTAAAAAAGGTTAGTTAATAGACCCATTTTTGTGCTCCCTGTTAGGTTGTCGAATATAATTGTTTAGTCATGGCTGGTGTGGCGATAGCTGCACATAGTCGAGGAGCACTCCGAGACCACTTAGCTGTGTATGGAGTGCCCGATACAGGGGTCGAGTTGGTCTTTGTGGTTCAAGCCGATCCGGCTTATCACTTTGAAGTGTTTTACACTTGGATCACTTTTGAAGCGGTGGATGCAGGTGACAAGCTGTTTCATGAATATAAACCCACCGCTATTCCTGCTGCCTATCGACCCTATACTGCTCTTGAAGTGCCTCTCACGGCTTGGCAGCACCGTGTTTGGTTCAATGGCGCCCTACCACAACCAACTACCGCAGTTCGTTTAGGCCCCTTATCAATTCAGGGGCCACTTGGCCTGTATTGGCCGGGTATACCACGCATCCAAATTATCTGGCATTACCGCTAGCGGAACTGCGCACTATGCATACCGAATTGGTAGCGAGTGCATCGAGCCTTGGTGACATACGTTACAGGAAGCCTCCATGGAGCTGCTCCTGTAGTCGCAGGCCAACCAGCTATTGCAGCTGGAGTGACTATAAGTCCTGTCATGGTAAATTCTGTGATGGGCAAACGTCCACAAAATAAGGACGACTATCCTTACTGGCTTGCAGAAAAGTTCGATCAGATAGAAGCAGTGTTTCCACATACATCCCCAGTAGATAAACACCGCATCCTCACGATAAGTTTGCCAAAAGACATAATCCCGATTTGACATCATGTGAAAACTGGGGTAAGGTATTCGCAGCAGTTTATTCAAAATGTTTTGGAACTCCTTCCATGACGGTTCTACCCTCTGTAATTAAAAAGTACAGGATGAACATGGCCCTGAAGCGGCTGTGGAATTAGGGATGAGACTAGTGGGAGTGTTTGATGTAGTAGCAGAGCTGATCCTTGGAAATGTCAAGGGCGATGCTATGAACTTTCAAGTAGCGAATGCTTTGGCTTTGGTCCCAGAGTTGGACAGGCCTCGCGAATTACCGAAAATCATTGCCCGGGCTTATAAAACAATTGGACGAAATAGCCTAGGCAACAAGCCTTTTGTAAAATCGCAAACTCAATCGCAAACACAAGTTGCACAAGCAAAAAGTGCATCTGAGAAAGATGATAAACCAGTCTTCACTAAAAAGAGTTGGAGACAGAAAAAACAGGGTAAGCAACAAACGAAGCCGGGGTCGAGAGGCGCTTCCCCAGTTTCGGTTTCTTCTGAACGTACTTATGATTTACGTGATAGGTCAAGGATTAAATCACCAGAAAGGTTTCAGAGCTCTGATACGCGTTCTCCTCGTTCTTCACAGGCCCAGACATCGTCACAGGCTGGTGGAGGAGGACGGCAAGATAGAGGAAGGGGCCGAGAGGCTCCCCAGGAGCGAGACCAACCTCGACAACAAGTCAGAGGGAAAGCAGAAGATTTTCATCTTCCTCGACCGCAATTTCAGAAGAAAAGGTTGCCGCTGTTACAGCGAAATATGCCTCAGACCGTGAGAACGAGACTCCAGAATTGGACGTGGGCAGTGACCCTCCTAGACAGCGCCGCGGAAGTTACCATAGTGCGGGAGGCGCTACGTCCTCATATGGAGGCGACAGCAACTGAAACATTCGTTACTGTAGAGACAGCTGACACGAGAGTGGCACCCCTGACAGACTATATAATATAGTCATACAAATTGAAGGTGACATACCGCGTGAAATAAAAGGGATTTTTTGGGAAAATCTAACCTCTTCATATGACATTTTGTTAGCAGAGGTGGATTGGCCACCCCCATTCGTATTAGCTGCACATAAAGGAGAGGAGGTAATCCTTCCAAGCTTTTCAAGGCATGTCCCAAAAGACAAAGCTGAAGCACTTGCAGCTGAGTGGGCTGTGTACCTGGCACCAGCGTTATACCGCAACCATGTGGGATGGGATGAAGAATCACCTCCTCATGCAATACCTTGCGGTCACTACCGCAGCCACAACCCCAATATCCCATTAAACGGCAGGCAAAAGGCCCCGTCTCCGAAATTCTGACACAGTTGGAATATCAGGGAGTAATTGAACCATGCGTATCACCTATGAACAATCCCCTTTCGTGGTTTCTAAACCCGACGGATCGTACCGCTTAGTTTTGGATTACCGGCATTTAAATACTCATTGTCGGAACTTTGCGGTGCAAAATACACACAGTTCTGCGCTTGTAGACAGTCTTGTTCGTAAAAAATACAAAACGACACTTGACCTTTCAAACGGTTTCTACACGCACAACCTAGCCCCGGAGAGTAGTCAATGGACCGCATTCACATCCGGTGGTAAATTATTCCAGTTCCGGCGATTACCCATGGGCTATAAAAATAGTCCGGGTATATTCGCCGCCCGTGTTGTTTCTTTGTTAAATGACATTGATCAAGACGCATGTTCGTACGTTGATGACATCTATCTGACAGACGACGAGTTATATCAGCATCTGTCCCGTGTGGACCGCATTATTCTTGAATTTGCGGAGCAGGGTTACAAATTTAACTTTGCTAAGTCACACATTGCTGAATTTACCGTTCTGTTCTTGGGCTATGAGCTCAATAACGAAGGTAAGGGCTTAGCCCCCATTTCTTGGAAAAATGTGCACATTTGTGCCCCCCAAATACTCTGAAGAAACTTCAGTCTTTGCTGGGTTTCTTGAATTTCGGGCGTACTTACATTCCCGAATATGCCCAGCGTATCAAGCCTTTGTATGCTTTGATACAACCTACTTATTCAAGGTCTTGCTGGCTGCCTGAGCATACCTCAATACTGCAGTCTTTGCAGACAGACCTTTTGGAGTCTAAATATCTTTTGACTCGTGATAACCACACAAACCTGGTGATTAGAATAATTCCGGGGCGGTGGGATTCACATATTTAACCTTTAATGAAGGTGATACAGTACCCATCGCATACAAGTCACATCTGTACACTTCCGCTGAATTGCGCTTTACATCTGTCGAAAAAGTTCTAACTGCAGTGCAAATGGCGATTCTGGAAAGAACGCGCACTGGCACAGGGAAAGCGGATTCTGGTGGTAACACCCTGTCCTGCCCTGGAGGCAGTAACAAAGGCAAGTGTACCGAACTCAAAAGCAATGCATCCCCGTTGGATACAATGGGCTACATCTTTGACGTCTTCTGACGTCACTTTTGTTTTTGATTCTTCTCTTCAGACTCAGGAGTTCTTACAGTATGAATTTGTTCATCCTCCTCCTTTGTTTTTATTACCGCTTGAGGATTACAAATGTGTGATCTACACCGATGGTTCGGCGCAACCGGCCACTGGGTCCAAGCACGCTTATTCAGCTGCATGTGCTATTGTTGCGGGTTCCTTTGTAAATGGAACGTTCAAATCCTCTGCAGTGCATACTCGCACACTTGGAGATAGTACCGCACAATTGGCCGAGCTGCATGCATTGCTACTTGCACTTGAGTTCGCTTCTCAGGATGAGACAACTCTTATTGTATGTGATTCCTTCTATTGTGTACAATCTTACAATGACAATCTGTTTTTCTGGTCGAAAACGACTACAAGGACGCAAAAGGGAGCACAATTAAGCATAAAATGCTTTGGGTTCGAGTGGCAGAATTGCAACAACGTCTGCCCTCACACAGGTGGTTCACACCTTAGGCCATCAGCGGGTGGGCGCACACGCTATTGGTAACGATCTGGCAGATGAAGCTGCCCGTTCAGCAGTAGTCACGTGTTCAGTAGCAGCGGTTACCAGGTCCATGTCTAAAATAGACCCTGTTATATTAGCAGCTATTGCTGCAACCAAGGAAGGTGATAATTACCCTACAGGTTTCCCTTCCAAGTATTCTTACACAATAAGTCCCGATCAGGTTCCCTATGTAACTATACCTGACGTTGGAGATCGGCTGATCCCCAACGCGGACCGCAGGAGTGCCTTGATATCAGCTGCACACGAAGGCATGGCTTCGGCTCATGCAGGTGTGTCAGCTACAGTTTCCATCTTGCAGCAGCGTTATTGGTGGCGTGGGTTATATAAAGACACCCGTGCTTTTGTGCTTTCTTGCGACGCTTGTCAACAGATTAAGCCTTCCACGGTAACACGTCCACCACAAACACCGCTCTGCATTGCTAACAGACCCTTTGGGTGTGTTTACTTGGATCACTGCGGTCCATTCTCATCAGACACTGCTTATAAATACATCTTAGTGGCAGTGGACTCGTGCACACGGTTTCTCTGGGTCTGGCCACAACGGAGTGCTGACGCCCGAAATGTAATCAGGGATTTGCGTGTCTTTGTGGGAATTTTCGCATGCGGCACCTTCCATTCGGACCAAGGTCCAGCGTTTGCCTCTAGGGCTTACAAGGATGCAATGGCTTCGCTTGGGGTGCGGGTGAAATTTTCGTCTCCGTATAGGCCTGAGGGCAACTCTATCGTTGAACGAATGAACCGTGACTTAAAGCAATCCTTAACAGCTAGGGTTTTAGGTACTGGCAGGAACTGGCTGGCCCATTTGTATACCGTTCAGCGTGCACTTAATAATCTCCCTAGAAGACCTCTGGGTGGGCGGACCCCATACGAAATGCTCTTTGGCATACGAATGTTTGTGCCTGACCTTGAGGGTCCAGACATCGCGGCGCAATCCGCCAAGTTTGATGTAGATAACCACTCTGCTATGTTACAGGACTTACAAGAAGCCCGAGACAAACTTGCAACTACACATTTGCCTTCAGCCACAGATCCTGGCGTTGCAGATTCCGGTAGCCGGCTGGCTTCCGAAAGTTGGAGAACTGGTTCGAGAGAAGGTTGAAAATAAAAAGAATTTGGCCCCTCTTTTCGTGCACCAGTTCCAGTTCTTGGCCTGAAGGGAACACGTACAGTCATTTTACCACCGCTTCCTGGTCGCAAAGAGAACAGATACATCTCAGTTGAAAATGTCAAGCTACAGCGCCTGGCCGATCCTGAATAGTGTCACACCAGCGGTCTCTTGTCCTGCCATTTATCGGACATATGTTCATAGTCCATCTGCACGAACGATCGCTGATGCTGTAATTGAGATGGTTGATTTGCCTGAAACTATGATTGATCCCCAACTCTCCACCAATATCAACGAGGACGAGTATACTTATCCTGCATCAGAATCGGTGGCACATCAACCAACAACGCCACTAAGCCCGACTCGTTATTCCTTTGATTCGGATTCCACATCTTCAAAAGTTCCATCCAAGTTCAGTATTTTTATATCCTGGTTTAGAGACAATTTTTTGATTCCCCCTGGACATACCTCTGGTTGGTACTTTTCTTGATATTTTTGTTCATGTCCATTGGCTTTGTCACAGTGTTTTTTCTACTAATCAATGGTCACTATTTACCTGAACGCTCTGCTGTAGACTATGTTTCTGGAACTTTGGCTCCTCATTCCTCGTCTCACATCATGAAGCGTGACCACACATTTGTGAACATTTCAGCTTTCCCGTTGCTGATGGCATCGTATGGGATGCAGTGAACTATCAAATCCATGGTCCGACGGAAATTATTAATGTACCTAATGTCCTTCGTGTTTCAATGGGTGATGTAGTACAAAATAATATTCATTCTGATGATTGGGATGTGCATGCCGTTGAAGCATTGTTTGCCGATTTAAAATATTATGCATCTTTTAATGCTGAAGATTTATATATGAATTCTGCTAATTATGCCGATTTGTATTGTTACCAACATTGGGGTAATCATTTTCTCCATAAGCCCAGTGCCCTGCGTAGTTCTGTTAACCATACCCAATGGGAACATTGTCCAAACCCCTTGCCAGGTAGCTCTCAAACTCTTCGAAATAAGTTTAATTATTTCACTGATTTTAATCGGTCGAACCCTGCATCCTATTATTTTAGACTAAATAACACATCAACTCAGAAAATTATGTTAACACACACCAAATTGCTTTATTCAGGTTCCTTTCTAAGTGCCTTAGCTGTGGGTGGTTATGAGTACTGGGATAATACAGTGGATTTAAAATCTATTTGGGGCTCCAAGCCATGGCAGGTACAGGGAACCGAGGCGTTGCATCGTGCATGCCTCATCCCTACCCAAATTATGTTCCTAAATGCTTCCATCTATCAGACTACATGTTGGGGCTTAGCAACCACTAAACAATTGAATACGCCATCAATACCATCCCTGTCGAGTTTTCCAAATGAAAGCTCACGATTCAATCTGTCCCTCGTGTCCCTGCAGGCAATGTTACAAAATAACTCGTTTAATGTTTCTGAGCTGGTTCAGTCACCCTGGTTAGTATGGCCTATATCATCTAATGCATGTCAAATGCGTTTTCATGATACTGGTGCTAGCTACACACAGAATAGGCCTGATCCGAGGTTTACTGATGCCCGTACTGTCACTACATACTCTGTTGGTAAATTATGCAAACAATGGCTGCAACATTCGTCCCTTGATTCTGTTAAACAACATTTGTCCCTCCTTACAGGCAATATTGATCTGTCCGACTTTGTTTTGGGACCTCGTGGTCCCCGACCTAAGAGATTCATTTATGAAACATATAATGAACTCTGGAAGCTATCACAAATTGAAGCTGCCTCCCGTCTTCGGGAAATAGATCAAGCAAATATGGAAAAGGTGCTTGCTGTTGTTGACAATAGTATTAATACCCTGTCTCTCGCATTTATACTTTAGAGAATATTGTGTCCTCTGTTGTCGATATTGTACAAGATGATGTTTCTGTGTTATATCATGGTCAGAATCAATTGCGTTCAGTTATGCAGTTTGCATGGACTTTACAAACGCTCAAGTTAGGTAAAGTTCCTTGGCATTTTTGAACACCTCTGCCTTGTTTCTACCTTTTAACTTAACTGATAAACAGCAATTTATGTCCATGAAGGATGCAACTTACACTCTATTACATATCGAAAAGGTGGATCCTTTGTCGTTCTCTGTTGCAGAACTCGATTCTGCTGTATGGCTAGTCCATGGGGTTATAGCTTTACCATTTTCCTTATTTGAATTTGACTCGTGCATGAAACATTATCCTGTGGGCCGTTACCGGCCATTGGGCAGTGCTTTCCTGCATGAACTCTGGTCCTTGCCTTTCATGTATAAATGCCTTCGGGACGGCAAGGAAGTCTTTCTCACGGGGGAGTACTGCGACTCGACTATAGGTCATTCGCTATTTGTAAACACATTAAATTGCATGGCTCATGTAGCGTTTCCTCTCCTAATCTTGCTTGTGTGCTGAAAGGTATTCCTGCTCCTGTTATTTCTCCTACTTTCACTCTCCTTTCCAATGGTAGTTATTTACTTTTAAATAACGAAAACTGTTGTGGCCTGCAGGCTGGCATTCCTTACATTGTAACAGTTTCGCACAGGGTTGTCTGCTGCAAAAATGTGCTGTTTCCTCCCCCTCACGGCAAGGTTGATATCTCTATTTGGCCTTCCATCCCTACCCTGGAAGCAGATTTCAATAGACTGAGCAGAATAAAGGCACTATTATTAAACGAGGAAGTTATGCTCACGTCCGCCCGGGAGACATTCATTCTCCAGGTGGCGAGTACCCACAGTGAAATACAGGCCCTTTTAAACACTAATCTCCCCAACATTTTGGGAGTTAATACATCGTATTTTTAACGCATCTAACACTGAAGGCCTAGTGCACTTTTTTAAGGTCGTGGGGTCGGGCTTGGTGTCCTCCTTCCAAACTATTTTTGGTGTCATCCCGGCTTTCATACATTCTATTTTTTCCAGTGTCTTTGGCGGTTTCCCATTGATCCTCGCTTAGCGGCTGGTGTCTTGCTCTTAATTTGCTTTCTGCGCAATGGCTGCTCCCCGATGGGACCTGCTCGATCCAGAACGCCTCCAGCTGCTCCGTGAGCGCCTTTTGGCTGGTTTTGGTGTCTTGCCATTGGCGACACTGAGTGTGTCATATACTCTTTCATTTCGCTTTGCGTATTTCACTTGCGTGCAACCTGTGATGACTTGTGTCCGCTGTCCTTTCACCTGGACTCTGGATTATTGCCTCTCCAATTCGTCATTGTCTGTTCCGGATTTTGTTCAGTTGATGGGTCCCTTAGAGGCCCATGAGCAGGACTGTTCCGTTGCTGGCTGTATGGCGCGTGCGGCTGCACTGGGGATTTTGGCGCAATGGGATATCTGGGCGGCTGCCCAGGATCTCCTACAACGAAGCTGTTTCAATTATCACGCAAGCTGTCCCGCATTGCTTCTGGATGCTCCCTTTGCTGAGGAGCATTCCTGCTCTTTGAACTCATGGATTGGATGGCATCTATGTTTTTTGACGATTCCAATGATGAACTCTTGGAGGGTATGGCTTTTTTCTGCACTTTCACTTTCATGGATTGACCTGCCCTTCGCCGTTTGGGCGCTCCCTGTGCTCCGACGTCAATTTTCTCCTCTGATGGGCCTCTGTCCTGGCCGCCGGACTGTCCAGGGAGGGTGTCTTGTGGATTGTTACCTGCCTTGTTATGTTGGCCTAGGCCTGGCTGCCATGCTGCTTTTCTTTGCGCACGTTACACTGAGCCGGGCCTTCCTCGCCCTTTGCTCGTGCCAAGTTCTTTTGCACTGTCTGCATTTTCTGTTGTTCACCTTTTGGGCTCAGTCTGCACAAACATGTACAAGGTCGCATAACAATGTATTCTGGTTCTTCCTGATATGGCCAGTCTCGCGCACCCAGACATAACATTATGTGCAATTGCCATGAAGGATTTGATATGCTTTTAATACTGTGGTTTACTAGCGCTTAAACACACTTGGAGAAATCCCTTTCAGTGAGAAGAGCTATGATGTCCTGCTGATGTAATTCTGCATCTAGAGACTGAGGTATGGGGGTTCGCTAGTCAAAGCCCAGAGGTCTTCTATTTTATAATAAACTATCTTACTGCAAGGGGAGGGTGGTAATGTTATTTATACGTTTATCCACTGAGCTCTGAGATGCTTTCCCCGTTTGTATTCTATGGAATTGTAACCATGCTGCTTATATTAGTAATATGCATTATGCTATTAGTACTGACACGTGTACTGTACATTAGAGCACGTAAGTTGGAATAAACATTTTAACCTATCCAGTGTCTCTTCCTACGCACCTTGTGGACAAGTACGAGTGAGTGGCGAAAGAGTGTTCTTGCTTCAGTGAGTCCTGAGATAAAGATACCGTGTTCTGGGTTGTCCAAACATTAGTACTTGGGTGCTAATGGGATGCTAAGCTAGTTGGGTTGGGGTTTTTGGGTGCTATGGTATATGGTGGCAAACCACTGTATTCCAGGGTCCCATTTTCCTGTGCATAGCTCTGTGTATGTGCAGAAACCTTATGACAGTAGGCACACCCCAGAGTGGGGGAAAGGGGCACAGACCTCTTGAAGAAACCAGGCAAAGGTGCCCCACCCATGTGGGGGGCCACCACAACAAGTCCCTAGGACCCCACCAGGTCCCCGATGCTCCCCCTTGGCCACACAGCTCTCCAGGTCCCGGGCAGAACTGCAGCAGGTAGTAGAATATTACGCATTCCCCTAATTTAGGGGGGGGGCCCAGAGGGAGCCCCAGGTCCTGGCCTGCTTGCCCCACCATGCGACCAGGCGAAGGCAGCATGTATCCAGATAGTGCTGGGGGGTGAGGGATCACCCACCGAGTCCACACTCAAGGCCCCCACCAGCTGAGGTTGTCAACAGGGCCCCCCTCACCTCTGGGCATTAGCCAGAGTAGAAGATGCCTGCCCAGGACCATCAAGAAAACAGGGAGATCCCTCATAATGGCACGTAAACACAACGTGCGGCCATTTTGGATGGTTGATTTTATAATCCCATGATCCATTGGGCCTTTCCTTGAATTCTCTTTGCCCCAAATTAAGAAAGGACTGTTTGTTAACAGCCACAACTCGGAGTGTGATACCAACGACTGATATAAGACGGCTCAAATGGTCCCAGGCCATTGAGTGCCCGTTGATCTTAGAACGAATAAGTATGGATACAAAGGACTCTGTGACTGAATTAAGTCTTTTGGCCTCTTCGCCATCAGGTAGTCTTATGACCATGATTGCGCTGCATAATGTGTTTTTCAAGCAAATATTGTCTTATTTTTTGGTTCTCTGCACAAACTATGGAAATAAATCCCTCAAGGAGCACAAGTGGTTCAACAGAGAATGCAGACATCTTCGTAGAAATCTCAGATGGGCACTAAGAGCTAATGATGTGGGTGAAATCCGCCTGGCCAGGAAGAGATACAAAAGGGTTCCGCTTATGGTAAAGCAGGCTTGGGATGATGCTAGAAGGCAGGACCTTAAACAGGCCTGCTCTTACAAGGATTCCACTAGGTTTTGGTTCCTTTTTACACAAGGGTGGGATGTACCTGTGGAAAAATGCATAATAATATATCTCCACAATCATGTATTGAGCATTTTTCTAGTCTTTATTCTGGCTCCGTTTTATTGAATGAACTGAGTTTTCTTAGGGGGACAGAGGCAAGTGAAGATTTTATTGATATAGATAACCCGTTCTTTACCAGGAGTGACGTTATGTCAGCCCTAAGTGATATAACCAGAGGTAGAGCCCCTGGTTTGGAAGGAATACTGGCTGACATCATCTTGTATGAAATAGATACATGGGCTCAATATATTGTCTTGTTGGCAAATGTAATTGCATGTGGTGCCCTGATCCCAGACTCATGGACGGGAGCAGAGATCATCTCATTATACAAAAAGAGGGACAGATCCGTCCCTGCGAACTTCAGGCCGATTAGTTTGATCGACTGTATTCAGAAGATTTTTGCCCGATTGATTTTAAGCAAAATCGAGCTACGGATTGAGGAAAAGGCCATCATTTCCCCCTTTCAGGCGGGTTTCCGGAAGAAGGTGTCTACAATTGATCAAATCTTCCACTTCTTTTACTGTATTGGAAAACTCTGGCGGTCGGGGGTGGTATACAATATGTTGCCTTTGCCTTCAATCTGTTCCCGTGTGACCAGCTATGGAAGTGTTGATCAGCCTGGGTCTTCCCGACTACCTACTGCTACTCCTGATTCATCTCCATGAGGGAAACTTTGCACAGGTCTGTTGGGGTTCTCGGGGACAGGTGACAGATCGATTCTCTATCGCAAAGGGTGTTCGCCAGGGGTGTGTGCTGGCACCTACCCTGTTTTCGCTTTATCTCAATAATGTTGTCTCTCACCTGTCCTCTCTTCATATTGATGCTCCATCTTTGGCGGGCATTAAGACATGGATATTTTTCTTTGCAGATGACACCTTATTGATTTTCAAAACCCCGAGTGGTTTGCAACATGCATTAGATCGTTTCTCGGAATTTCGCTCCCTTCGAGGTTTGAAAATCAATTGCACAAAGGCAAAAATAACGTTCTTTAACAAGCATTGACCTTTTAAAGGGAAACTTGAGTTAGGGGGCGAGCCACTCGGTAGCGTAGACATTTTTGGCTATCTGGGAGTGACTATCTCCTCAAACCTTTCTTGGAAATCTCAGCTGGATCTCTTAACTCTTAAGCACAGGCAAATGACAGGAGCTATAGTCATAGAGTATAATAGCTCCTTAACGAAACCCATTGCTGCTACTTTGCAAATTTATGATGCCAAAGCCATTGGTGTCTGTTTATACGGCTCAGAGCTATGGTGTTTTGTGACCTTTCCTAGCTGAATAGATCAGAAAATCGCTTCTTGAGGAATTTGGTTAATTTACCTCAAAGTACCCCCCTTAAACCTTTGAAGATGGACATGGACCAACGTCCATTGGCAGATAGATCCAAACTGTGGCCCTTGTTATTCTGGAGGAGGCTGTGGTTTCAGCCGGAGCTGGCATATTATGATGACGCATTAAGGGACGTGGTGACTACAGACAAATTTTGTGAAATTCCATGGCTGAGACAGGTCCACAAGTTGCTTGTAGCCCTTGGTCTTGGGGACTATTGGCTTAATCCACTCACAAGCCCTTATTTAACACCAAAGCTGTTGAAAGCCCATTATTGGTAGTGGGTATACGAAAATGCAGTTAGTTCGAGTATTGGTCACTCATTGACTGGAGGCTTTTATGATTTTAAATCCACAATCTATCTAGAACCTTATTGGGATTTAATTACTGTACCTTAAGACACAAAATTATATTTCCAATTTAGGACAGGTACACTGCCTCTAAAGATTTTTACTGCAAGATGGGCCCCTGACAAAGATGAGGTTTGTCAAATATGTAACACTGCCTCTGCATCTGTTGGTCACATTTTCTTTGCCTGCTTTGGATATGACGGCATGCGCCGTTCATTTATTAAATCCATATGCAGGCTGATGGAGACTCGCAGTGGCCAAACTGCCCTCAGGATACTTAGATCGAACCATGAACCAAGCATTTGTATGTGCTGTTGCCAAGTTTCTGGGCAAAATGTGGGTCACTCACACAAAGGCAATTATAAGTACCGTTGGATCACACTGAAATATTTTGAATTGCACTAGCAACTATTACTTCAGCTGTCCATATTTATCTATTGTGAATATATGTGTAGCGATCACCCTCATAACTGTATATATACCCTCTGGATTCCAGAGGAACTTGTTACTATCCATTTCTATTTGTCCTGTTTTCTGTATGTAAATAGAGGATGAGGCTGTCTAACCAATCTCTTAACAACATTTTTATCTCTTTTACTGATGAAATTTTGTAATGCATCTCTTTTATTTTATTCTACATTGTTTTATCATGTCCTCTAGAGGTTGCATTTTAGGAGTAGTTTTGTCTTAATTATATGCTTTTATGACTTGTATTGTCGAATAAAGCAGTAATTGGCTTTGCTAGGATGTGTCCTGCTGCAAATGAAGTATGTCATAGCTGTGGGAAACGATGACACTGTGAGATAAATTGAGAGGTTAGGTAATGAAAGTGGGACATAGGGTAGAGAGAGGTGAGGTAGTGGAAGAGAAGAGTGGCAGAGAGAGAAATGAGCTAGAAACAGACTTGAGGTAAAGAGTGGTGAGGTAGAGACAGGGCTGAGAGAGAGGTAGACAGACTGAATTTACAGCGATGGGAAAAGAGAGGGACAAAGTACTGAGGGCAAGAGTGAAATTAGGTTGAGGGAGAGGTGAAGTAGAGGGAGGACAGAGACAGGAATGATAGTAATACAAGATGTGTCTTTCAGTTGGGAATAGGGTAGAAGTAAGGAGAAAGCTAATTCTCATTGGGCCAGTTGAGGTTAGGTAGAGAATAGAGGATACGGGCCATGTGGTCAGTTCTGATTAAGAGAAGGAGAAAGTTTATTGGGTTAATGGTTAGTAGTTCAATAAAGGGAATATTAATTGGGCTATCAGGGGCCAGGAAAAAAAGATAACATTGTATGGAGGTGTATACCTCTGGCTAGAACTTGAGTACATGTGGGTACCCAGGGCTGCTCAATGTGTCTGTTAGGGGCACAGGGATCTTCCCAATGAATGTTATATCCTGCCTAGCACTTCACCATGCAGCCTAAAAGGTCTTCATATTTTAGCATGTAATGTCTAATTGTTTCTGGTTATTTGTTTAAGCTCATGATGTAGCATTGTGTGGTGATGTTTATTATACAAATATACAGATTCCCGGTACTGTACACTTTGTCTGTATTTACAATAACTTAATAAAGAGCAATATAAAGAATGAGATTGTTCTTGGGGACAGCTGGGGTTGGGGTGTAGTAGAATGAAAAGAATGTTAATAGTGTGAGTGGAAGATAGGAAGTTAATGTTGTATGTGTAGGTGCTCATTAAAAAGACAGAAAATAAACCAGTTCTTGTCAGTATTCCTTGCACCACATGATTTTACCCCTTTGCATTGGTGAGCACTTCATTATCATCGTCAATGTCAGAAGCCGAACTTCTCACCATCAAGGGAAGACTGCATCTGGTTTTGAGGTTATTCGGGAGGCAGCAGGAAACCAGGGTGCAGTCCAGTTTCTCTGATGGTATGACTGCCCTTAAAAGAATATTATGCATTAGGTCCTCCATTATATTGGACAATATGGGCATGACATTGGGGCCGATTCCGATCTCGGCCGGTAGGGCACCGAATCGGATTCGGCTTAACCGGATCCGAATCGGAGCCCTATTTCCCGACCGAGTCGTACGTGCGTCCGGGCGAGCGAGTACGATGCGTGCGCTCGCGAAATCTCCGACCGACTCGCTCGCAGGACCCGACCGCTCCGACCGACTCGCACGGGGACGACGCGCACCTCGCAATGGAGACGTTCCCCGGCCGGGTAAGTACGATGCGCACCTCGACCGCTCCGACCGACTCGCGCAGTCCGGCTCCAAGGAGCTGTCGGAGCCGCGACTTTGGGGGTCCGTGTCGGACCCCCTGGAAGCGTAGGCATGTGAGTCGCACACAGGGGGACCCATGGGTCCCCCTACACGTGCATGTACGGTGCGACCCGCATCGACGCGAACACGCTGTAGGGGGCGCCTTGTTCACGCCGTGCCTCATTGAGTCAATGGGAGCCCGTGTATGTGTCGTACGACTGGCTCCCATTGACTTCAATGGGAGTCCGATCGAATCGAGTCCGACAGCATACGTGCGCATCGTACTCGTTCGGTCGGACTGCTAGGGTCCGATTCGGTCGGAAATCTCTCCGGGTCCGGCTCGGTCGGGGAGATTTCCGGCCTGAATCGGAATCGGCCCCTATGTATTTTTTGAGGATATGGGCTGCATTTGTGCCTTGTGGTCTAAGCCTTTTGCTGTACATCCTCACAGTCACTCTCCTTGTCATATTGGCTTTCGGTACTTGCGACTGGTTAGTAGCCGGAGGCCATATGCTATTGACAGTGCCTGAGACCATAGTATGCATCGCTGTCATCACTTTTTTTTTCCTGGAGCTTTTTATAGCGTGAACTTGACCCAAAGATATCAGGTATCAGAGTGCTTTATATGAGCACCAGTTGCATTACACAAGGACATATTCATTTTTGTTAGGCACGGGGAGATTAAGTGATTTGCCCAAAATCACAGGATGTTGAGCGACATTGCGAAGCTTGATTCCGGTTCCCTAGATTTGAGGTCGACCGCCTTTGCCGTTAGACCAGCTAGGGCAACAGGTTTACCCTGACATGCATTCTTTTCTCACTGTGCCACTGGATACAACCTGCAACTCACTATTGAGGCCCAACGAGGCCAAAACCGGTCAGTGATTGCATGGGCTCCCATCCAGAGTGGACCTGGTCTGGGAGTCCAGGATAGACTGTTCCTATATGAGAAGGACCAATGATGATTCAAATATGGCTGCCCTTTTCTGGAGTGGCACAGTGGGGAAAACGATGCTGCGGATTGCAGCTGTGGCCATTGCCAGTGGCTGAGACTTTTGCAAGCAATCCACCAAATTACATCCACGTGTTAATATCCGTGTAACCCGGCTCTTATTAATGTATAGATACCAGTCGCTGAATTGCTGTGATGGAGCCGGGTTCCACGTTCTAGACTTACTCTGAAACTCCTGGCCGATGGTTTTTTATTTCCTGCTTAAAATTATAGAGGGGAGAAAAACTATTTGCCAATCTTATATCACAGTTTTAAAGAACCATGACTCCAAAGAATCACTGACTCCTGATTTAAAGTTTAGTTAATTTATTACAAAGCCAAGAACAACTGGACATACAGGCACCTCAAGATGAGGGTGTAGAAATACATTGGAACTAATACAAAGCCAAACCTACGGGTAAAGTTGAGTCTGTGAAGCATACAAAGGATGACCAGTTCTAGAATCAGGACGTAGAATATAACTGCGCCTACATCGAGAGTCTTCTTCATTGGAGGTTCGTAAGTAAAAAGCATTAGTCTGCCCTACACTACCACTAACGTGATATCCTCACTTAGCATTCTCCAGTCAAGTTTAGGAAAAAGGTGTCAGCATGTGACGACTTCCGAAGAAGTGCACTCACCTTGAATGGGTCAAGTAGCATAAAGCTACAGAGCTTGTTCTAAGATGCTCTTTCCTCTCCAGGCATGGCAGAAGTCCCCGGACTCTGTCCCTAACCCCATCACAAGAATCGTAAGACACCCCCATCATCCCATCACATGATCGTCCCATCCAGCTAGACACCTCCTTGTAGGTAACTTTCCATGCGGTAGCGATGCTCCCATGCTTTGGCTCGATGACTTTGATTCCCAGGCTTTCTCCAGCAAAAATGAACACCGTCCCACGTTATCAGTACCACTTGTTCAAATGTATCCTCTCCTGTCTAAGCCTAACTCCTAAAACAAAAGCGTTATTCTAACTAACAAGGATGAATTTCTCCACCTGCTACAGAAACGTGAGAAAGAACAGACTCTGCATACACATGAACATTACAAGCAACTCATCTAGAGAGCCAGGGAAAAATACACACGAGGCCTACAAATTCGGCTAATATAAGAATCAATATCAAACTTCATTAAGCACACGTATACATAAGCATTATTACTGTGCTGTGCATATTTAAATCAGTTCGTTACATAACAGCAAATTAATTTCTCATTAGTCACTTGTGAAATCAAAACATTAAGGCTTCATCAAATAGATCACGATTGCAATGTTAATCCCTCCACGTTGTAGGAAAGCATCTCTAATACTTCACTTTACACGTTATTACATTACACATTCTAATAAGAAAATGTTAGCACAACAAAGGATTATAGGTAGGTGCGAAGTACCTGTGATTATAATGCACCGCTACAAATGGAAGAGCACAATCGCGC
Source organism: Calotriton arnoldi (assembly GCA_963921515.1). Taxonomy (NCBI): domain Eukaryota; kingdom Metazoa; phylum Chordata; class Amphibia; order Caudata; family Salamandridae; genus Calotriton; species Calotriton arnoldi. The sequence goes on from CAWUFW010011837.1 coordinate 412,992, forward strand.
TCTATCAGTCACTTTTTTAACAGCTCTTTATTACCACAAGAATGTTTGACGCTAGATGTAAGCTTCACTTTATTACTTAAACTAGTGCTGTAGTTGATTCTACAATGGCTTTGACAAAAACTCACTGGGATCTCTAAACTCACACTCGTGTAAATGTTCCGCTGTTTTCATTTGCACATGGCCAGCCACCTCTAAACAAGGTGTCAGAATCCATTCCTTGCAATAAAAGCATTTGTTTTACACCACAGTTACTCTTCAGTGATCTCGAATTCGCTTACGGTCTTTTTCTCGCGCAATGAATGCTTATCCCTCATTGGTTGGTTTTGAATCCCCACTGTTCCCCACCCCTTAATAAAAAAAAGTCTGGGTCCCAAAATCTTGCAATTAAGCATCCCCAGCTCAACGTCCTTTCCTAATTTTCTGGCTCCAAAACATTGGCACAAGTTAGCGCTTTCTGGCAGTAAATAACACAATTGAAACTGTGTCCAAAGACCACTTGGAGCCCTGTGTCTCTCTGAGTGACGCATGGGAATTGTACATAGCGGGGGTGGGGGGCGGTAAATCGACGATCATTTGACCTACACTAATTAACCTGTCAAATAAAGAATGTTTTAAAAAGTGTGTTCTATTTCACGACAAGGAAGAACGCTCATAAATGTTTCCAATCTGTTCGGCCAAGGAAGTCTGCCTTTAAATTACATTTTTCTTCCCTGCATGGGTTCCCCAGTGCACACTTGCCAATCAGATAAAGTTGAAAGGAAGAACTGTTCGGGCCCAAACAATAATGGATTGGGTTCTACGGATTGGTTTAATAAACAATAGTAGAAAATATGTATTGTTAGCGAATATATAATGGCTGGAGACTTGCTTGTTTTGAAGCTCTTTATATAATTGAAATCCATTTTTTATACCCTCTAAGCGGGACTATCTCATCCATTGAGGGAAGGGTTTGTTGATATAGTCCCAAAATGAGTTTCTATTTCTCATGGGAGACTGATGAAATACGTCAAAGGAAATTCATACATTTCTCAATACTGCTGTTGACAAACGCCTTTCATTTTAGATTTTACAACCCTACAAGGACAGTATTGCTGACCCTGTCTATTGCACTTTAAATTGAAACAGAGTTCGAGGAGAAATAACCTGGCATTTGACAAAGAAAAGAGTTACATTTCTGTGCTAATCTGGAGGGCGTATCGAGCAGGGAAGCTGGTCACAGATCATACCAGACTTCCTCTGAGTTTGAGGCTTCACTTATAGGTGTGGGTGAATTCCTTATATTCAATGGTGAAAAACCTACATTGGAGCCCTATATATGGGCAACTCTCACTGTCCCCCTCCTGCTCTGTGACCAGAAAAGGGAGGTCTTCCTCTCATTGGCTGGCCTTTGCCAATGAGAGGAGTGTGAATATCAGCCGCGGCCCATGCAGGTAAGAGCGGTGGGGCGGTGGGGACTTTGACAGACGACGACGAGGTAAAATTAATTATTTATTTAATTTTCACTCGTGGTCATCTGTCGAATCCCCCTCCCAACCCGGCCCCACCACCCCACCGCTCTTACCTGCACGGGCCGCATCTGGTTAATATGTGTGTGCATGTGTGAAAGAGAGTGTGAATGAGTGTTTTCCCAGCCCAGCTACACATTATGGGCCTCCAGTGCTTTATAAGTGAGAAATTTCAGATCCATCCTGTCTAAAGGTTTGCAAGGAGGATTCTGTACGGTTTTCAGAACCAGAGAAGATCTTAAGCTGGAACAAAAAGACGAGAAATAAGTTGGGATATGGCAAAAGTTTTTAACACTGCCAATACTAAGGCTTCTAACACTTGAATAACACTACCAGAGTTATGGAAGGTACACCACTGTACTTTAAGAGTAGCCAGAGACAGACTCTTCTCAAAACCATCCAGAAGAAACAGAATGATAAATGAGACAGAACAAGATACTGAAGATAGATTGTGAGAACAACACCTTGAGTCAAACGTGCTCCAATGTCTGAAATAAGATTTAAGTGTAGAGGATCTTCTCGATCCTTGAACCACATCAATAATTTTGGAAGGTAAACCCTGCTTCTCAAAATTTTACCTTTCAGCCTTAGCCTTCAAACTGATAGAGTGAGGCGCAAAGGAAGTTGAGGGATGCGTGACCTTAGAGGAGATGGGAAATAAGGGAGAACCCATGGAAGTTGAAGAGCCATCTCTCTGAGAAGCGGGAACTAAGTTCTCCTGGGGCAAAATGGGAAAACTGCCACAATTTCTGCTTTCACCTGCTGAATCTACCTCAACAATTTCTGAATCAGAGGAAAGGGAGGCAATGAAAACATCATATTTTTCGGCTATTTTAGAGAAAGTGCATCCACATAGACAGTTTTTCTGGATGCAAAGAGATCCATGTAAGGGGTCCCAAATTTCTTGCAAAGTTCTCAAAGCACTGTTCTGGATAGATTAAGGTTCTGAGAATAGGGAAAGTTCCTGCTCAAGAGGTCTGCCTCCTGTTGTCTAGACCCTTGATGTAAACTGCTGCAAATGAAGGTAGATGCTTGTTAGACTTGGCATCTTTTGGCGTGTTTCCCCTGACTTTTTGCTTTCTGACCTCCCGGTTTTGACTCTGTTTTTGCTGGTGTGATGATTCGGCGCACTTTCCTCACTGCGGTCCAGTGGGACAGTGCAAGTGCTCCTGTATAAAATGTGTTATGGATTGGTGTTTCCATGATTGGCCTATTTGGTTTATGTGTCAGTCCCTTGTAAAGTGCACTGCGAGTGCCAGGGCCTATAGACCAAATGCTGTTGGTGGGCTGCAGCACTGGATTGTGCCACCCACGCAAACAGCCCGTAAAGTGTAACTCGGGCCTGCCATCGCAGAGCCTGTGCGCAGCCTGGGGCTGCCATGTCGACTTGGCAAGTGCACACACTTGCAAGTCCCTAAACCTTCCCTTGGCTACATGTTAGTCACCCCTAAGGTAGGCCCAAGGTACCCCTGTGGGCAGGGTGCGTTGTACGCGAAAGGTAGGACATGCCCGGTGTGTGCGGCATGTCCTGATAGTGAATTACAGCCTAGTTCGTTTTTCACTATTGCAAGGCTACCTGTTCCCCTAGGCCAGAACGGGCAGTTTTGATTATTACAGCTTATAATCCTAACTGACCCCGGGAACATGGTAGAAATTCGAGTTTAGTATGCCTGGACTCAGAATGATAAAATGCATCTTTTAGTGAAGTTGGTTTTAACATTCTGTGTTTGAAAATACCACTTTTAGAAAGTGGGTATTTTCTTGCCTAACCATCCAAGCCTGCCTCTGCGAGGTTGTGTATTCCTTGTCTGGAATGTGAGTGACAGGGGCTGGGGGATGCCAGGAGACAGGGTGAGTCAGCGCAGGGCTGAATAGCCAGATCGACCTGTAGATGGGTGGGAGGGGTCGCACCTGGGCCCTGAATAGGACAGTGCCTTCCTCCACAATGCTGGCTCCACCTCCTGTGGTGCGTCTGATGTCCCTGGCCTACTCACTGAAAGAAGGGACGGAGACTTGTCAACAAAGTGCTCCAGAACTGGTTTGGACTAGGCGAAGGCCTCTCTGCCTTCAGAGAACAAAGGAATTTGGGATATAAATATTGGGGCCCTGACCCCATGAATTTAGATCTCGCTGGAATCAAGGAACCTGCCAAGACGAAGAGCTGGAAGAGCTGCCAGGAGGAGTACTGCCCCTTTGCTGTGTTGTTGCTTTGTTGGGCTGGCCTGCAGCTGCTGCTTCTGCCTTGGGCAGTGAAAGGACTGGACTGAACTTTCTACAAACTTGTGCTGAGTATCTCCAAGGGCCAGGAACCGAGCTGGCCTCCTGTTAAGAAGTCTCAGGGACTACAAAGACTTCACAAGCCTCTGGGTACCGCTTCTGGAACGCTGTTTCAGTTGCCACAGAGGAAGGGAACCGCAACCGACTCGTCAACCGAATCCATCCCTGGCCGGTGACCTGTTTGCACCGCAGACCGCATCGCCCCGCTTCGCATCGCAACCCTGGTCTCACCGTGGGCGACGTCCGACGCCGCCAACATCGAGCCGCTGCTTGCACCGTGACCTGTGGGCACCGCAGTTCGCATCGCATCGCTGGGCCAGCCGGACCAGACCGACACTGTCGCTGCAACTGGCTCAAGAGTCGAGACCGCACCGCATTTGGGGCACCGCCGCACGTCTGCGACGCACCGCTCCGACTCGCACCGCTGTCCGACGCCAGCTCCCGCGACTCCGGCTAGGTCGCCTGCATTGCAACCTGTCAGCACCGCATCGAGCATCGTCTCACCCTGCATCGCACGCCTTGGACTCACCGACTCCGTCTGCCCGACGCTCATCGAGCCGCTGCCTGCACCGCATCGAGGGACACCGCACCTTGCATCGCTCCGTCTTGCACCGCAACCGCGACGAACGCCGACCTGCTCGTACACTCCGTACCAGCCACAACGAGAAAGGTACTGTGACCGAGTCTGTTCACGACTCTGCTGGCCCGTATCGACGCGGTCGGCTGGAACTGTTAGACTCTGGGGTTTTCAGCATCGCGGTAGGCTCGGACGGAGCTACCGACTCGCACGTAACTTTGCTTTTGTGCTATTCCTGCAAAGAAGAAGTTACCGTATCAAGCATTCATTCGTAAAGTATAGTATTGTGGATTTTTGTCGTAATTGGTCTTGTCTTGAGTATATAAAATAATTGGTTATTTTTCTAAACTGGTGTGGTGTCCGTTTGTAGTGCTTACACTGTATTACTGTTGGTTATGTGCAAATGCTTTACACACTGCCTCTGAATTAAGCCTGACTGCTCGTGCTAAGCTACCACGAGGGTGAGCAGGGGTTACTTCACGAGTGTAACAACCCTTACCCTGACTAGGAAGAAGGGTCCCTACTTGGACAAAGGTGCAAGCCCTTGCCAACTAGAGATCCCATTTCTAACATTGGTTGTCAGCGGTGAGGATAGGACTTGCGTTTGCACTTGACTTACAGTGATTGGTGTGCACTACTACCATATCGCAGACCATTACGTACCACATACTGGTTCTTTTTCTTTTGGCCTATTTTTGATCTTGCCAGTTTTCAACTCACGACTTTTGTCATGCCTGAATCAATTGCATCATCCGTTGCATCTCTGGAAGTTATCTTTGAGGAGGACAGGTTGGAATCCTACGCCGTAAAGGAGTTACGAGCGATTTGTAAAAACCTGAAAGTCCAAATTAAAGGCCTCACAAGGAAGGAGGAGCTACAGAAGGCGCTGAGGGCCTGGGTAGCAGCCAGACATGCCAATGGGCAGCCTGGTGATCTCAGTGAGGAGGCGGAGGAGCCTATTTCCAGAGTGGATGTGCTTTGGGTAGGGGGAACCCGCCAGGTCAGGCAGCAGCAGTCTGTCCCCAGAGGAGCTGGAGGACAGGCAGGAGGCAAGGCAGTTCGAGCTGCAGAAGCTCAGGCTGGAGAGTGAGCGGGAGGAGAAGAGATTGGCCATAGAGGAGAGGAAGATGCTCTTAGAGCATGAGAGAGAACTAAAGGAGCTAGAACTTAGGAGTAAGTCAGGCTCAGATGGTGGCAGCAATTCGTCCAGAAAGGCAGACAGGATTGTGCACATTCCCAAGAACGTAGGCAAGGAGTTCAAGAAGGGGGATGACATACAAAGGTGGTTCCAGGGTTATGAGGCAGCCATACACATGAATGGGGTCCCTGAGGAGAATTGGGGAGCAGGATTGTGGCCACTTTTCCCGGAAGAAGCAAGGGATGCTCTGATAGCTTTGGGTAAGGGGTATCACCTCACCTATGCTGACATGAAGGATGCCCTTCTCACGAAGTATGGTCTTACTCCTGAAAAGTACAGGGATCAGTTCAGGTCCAGTAAGAAGTCTGATGTCAACACTTGGTTGGAATGTGTGGATGTGTTCTGCAGGTCTCTGGATGGTTGGGTGAAGGGCAGTAGTGTAACAGATTTTCAGGGGCTCTACAACTTGATTGCATGGGAGCACTTGTCTAGTCTATGTTTTGCAGATCTGCGCCAGCACCTAGTTGATAGTAAGCTAACTGACCCCAGGAAGCTTGCTATGGAAGCGGACCGCTGGGTGAGTACCAGGGTCCACAAGAAAGCGTTTGGGGGAGACTCAGCCAAAGGTGGGCAGGGTCCCCAGCAGAAAGGTGGGGGGACAAGGGTAAAGCACAGGAGTTCTCTAAAGGGCCCCAAACTAGTACCCAGGGTAAAGGTTCCCAGCCCCCGGTGATAAGAAGAAAGGGGTCTCTACAGGGAAGCCTGTTGAGACCGGCCCCGCAAGTAGTTATGCATGTGACCAGGTAGGTCACTTTAAGGGGGACCCCAAGTGCCCGAAGGGGACACAGCCACCCACCGGTGGACAGTCCAAAGTGTTGGCTAGTGTAGCGCTTGGGGAGGAGGGGTGCCCACAGGAGGGTGGGGATCCCGCAGAAATGACCCTTGTCTCACTCGGGGACAGGTAGATGGTCCAAGGAAACCAGGTGCCCCCTAACACAAAGAAATATAGCACCTGGGTGACCATTAATGGGAACAGGGTAGAGGCTCTCAGAGATACTGGAGCCAGTGTGACCTCAGTCCGGTGTCACCTGGTGTCTGAGAAGCAAGTAGTCCCAGGAGCATTCCACCAAGTAGTTGCTGTCGACAACTCAGAGCGCCAATGTATGGTGGCGCAGGTTCCCTTTGAATGGGGGGGGTCTCAGGTCCCTTAAGGGTGGTTGTGAGCCCTACCATGCCTGTAGATTGTCTGCTAGGAGAGGTTGAGCTCAGGTCGCACTTGGAGATGCTTGGGTTGCCAGAGTGGGCATGCGTGTCTACTCGGTCAATGGCGGCCAGAAAGGGTGATCAAGAGGACTTGGAGCCTGAAACAGTGGCCCAAGTCCCTGCCAAGAGAAAGGGCAGGGGGCGCGGGAAACCGGCCCCCGAAGTTCCCACGGACCGGGAGGAGGCGGACCTCGAGGGGGACGCCCGGTGCCTACAGGGGAGCAAGTAGCCGAACTGGGAGACATCTCTGAGCTGACCCATTGGCAGCAAGAAGGGGGTCCCACCAGGGAGGAGTTCTGCAGGGAGCAGAACGAGTGCCCTACTCTGGAGGGTCTGCGGCGGCAGGCTGCAGACCAGGCAGCTGGTAATCAGTCCGGGTCACATCTGATCTACTGGGAGAGTGGTCTCCTATACAGTGAGCCTAAGGTTGCTGAGCCTGGGTCAGCCCGTGTGCTGGTGGTACCCCAGTGCTTCAGGACCTTCCTACTGGGTCTGGCTCATGACGTGCCTTTGGCAGGACATTTGGGGCAGGACAAGACCTTTGACAGGCTTGTCACCCACTTCTTTTGGCCCCAAATGCGAAGGCAGTCAGATGCACACTGTAGGTCTTGCCAAACTTGCCAGGCAAGTGGTAAGAGTGGGAGGAAGGTCAAAGCTCCTCTCCAACCTTTTCCGGTTGTTGGGACACCCTTTGAAAGGGTAGGGATGGATATTGTGGGGCCACTGGATCCCAAGACAGCCATGGGCAACAGGTACATCCTGGTCTTGGTGGACCATGCCACCCGGTACCCGGAGGCAATCCCTCTCAGGACAACGACGGCGCCAGTGGTGGGCCGGGCGTTAATGGGGATCTTTTCCCGTGTGGGATTCCCCAGAGAGGTGGTTTCCGATAGGGGGACCAATTTCATATCGAAGTATATGACATCCCTGTGGAAGGAGTGTGGTGTAACCTACAAGTTCACCACTCCTTACCACCCACAAGGAAACGGTCTGGTGGAGAGATTCAACCAGACCTTGAAAGGCATGATCAAGGGTCTAACAGAACCCATGAGGCGTAAGTGGGACGTCCTCTTGCCATGCCTACTCTTTGCATACAGGGAGGTGCCTCAGAAGTCTCTTGGGTACAGCCCCTTTGAGCTCCTGTATGGCCACCCTATCAGAGGACCTCTGAGTTTGGTGAAGGAAGGCTGGGAGGCGGCTCCCAGGAAAACTCCCCAGGATGTATTTAGCTACATGCTGGCCTTTAGAAACCAAACTGCCCGCTTCAGGAAACTCGCTCAGGCGAACCTAGAAGCAAGCCAGGAAGAAATGAAGAGATGGTATGACCAGAACGCCACTCTGGTCGAATTTCAACCTGGGCAGAAAGTGTGGGTAATGGCCCCAGTGGCACCTTGTGCCTTGCAGGACAAGTGGACTGGGCCATATGAGGTAAAGGAGCGCAAAAGTGACGTCACCTACCTGGTGGATTTGCAGGCTCCAAGGAACCCGTTGAGGGTCCTTCACGTGAACCGCCTCAAGCTCCACTTCGAGAGGTCCGAAGTGAGTATGCTCTTGGCGACAGATGATGGGGTGGAAGAGGAGAGCGAGCCTCTCCCTGACCTCCTGTCTACCAAGGAGCATGATGGGTCAGTAGAGGGTGTGATCCTCTCCCTACTCTGACTCAGGAGCAGCAGGGGGACTGTCGCCAGTTGTTGGGACAGTTCGCCCCACTGTTCTCTCTGACTCCCGGTGTTACTCACTGGTGTACCCATGACGTGGACACCGGTGACAGCCATCCTGTGAAGCACAAGATTTACAGGTTGACTGACCGGGTCAGAGCCAGCATCAAGGAGGAGGTCTCTAAGATGTTGGCGTTAGGGGTGATTGAGCCCTCCCACAGTCCTTGGGCCAGCCCAGAGGTCTTGGTCCCAAAGGCTGCGGCGCCCGGTGCCACTCCAGAACTCCGGTTTTGTGTGGACTACCGTGGGCTCAATGCCGTCACCAGGACTGACGCGCACCCCATCCCCAGAGCTGATGAGCTCATTGATCGGTTGGGAGCTGCCCGGTTCCTCAGCACGTTTGATTTAACGTCTGGGTACTGGCAGATTGCCTTAACCGATGGGGCCAAGGAGAGATCAGCATTCTCAACCCCAGAAGGTCATTACCAATTCCGGGTGATGCCCTTTGGGTTGAAGAATGCCCCAGCCACGTTTCAGAGGTTGGTCAATCAGGTGTTGGCCGGGCTGGAGGATTTCAGTGCCGCCTACCTGGATGACATTGCTGTGTTCAGTTCCAGCTGGGAAGAACATTTACAGCACCTTGAGAAAGTGTTGAGGGCTCTGCAAGGTGCAGGCCTCACGATCAAGGCCAGTAAGTGCCAGATCGGGCAGGGTTCTGTGGTGTACTTGGGACACCAGGTAGGAAGCGGCCAGGTGGCGCCCCTACAACCCAAGATTGACACCATTCTGGCTTGGGAGCCCCCAAGACCCAGACAGAGGTGAGGGCCTTCTTAGGTCTCACCGGTTATTATAGGAGATTTGTTAAGGGCTACGGCACCATCGTTGCCCCCTTAACAGAGCTGATCTCTAAGAGGCAGCCCAGGAAAGTGATCTGGACTGAGTCCTGCCAGAAAGCTTTTGATGCCCTGAAGGCAGCCATGTGCACGGCGCCCGTGCTCAAGGCACCTGACTTCTCCAAAGAATTTGTCGTGCAGACTGACGCTTCAGAGCATGGTGTGGGAGCGGTGCTCTCACAACTGAATGAAGAGGGCCTGGATCAGCCTGTAGTCTTCCTTAGCAGGAGACTACTTCCCAGGGAACAGAGGTGGAATGCCATAGAAAGGGAAGCTTTTGCTGTGGTCTGGGCGCTGAAGAAGTTGAGACCATACCTGTTTGGGACTCACTTCCGGGTTCAGACAGACCACAGGCCCCTCAGATGGTTGATGCAAATGAGGGGCGAGAATCCAAAACTGCTGAGGTGGTCCATCTCCCTACAGGGAATGGACTTTACGGTGGAACACCGTCCTGGTACAGAACACGCCAACGCAGATGGTCTGTCCAGGTTCTTCCGCCTTAGTGAAGAGAACTCCAATGGGGTTGGGTAGTTCTCCCTACTTTCAGCTGGAGGAGACATGTGTTAGACTTGGCATCTTTTGGCGTGTTTCCCTGACTTTTTGCTTTCTGACCTCCCGGTTTTGACTCTGTTTTTGCTGGTGTGATGATTCTGCGCACTTTCCTCACTGCGGTCCAGTGGGAAAGTGCAAGTGCTCCTGTATAAAATGTGTTATGGATTGGTGTTTCCATGATTGGCCTATTTGGTTTATGTGTCAGTCCCTTGTAAAGTGCACTGCGAGTGCCAGGGCCTATAGACCAAATGCTGTTGGTGGGCTGCAGCACTGGATTGTGCCACCCACGCAAACAGCCCGTAAAGTGTAACTCAGGCCTGCCATCGCAGAGCCTGTGCGCAGCCTGGGGCTGCCATAGTCGACTTGGCAAGTGCACACACTTGCAAGTCCCTAAACCTTCCCTTGGCTACATGTTAGTCACCCCTAAGGTAGGCCCAAGGTACCCCTGTGGGCAGGGTGCGTTGTACGCGAAAGGTAGGACATGCCCGGGTGTGTGCGGCATGTCCTGATAGTGAATTACAGCCTAGTTCGTTTTTCACTATTGCAAGGCTACCTGTTCCCCTAGGCCAGAACGGGCAGTTTTGATTATTACAGCTTATAATCCTAACTGACCCCGGGAACATGGTAGAAATTCGAGTTTAGTATGCCTGGACTCAGAATGATAAAATGCATCTTTTAGTGAAGTTGGTTTTAACATTCTGCGTTTGAAAATACCACTTTTAGAAAGTGGGTATTTTCTTGCCTAACCATCCAAGCCTGCCTCTGCGAGGTTGTGTATTCCTTGTCTGGAATGTGAGTGACAGGGGCTGGGGGATGCCAGGAGACAGGGTGAGTCAGCGCAGGGCTGAATAGCCAGATCGACCTGTAGATGGGTGGGAGGGTCGCACCTGGGCCCTGAATAGGACAGTGCCTTCCCTCCACAATGCTGGCTCCACCTCCTGTGGTGCGTCTGATGTCCCTGGCCTACTCACTGAAAGAAGGGACGGAGACTTGTCAACAAAGTGCTCCAGAACTGGTTTGGACTAGGCGAAGGCCTCTCTGCTTTCAGAGAACAAAGGAATTTGGGATATAAATATTGGGGCCCTGACCCCATGAATTTAGATCTCGCTGGAATCAAGGAACCTGCCAAGACGAAGAGCTGGAAGAGCTGCCAGGAGGAGTACTGCCCCTTTGCTGTGTTGTTGCTTTGTTGGGCTGGCCTGCAGCTGCTGCTTCTGCCTTGGGCAGTGAAAGGACTGGACTGAACTTTCTACAAACTTGTGCTGAGTATCTCCAAGGGCCAGGAACCGAGCTGGCCTCCTGTTAAGAAGTCTCAGGGACTACAAAGACTTCACAAGCCTCTGGGTACCGCTTCTGGAACGCTGTTTCAGTTGCCACAGAGGAAGGGAACCGCAACCGACTCCGTCAACCGAATCCATCCCTGGCCGGTGACCTGTTTGCACCGCAGACCGCATCGCCCCGCTTCGCATCGCAACCCTGGTCTCACCGTGGGCGACGTCCGACGCCGCCAACATCGAGCCGCTGCTTGCACCGTGACCTGTGGGCACCGCAGTTCGCATCGCATCGCTTCACTGGGCCAGCCGGACCAGACCGACACTGTCGCTGCAACTTGCTCAAGAGTCGAGACCGCACCGCATTTGGGGCACCGCTCGCACGTCTGCGACGCACCGCTCCGACTCGCACCGCTGTCCGACGCCAGCTCCCGCACTCCGGCTAGGTCGCCTGCATTGCAACCTGTCAGCACCGCATCGAGCATCGTCTCACCCTGCATCGCACGCCTTGGACTCACCGACTCCGTCTGCCCGACGCTCATCGAGCCGCTGCCTGCACCGCATCGAGGGACACCGCACCTTGCATCGCTCCGTCTTGCACCGCAACCGCGACGAACGCCGACCAGCTCGTACACTCCGTACCAGCCACAACGAGAAAGGTACTGTGACCGAGTCTGTTCACGACTCTGCTGGCCCGTATCGACGCGGTCGGCTGGAACTGTTAGACTCTGGGGTTTTCAGCATCGCGGTAGGCTCGGACGGAGCTACCGACTCGCACGAACTTTGCTTTTGTGCTATTCCTGCAAAGAAGAAGTTACCGTATCAAGCATTCATTCGTAAAGTATAGTATTGTGGATTTTTGTCGTAATTGGTCTTGTCTTGAGTATATAAAATAATTGGTTATTTTTCTAAACTGGTGTGGTGTCCGTTTGTAGTGCTTACACTGTATTACTGTTGGTTATGTGCAAATGCTTTACACACTGCCTCTGAATTAAGCCTGACTGCTCGTGCCAAGCTACCACGAGGGTGAGCAGGGGTTACTTCACGAGTGTAACAACCCTTACCCTGACTAGGAAGAAGGGTCCCTACTTGGACAAAGGTGCAAGCCCTTGCCAACTAGAGATCCCATTTCTAACAATGCTTCACTGCCCAAGGTGCCAGAGAGCAAGCTACTCTATTCAATGAGTATCTGTGAGTAGCTATTATGTCCTGCTCTCTGACGAGCAATTGTCCTCTCCTTTGCCACAATGTTGAGCTAGGCCTTTTGCAACTTAAAATGCCTTTCAGCCTTCCTGTCTGCCAGCTCCTCCAGGGACAGGCTGTGGGAGAGCACACTGTTTTCTGCTCTGGGAGGAATCACCAATTCTGGAGACCAGTCATCATCCTCCCATGTGTGCTGCATCTCTGGCCCTGCACCTCAGAGCTTTCTGAACTTCAAACTTCATGGAGCCCTTTTTGGCTGGAAGTCCCCTTCCTTACAGAACTCCTTGAGCTCAGTGACAGTGTAGCTCTCCAGGTTGAGGAGCTCAAATTTCATTTCTGCAGGTAAGGTCACAGACGGTCAGGTAGAGCAAGGGTGAATTTGGACAAACAAAAAGAGTCAATCAAAAAGAATTGCAAAAACTCAAAAGTGTGCAAAATTATTTATCTGGGATTTTAGTGTAACACAAAATCAATGCATGGCACTGCACAACCCCAAGTCCAAATTTCAACCCTGGACACCAATGAGGGAAATTGGATTACTGGTTGAGGGGGTGAAATCCTACTCAAGCAGCAAGCACAGTTCTTGTCAGGTTGAACACAAGCAAACCCCAAATCAACCCATGCTTAACCCTCTGGTAGTGTGGCACATGTTTAACTTAGAGGCAATCTGTGAAGTATTTATGCAGTACTTCAAATAGTAGTAAAGTGAAAGCACAAGACAAGAAAAATCCTGCAACAATTTAGAAAAATATAGTAAAATGTATTACATTATTTGACATGAAAACAACTAAAATCCAATAAGTAAAACCGGAGATATGCAATTTCAAAGATTTCAGTTAAGTATAGCGCCTAAAAGCATAAAGCGCCGCTCACAGTTATCTGGTTGTGCGAGACTGGATGAAAGTCACAAGTTCAGGCCAATCACAAAGGAGCCTGGAGTGACTACAGGGAGCAGGTTACTCCCGGTGAAAGATTTACTTCCACAAGTCAAGCACAAAAAGTTATGTTCACCGTGGAGGGGGCCGTGAGGAGCAGGAAGAGTGTTGTGGGTGGTCTTCGCTTTAGCAAGGAGCAGGCCAGGCATTGCAGCTGGTTGTTGCTGTAGCACGAAGATCCTGTCAGATGTCGCAGACGATCATTGCTGGAGATCTGCGTTGGTGGTCACCCTGAGCAGTCAATACTGTAGCACAAAATACAGTTCATGCATTACCGGGCATCACTAGCTGGTGCTGTGGCGTAACGTGTCATGCTCACCGGAGCTTTGGGTAGGGAGGCACAGCAGGTGGCTGCATCTTTGCATAAACAGGTCTGTTTGCAGTCGCGTCTCAAAGCTTCAATATTTCTCCTTTTCTTGGGGATAGAGCTCCATTGATGCCTTACCAAAGGTCCAGGACCTGAGGGGCACCTGTTGGGGATCAGGAACTCACTCCAGCAGAGGGCAGCAGGGCTCAAGCAAGTACAGTTGCAGGTCCAATTCTATGTCCAGGCAGCAGGTCAGCTGGGCAGATGCAGGGAGGCCTTTGGAGCTTGTTATGTCATTGTGGCTCAGAACAGGTCAGTCAGTTGGCCCTTGGATTCACTTCAGCCACGGAAGAAGGGTGCAGGTCCAGTCTTCCTTTTCAGCAAGCAACAGGGCAGCAGAGTGGCAGTCCTTCTTGCAGCAAAGCAGCACAGCAGTCTGTCTTCTGTAATATCCACGAGTCCAGGGGTGTACTGAAGAGTTGGATCTGAGGGTCTAATAAATATATATGGTGCCAGCTTTTAAGTAGGGGAAAGTTCTGAAGCTTTCCACCCTCAGAGATGTTTGGAATTTCCTGCCTGCCCTGGCCCCAGTGTGTCTGGGGACACAAAAGACTAGTTTCAAAACCTTTGTGAGTGTGCTCTGGAACGGGCTATATGATGCGCAAGTGAGGTAGGTGGCAGCTCAGTACCGTTATCAAGTCAGAGATGGCCCATACTGCCCTATTACCCCTTTGTCTCAATGTCTGGGAACAATACACAAATACCAACTGCCAGCTACACCTAGTCATGCGATGCAGGTTACAGGCTGCAGGCACCAAATGGTTAGGACAAGAAAATGCCAACTTTCCAAAAGTGGCATTTTCAGAATTGTGACTTAAAATCTGACTTCACTATTAAAGAGGGTTTTAAATTACCATTCTTTAGACACCCAACATGACCTTCCTATCAGCTCCCAATTGAAAGCTATCATTATTAAATGTAATATCGTAACCCAATGTTATCCCATGGGTGAGGTAGGCCTTGGAGTAGTGAAAAACTAATTGAAAAGTTTTTTACTACCAGGACATTTAAAACTAAAAAGTATATTAAAACACTGCACACTGCCTTATGTGCTGCCTTATGTGCTGGTTACGGCCTTCCCTGAGGTGTCTTATATGTATTAAAAAGGTTTATTTTACCAGGTCGAAATAGCAGTTTAAAACAGCACACCAAGGCTGCAATGGCAGGCCTGAGACATGTTTAAAAGGGCTAGTTAAGTGGGTGGCACAACCGGAGCTGCAGGCCACTAGTAGCATTTAATTTACAGTCAGTGGGTACATGTAGTGCCAGTTTACTTGGGACAATTTCACCATGTTTAAAGGAGAGAGCACAAAAGCTTCAGCACTGGTTGGCATTGGTAAAGTGTGCAGAGTCCAAAGGACAAAAAAACACGACCAGCAAAAATGGAGGAGTAAGGCACACTGGGGAAAGGCCACCCTAAGGCTGATAGGTCTAACAGGTTGTCATATAATTTCTAAGGGTAGCCCTGTCTCCATCCTCACACATTTCAGTGTCTAGGTCTCCTTTCTTTAGCTCCAGGAATGCAGACAATACACTGCCACTATTTGAGGCAGCTGCATCCCATGCTCCATGGTGTGCCATGTCAAACCATTAGCAATCCAAAATGGATAACTTTGATTCCAGCAACCATACTCTGCCCACAACATGCAATCTTTTCTCCATGTATACCTTACACTTAACATGCACACGGGATGTCAGCGCAAGAATCTGCATGTCACATAACAGTAAATCTTTACTAGGGTTGACAAAATATTTCGCTCTGCCAGCGGAATTGGTGGAATTTTGGCCACTCAGCGTTACTCTTTAACGCAGAGTTCTGGCCAAATTCTGCCAGTCACTGTGTATTGGAATTTTAATTCCGCGAGGCTTCAAAATATGTGAGCTAGCGAGTGCAAGTGAGATTTGTTGTCCCCTAGCACAATTTTCTAATGCAAGCAGTCGCCAGTGTTTGTGAGCAGTCAAAGACTGCCATTCGGGTAGATTTGATGCCGCTCTAGTAGATTTTCTACTCAGGCGGCAGCAAAATCAACTCGTATGGCTGTGAGCTCTTGCGCAACGCATGGTACTGTTTTTGCTGATTGTCAGTGCTGCTTGAGATCACTTGCAAAGTGAGCAGCGCAAGCTGCATTTTTCTGCCCATTGGCGGAACTCCGCAGAATCTCGCAGACTTTTTCGGTCACTCTGCAGAATTCCACAGAGTGAAACTCTGAGAGTTGCGTCCACCCCTAATCGTTACATGAATGGGACTGGTAAGCACTGCACTCGAAATGAGCCAGGAAAAAGATCTGTTCAGTGCTATAATCCATAAAAAAACAATATGCTTCTGCTGCTGCTTTATCTCACGCTAAAGTGGATGCCTGCACCATAAAATGTTTTACTCAATTAGTATAGTTATAGAGATTCATTTATGAGGTTGTTTTAACAAATCGCTTCAAGGGGAATCTGTAAAAATTGTTCAAGAACTGTTGTTCGGTCTGGCGTAATCGCCGCCCAGTATCCTTTTGTCCATGTCAGATGAGATATGAGACCAATAGCCCTCTCATCTTTTTACCTTGTACTGCTGCTTTATTTCAACAGCCCAGAACATGGACACTAGTACTGTGTCAAGATAAATGGGTCCTCCAGGTCGCACAATGAGTTCTGGACCTTAGAATCTTCAGGAACAGACCTAGGCCTCAGAGCATATGATAGATTAGCTGGACCAAAGAAAGTTGGACAATCCGGTCTCAACTGACACTTTTGTGTTTCATATCCATGTCTTTTATTTGTTGTGAGCTATCGTATTACATTTTGTTCATCCTCAGTTTTTACCTCCGCCTTAAACTCTTCAACATCTTCAATGGTAGGGTGTCCATTTTCTTTGTCTTTAACAACGTAATTAATATTTTCCGTTTAGTGATCATTTCTTCATGTTTTGTGAAATATCGTCCATGGTAATTCTTCTTTGTTTAGCCTGCTGTACTTGAATCACACTCAGTCTTCCATTTCGACTGGATGCCTTGCAGTCTGCTTGGATACCTGCCTATCAGCACTCATCAATAGTGCCTACTTGCACAGTGCACTGCATACTCATTTGTTTATAGGTGCTATAATAATAGAGGTTATTATTGCTCGCCCGTATTTTGTTTATAACCCTTTAAGAGGATAAAAGATGAAATCAGCCTTCCTGTGATTTGGACCAGCACCCAGCAGGCTTTTTTGCTACTATTCAGCCAAAATATCTACCTGGTGAGATCAGAATTTACTTTCAGCTGCAGACTTTGGACCTATAACAAATGCCCATTAGAATTCCAGATGTGTGGCAACTTCTGTACATTTCAGAATTATGAGTTTTGGGGGATTTACCTAAATACCGGGTGTGATAAAATCCACACCCCTTGGCTAATCCTCAATAGTTCAAACCTGCCAAAATTAACTTGCCCTGAAAATACAGAGATATACACATTTGGGTGTGTACGCACCAAAATCCACACGTTGGGGCATATTTACAAGCCCCTATCGCCACAGGAGTGTCACTTTTTACGATGATCCTGTGGCTATAGGAGCTTCGCCTTATATACAAGGCATCGTTAAGCCACTTAAAGTGGCTTAACGCTGCCTTGTAAATAAGGCTCCCTTTCACGCTATGCTTAGCGTGCAAGGGTAGGGCAATGGGTGTTGCAGTGGGCGTTCCACCGCAACACCCATTGATTCTGACGCTACCCCTATTTACAAGGGAGGCGTTAATAGGAGGCAGCGCCAGAATTAAGACCAGGGAAAACCTGGTCTTACCCTGGCGCAACGAGGAGAAATGTTTTATTTCTCCTCGTTTTTGCTGTTTTCATGTGTGGTGCCTTGTGCAGCACACATGAAAACAGCAAAAGGCCAATGATTGTTTATGTACAGGAAGGTCACCCTTCCTGCATATAAACAATCATTTTTTAAAAATGCCGTTTTACAACTTCTATGTGTGCTGCATTAAGCAGCACGCATATAAGTTACAAAACGGCATTTCAAGATTGTTTATGTGCAGGAAAGGGGACCTTCCTGCACATAAACAATCTTCCCTTGAACGCAGACATCCTTGGACTATGGTGCAAGGGTGCCTGGGTTGGCACTAGGCTGCTAAGTGTAGCGCCAGCGCAGGGGGGAGCGCAGGGCTGCACCATATTCTTGTAAATATGGTGCAGCCCTGCGTTTCTGAAGTGGCGGAGTGGGGCATTGAGCCAGGAGGGCTAACGCCTCACTCTACCACTTCCCTTGTAAATATGCTCCGTTATGCCCCATTTTTAGGGCAGAACTTGTAATGTGCAATGATTATCGCACATTATAAAATCTGAACACTTTGGTGTCGGATTTTATTATGTGCCATAATTATTGCCCACGGTACCGGAACTCGTAATGAGGCTCTTAGTGGTAGTAGATTGTAATCCACTCAATGCAGTAGAAACCATAGACATGTACATGAGTTTGTTGGTAAAGGCTTCTTATTTTACAACATTCGACTTTATGCTCAGCTACAAAACAACATATCAAGATAACTGGGATGCTTAGGGACTCTGTCATATCACAACATCACCAGTTACTTTACAATCACACCAGCCTATCATCGAATGCCTAAAGTGAATGAAAACCAATAGCACAGTCAGTGATTACTGTCTTCAAGAGTACAAGGGTCTCTTTTTGAACTGTCTGCGGTGACTCGATGGATGCAAGGATGTATCTCCCAAAATCCCTGTACAGTGAACGACCTTGAGGGTTTAGCCTGTACAGTACCTTGTGCATGAATGCCATGGAGAAGAGATTTGGTAGCAGGAAATTTGCTTAAACCATCCTTTAAATGCATTATATATTTGTAGTGGAACGTCATACTTCTGAATATGGAGGCGAAGCTGTAGTTTATATACATGCTAACCCTGGGCGTAGTTCGCGTAGTCGCGCTCCGCGTAGCTACGCGAAGTGTACTTTGCACTATGCGCGCTACTCGTAGCTACGCGAACTGCGTAGTGCGGTAGGGAAATGCTGTTCGCAATGATTGCACAGTGCCGGATGCTTGTCCGCACTGTGCAATCATTGCGAACGGCATCATGCACAGTGCAAGCGGTCGTTTTCTGCCGCTCGAGTAGATTTGTACTTGAGCAGCAGCTTTCTCAACGCGGACTGGTAGTTTCTCATCGCGAGCGGTCGTGAGCATACGCGACCACTCGCAATGAGAAACCTGACCTCCCCGCGTTGAGAATCTCGCCGGGAGGTTTATTTTCCACGCTCGTGATCGGCAACTTGATGTTGCTGATCGCGAACGAGGAAAAAGTCTTGCCGGGATATTGATGTTGCTCGCTCGCGGCCGCCAACTTGACGTTGAGGACTGAGAACGAGCAAAAAATGCCCGCTATGCTACGCGTTTTTGCACTGTGCTACGTGCGATTCGCGTCGCGCGTAGTTGCCAAACTTCGCACACTCCGCGAGCGTAGCGTAGTTTTCCGCCCAGGCCTAATACATGCTCTTATACCACACAATGTCACTAATTATATTTAAAGTTTATTTTGTTATCTATATTGTCACTACGGTTGTGCACTTGAATGTAGAATATACAACCATGCACATGAGTACCATTGAGTTGGGTAACAATAAATATCTGTTATTCAGCGCTAAGTTACCCTTCTGTGTGAACGTGCGCTTTACAAATACACATTATGTTATGTGTTATTTTCATGTCTCAGCATACTCACATCCTCAGTATTTATATCCCCTGTTCTACTGTGTGAGGAAATGATAATGAACCAAATCAAGTATGGGCTTAAACACCAGGGCCTGATTCACAAATGTAAATGTACACTTTTGTGTAAGTTTACGATTGTGTGCTATTCTACAAAGGGATTTACGAGTAGTACTTTTACTGAATCTGGAGTCTCCGCACATAAAATTGTGTGTGGAGACTCTGCACTCGTAAAGATACTACTGGAAATCCCTTTGTGAATAGCAAACAATCGAAACTTACAGAAAAGTGTACGTTTACCTTTGTGAATCAGGCCCTAAGACTGTTCCTAAATCAGCATTCTATCACATTGACTGACATTCTGGAGATAGTAAGTGCAAATGTTTACCTGGGACCATGGAATATGCTTGACATACCAGTTCAAATAGTACATCAGCATCAAGGAACTTTAAATTCCATGGAAGCTTACAAAATGAGGAAAGGATCACACAGCCCTCATGTGCTCTTTGATAAGATTTTCTTCATAGCCAGGGGCAGACTATGGGCCTCATTTAGAGTTTGGCGGAGTGAGATGATCGTTGTAAAACAGAGGTTCTCCCGCCCTGCTAAACTTGCTGTTACCCCATCTTCATTTAGAGGTAGGGGAACCACTGAGTTACCATCTTTGGAGCCTCTGCTACTTCCTCTGATGTGAACTTCCGACCATGCAGTTAATCGGCCGAAGAATAGTTATGCTCATCCTGCCCCCGGTGGGGTATTTGTCACTGATTTTTCTTGCCCATCTACACCATGACTCGCATGGTGGACACAGGCAGGGAAAATATAGAATGGCCCAGACGCACAGGTAGAAACTCGCTGCATTTTGCAGCCATTTGTTTTTGTTTACAGAAAATAAACTCTTGCTTTGGGAGCTTCTTTTCTCTAATGAAAAAAGTTAGGATTGAATCACTTGAAACATGGCCTGCTTGACTAACGTGTAGTGCGGTGATGGGACCTGCCACAGTGGTGAATCCCTTCACCCCCACAGAGCTCCCCGCCATATCAGTATCTCTAATAATGGATATTTGGCCTCTGCCAGGGTGGTGTCCAATAAGGTCTAAAAAGATATGACTCCCTCTGTATATCTCGGTGACCTCACTCCTTCAGAATCATCCGTGATTAAGTAAGTACTTTATTTACCTGTTCTCCTGGTATCTCTTGGTGAAACTGAAACAGCACACCCTTAGAACTTGTAACTGGTCTCATATAAAATGAAACCTAAAGCAATTGTTCTTATATAACGAGTTGTCAATGTTTTTGTGTACACAACTGTACTTACGTAACGTGCTCTGACACCTATTGGGTCTGGTTTGCTCTGTATAAAACGTCAGACTAATTACATAAATAAATACATTTGGGAAGCATCATTTGGCTTGTTCTGTACACAACTGGCAAACTACTGAAAGGTATCAACGCTAATACCCAGGCCTGTCTCCTTACACTGATGAATAGTCCTGCAACATGTACAACGCAATAGACAAAATTAGTAGGATTTGTCCAATCAAGTGGTAGTAGTATAGAGTTAAGTCAATTATCAGGGTACATGCATTTAAAAGATTTATTGGCTCCCCATAAAAAATAAAGCAAGGTACAAGTTTCTCAATCAACCCTGGAAATCCAAGAGCTGCATATCTGCTCCCCACCTCTATCCCAGCCACTAGCTGCTCACCAGATGAACCCTAATGACTACGCCTGGGCGGATTATAATTTAGCTCACGGAAGTGGCGGAATTTGGGTAACTCCATGTTACACTTGTAATGCGGAGTTCCTGGTAAATTCCACCAATTGGCACGTGGCGGAATTATTCTGCCATTCGCGCCTCACAGGAACAATGCAAGGCTCCACAAATTGCGCATGTGAGTGTGAGTGAGATTTGCCAGCCCCCATTTTATAACACCAGTGGACAGAGAGGGCAGCTGTTCGAGTAGATTTGCCTCTGCCTGAGTAAATTTTCTATTCGAGCGGCATCAAAATTAACTTGAATGGCCACGTGCTCTTGAGCAACGTGTGGTGCTGTTTGTGCTGAATTTCAGTGTTGCTCGCGCTACTGGCGCTAAATTTCAGTGCGAGCAGTGTGAGCAGCATATTTTCTGCCTGTTGGTGGAATTCCGTGGAATCTTGCAAAGTTTTTTCTGTAACTCCACGGAATTCCGCAGAGTGAAACTCTGCAAAATATGCCCTCCCCTACTATTGACCCTATTGACTGTCATCGTCTATGTTAATGTAACTTACACCTCCTCCTCCCTCATCCTACTTATTTACTTACTGCCCCTTATGCAACTGGCATGTAGAATCACAATGAAGGGTCTCCACTTCTCTCTGTCTCGGGCTAGTTTCAGTATGATGCCCCAAATGTTGTTCAGTGTCTTCAAATCTGTTTCCACAGTTCGCCTCTAGGTGTAATTTGGCCTGCCTCTCTTCCGTTTGACTAGTGGAGAAATGTTCTTGTCATAGAGTCTTGTTCTCTTTGATGGTGTGTCCTATCCATCTCCATCTCCATCTTTTTCTCATAATTATGCTGTCCTTGCTCTCTTGCTTGCATCTGGTGAGCAGTTCCGGATTGGAGATGGTTTGCGGTCAGAAAATGTGTAAGATTCTTCTCAGGTTACTGGTGTTAAAGGCTGAAAGTTTGATGATGTTGCTTTTCATCATCTGCCAGTATTCTGATCCAGACAAGAGTGTGGACGGAACACAGCTCTGGTAAAGCGTCAGCTTGGTGTTGGTGCTGTACTGAAATGACCTCCACACATTGTTCAGCTTCCTAGCTTTGTTCAGTCTGCTCTTGATGTCACTGCCTGCCCCTCCATCATGTCTGATAGTGCTGCCTAGGTAGGAGAACTTTTCAGTCATGGCTAGGGCCTCTTCCTCCACCGTGATTGGTGAAGGGTTTGGGATGTTGAGTAACATGACTTCTGATTTCTTCATGTTGATCTTCAGGTCCACTTGCTGTGCTCAGATGTTGAAGCGAGATGTCTACTTGTTCTTATTTTGGTGTATGTGTGTGCAATGGGGCTCGCGAGAGAGAAAGGCTAGGTCATCTGCATAGTCAAGGTCCTCCAATGTGGAGAATAAAGTGCATCTGATACACCTGGCTTGGTCTTCAGATG
The DNA here is from genome assembly GCA_963921515.1 of Calotriton arnoldi. Classification (NCBI taxonomy): domain Eukaryota; kingdom Metazoa; phylum Chordata; class Amphibia; order Caudata; family Salamandridae; genus Calotriton; species Calotriton arnoldi. The sequence continues at coordinate 435,472 of CAWUFW010011837.1, forward strand.
TGCATTGCATCACCCAGTGAATGAATCAGTTGAACAGCAGCATTGACTTTACGCACCCCTGTCTTACACCGGTCTTGACTTCAAAACTATACTCACTTTCTTCCACCTTGCATGTAAAAATATCATAGACGCTCTTGATGAGGAGAACTATCTGCTGCAGCATGCCACAGGCTTGAAGTATACACCAGAGGCTGTTATAGTTGATACTGTCAAAGGCTTTCCAAAAATCAATGAAGTTGATGTTTATTTGTCTCCGCCACTCTACTCACTGCTCTATGATGTTGCGTAGAGTAAAGATCTGATCAACACTTTTGATGCCCTTGCCAAACCAAGACTGTTCTTTCCTTAAATACTTTTCCACTGCATCAGAAATGCAATGTGTAAAGATTTCCGTTGAGGTTTTACTCAGGATTGATATAAGGGTGACTCCATGCTGGTTGTTATATTTGGTTAATCCTCTCTTCTTTGAAATCTTCTCCCACATCCTCCTATGTACCATTTACCTGTGAGCAGCCTTTTTAGTCCAGATTGGCAACTCAATAAATGAATATGAAAATAAACACATATTTTAAAACATTATGAGTGGTTATTTCAATCAATCAATAAACTTTATTCGATTCACATAGTGTATCATAAAAGCATACATAACAAAGTACAATACAGTAAAAATAAGTAAAAATTGCTTAAAAAGCAAGGAAATAAAAATACAAGTACAATTTAAGATAATGCAGCAATAATCTGCTCACCCAAAAACGACTTCCTCTAAAAGATAACAGCCTATAAAAATCGTGCTAAAACCACACATATATGCAAGTCTGAGAGTAGCTGTAAGTATAAAAAGCCGGTCCACATTGTTTAAAATTTAAGGATTTCATTAATGGCTTAATAAAAGAATTTCTCAAATCTGCATAAAATTTACAAAAGAACAAAATATGCATGGTCGATTGTTTTGACATGTTGTCACAGGGGCAATGCATTAATTTACGTGACCAGTTATTGGTATTAGGAAAACTTGTCAATCGATAAAAAATATCAAGTCTGAAACGTGTCAGGACAAATCTGTGCTGGGCATTGAGAATGTTAACTAGGTATGGTTGCATGGAAAATGTGGTCAAGATCATTCGATTATAAATAACAGTGGGTTTAACCAATTCAACAGACAACCTCAATTCCTCGAGAAGAGTTAAACATTCCAGCTTTAGCGATTTCCTCGTGATGTTGCTCAAGGTTTCTGGATGGTCATAGTATTCAGGGTGGCCAATGTCAGACATGAATTACTTAATGAATTTTAGCCATGGAATTTTTAAAGCGTGCTTCAAACCACAGCAGTCCTTTGCAATGACACAGTTAAATTCTGTATAGTCCGATGACCAAATTTTGTGCCAGAGTAAAACTGGTTGAACCTTTAACAAATCTGGTAGATACTGTGCGCCCAACTCAGAGTGACATACAAAATTAGGACAGCTGTTAGGAAGCGCAAGAAGATTAAAAAAAAAAGGCATTTTCCAACAGCCTTAGAGTCTTCACGTTTACATATCCCCACAGCTCAGAACCATACATCGCAATAGATCGACATTTAGCATTGTAGATAGTCAATATTTCTTTTGGATGTTTGATACCCATTTTTCTTGATAAATTGTACAGGGCCGTAATTGATTTAATGAATTGCAGTCTTCTAGAATTTATAGCACTTCTCCACCTACCATCACAATCAAATACGATCCCTAAATACGAGAAGGAGGGTGTTTGCGGTATGATAGCTTCCGCAATTTGAATGTTATGGCATTTTGTTGTTCTTTGGCCTGCTTTCATGACAAAAGTTTTACTAGTATTAATTTGTAACCCCAGATTCTGCATATAGTGTACAAATTTGTTAAGGAGGCACTGCAAGGCCAACGGGGAGCGAGCAATGAGCACAGCGTCATCTGCATAAAGCAGAACCGGTATGGGCCGGTGCCCGACTTGCGGGAGGTCAAAGCATTTATTGGCAAGAGTGCTACCCAAACTGTTAATGTACAAATTAAACAGAAAAGGAGTGAGTACTCACCCTTGTCGAACCCCTTTCTTGGATACTGAAGGATCGAGAACATTCACCTGTCAGACAATAGCGGACACTTGTAGTGCTGGTTGAATATAAATGTCTAAGAAAATTGACTATAGTGGTATCTACTCCCATTGAAAGCATGACAGACCAGAGTTTCTCGTGAAGTACGCAGTCGAAGGCAGAGGACAAATCGACAAATGCCATAAACAAGTTACCACGCTTTCAATATTTATATTTGCCTATCAATAGGTTCAGGTTAATAGCCTGCTCCGTGGTCCCAATTCACAGCCGGAATCCATATTGTAGGTCCGAAATGATGTTTTTACAATCAGCCCACTCCTGTAGTCTAATTAAGAGCATGCGACCAACCACTTTGACTAGTGAGTCTAGCAGGGAGATCTGTCTGTAATGGGCACGGGAGTTTCGGTAACCTTTCTTAAATATAGGGACAATATGGGACTCGGACCAGGAGTTTGGAAATCTAACACTCTGCCAGGATCTAAGGACGAGAGTCAGAAGGGGGCCCCAGAGATCAATATTAGCCCTAAAAGATCAATGGGGATGCCATTGAGGCCTGGCACTCTGCCTCCTTTACTCAACTTTAGAGCCGAGTTGACCTCATCCAGGGTAAAGTTGAGGTCAAAATGGTAGTGAGGGAGTGTGGACAAGGAGGGGTCGACCACCGGCGCTAATGTAAGGTAGTTACAGCCATATTCAGTTGTACTGGCAAATAAGTTAGAATAATTGGCTAGCCAGTCCTCTTCAGTTACTGCGATCTCGAATCTGGGCTTGTTGTCATTACTAAAGAAAGGGGAATTTACAACACGCCAAAATGCTGTGTTGTTGTTGTTACGACATGCCTCGTGCAATTGATCCCAGGCCTCCACCTTCAAACCCTTTTTACGGTCTTTTAGGGCAAGCCTATACGCCCGTCTACAGTTTTGAACTTCAGTGGTGTTCCTAGGTAAAGTATTTAAAGCCTGTTTCAAGTTTTTATGAGTCTGAGTACAAGCGTGGTCAAACCAGCCCTTAGTTTTTACAACTCCTCTCTTCTGATGGGAGGTTAGCCCTGCTTTGATTTAATTGGTAATTAAGTTGAATGCTTCTATGACAGTAGGAGCCACTGTTGCCTCCTCTAAGCAGGTATCAAAAGCCCTTCTCTAATGATGGATCAATAGTTCTAAAAATGTGGTCGGATCAACCATAGACCAACGCAGAGTGAAGAGAGATAATTCAATTCTTTCAACAGATGAGGTACGATGGCAATCCCCTTGGTTATTAACAAAATTAATGTCTAGCTCTAAGCTCTGAGGGAAATGGTCGCTCATTGCAAAGTCATGTAAAGTGAATTTGTTAACTAAAGCAGAATAGTGGTTAGGGAACAGCAGATAGTCAATAACGCTATTACCCACACTACCATTAAATGTACAAGTTACGTCAACTGGGCTACGTCCAAACTCATTGCTAAAGCCCAGGTCATACTTAAAAAATAACTCATTGAGTTTCTCATCATTAGTAGGGGTAACCATGCCACAGATTTTGTTAGATGTCAGCTGGCATAGTTGAATGTTAAAATCTCCCCCCCATAAAAGAATTTTATCGCTAGACTCATTAGCAATTAGTGATTCTAGGTCGGAGTCCAGTTGACATAAGACTTGCAATATTTCTAGGTCACGGGCGTTATTATAGAAATGTACTAATACCAGCGATAACAACCCTGAGAGTTTTATAGAGACAATTTGATAAAAATGAATTAGTAGGCTTAGCAGCTATACTGGAGGAAACCACTTTATTAGAGACATAAATGCAGAGACCACCTATAGGCCTATCAAATCTCAAGAGGATGGCTGGGGAATGAAATGTTTTAAAGCCATTGAGATGGATTGGCACAACAGCCCAAGTTTCTTGTAAGCAGATAATGTTAAAACCAGACGTGAAATCTAACCATTCTGACAGGTTATGCTTACTATAAAGCCCTCTACATTCCAACATAAAACAGTAATGGCACATGCACTTTGGGTTGTGGGGACTAAATTTGCATCAGTACTCGGAGAAACCTACTTGGCACTTGTTAGTGGATTTGATGAACGTTCCTCACTCAGTGGGCTGATAGGATAAGTGGGAATTATGGAAGTTGTTGCATAAAATTTTCCTCCGTTCTGGGTAGCTGTCCTCAGTCAGTGCACACCAGTAAGGGAGGAGAGACAGTCAAACCTGTTAGAGATCGAAATGGGGAGCGTAGGAGGGCAGAAATAATTCAGATTAGATGTTAACGGTTGAGATAAAGATTGTGATTGGAGAAATGGTTGTGTCAGCGAATGAAATTGTATAGAGGATTGTGAGGAGGGTTGATAGAAAAACCCAAGGGGTAGAACAGAAATTTGGTCGGGATTCAGGAACACTATGCTTGCTCTACCTAGTATTATTTTAACCATTTCTAGAGTTTTAAAAGAGAGCACCACGCAGTCCCCCTGAAAAAGTTTAGGACCTCTGCTGACCGACTTACCCTGTCGAGCCATCTTGATATCTGTAAAAAGGGCTTCCCCCATCCCCACTCTTGCATTTAACCAGTTAAGAGATTTGTTTCTTAGAGAATCCCAGGGTTCTTGCATAGACGGGAGAAGAGTCAGCACATTGGCAAAAATAGCCACATAAGGGGTCACAGCCGGGGGAAGGTCTAATCGGTCTGATTTGGACAAAGAGTGGTTAGAGGCATTTCTCCAAGAATGTTTGTTAATAAGGGGGAAGATGAAGACCTCAGTTTGGGAGGATTGATTACTACTAAGGTGGGTGCTTGTTGGGTCAGGGTCGCTGGATTTGCCAAAAGACAATTAGATGGACCAGTGTTCCCTAGAGTAGTCGGCTGTGGTGGAAGATTAACAGAATGTCTAGAATTTAAACCGCTACTATTGGTGTTACCATACGGCGCTCCCATAGCGTCCCCTTGTGATGATTGACTACCGGGGTATGACTTAATCGTCCCCAGTAAGTCTACACAGGTTAATACAGTATGTTCAATCGCTTTGAGTCTGTCAGTAAAAGCACTAAAAGAAGCCTTAACAAAGTCTATCAAAAACTGAACTGATGCCTCCAATGAGGTATGGTCCAGGGGGGCAATTGGTAGTTTTTTATTGCCACCTCTAGGTGGCTTGATAATGGCTGCCTGTTTCTGGGTGAGTGCCTTCTTTTTAGCCTGTATAATACCACCCTGCGTGGCCTCAGTATGATCAATAATGTTGCTGTTAGGCATTTGTTGGCGTTTAGTTGGCGGGTGAAGGTTTGAGGAGCACAGTGAGGTGGAATTCGGGAGACTCTCGTATGTATCAGATACACCATTAGAATGGGCATCGGGTAAAGATGCTAAGCTTGGGTTTATCAGATCAGGACCCCCCCCCGGTGCAGGTTGTTAATGTTTTTTCCACACTGTGGATCTGTTTTTCTATGTCCCCCATTGCCCCTGTGATGTAGTTCATAATAGACGAACAAGATTTTAGAGGGGACTTGGCTAAGGTAGTGCTAGGATGTTTCATTTTCCCCATGGTCTAAATGTGAGCAATAGCTGGTTATCTAAATGACAAAAACAACAGTGGCTCCTTTGGGGATGATCAAATCAAAAAATCCAAAATGCAGAGAGAGAAATAAAAAGAGAGAAATCAGCTAAACAGAAGAAATCCAAGCTACTTAGATACCGGTGACATGCAATAATGGTTGGCAGGAAGAGAAAAACCACCACTTCTCCGGAAGCCTAGCTCAAGGGGGCTTTTGAAAAACAAAGACAGTTTACCGGGAAGGATGCGGCCTGCCGTCACCACGAACTAACAATGTCTGCCACACCATAAGGGAACAAAAAAAAGTTTCTTTAAAAACGTCCAGCCAAGAGGGGGGGCCCAGCCCTGCCTCTTCCTGTCGCTGACGGGCGCGGACGTGCCCGCCCTTGGCCCGGGCTTAGCCTGCACGCGTCCCAAGCAGCGGGACTTACCAGCTCTTAAATAGCGCAAATCCGAAACAGGTGTAAGTCACGCAGGGGGTTATCGGCATTGTAGTGCACCAGCGGTTGTGTCACGCAGCGGCACACCCGCTGCAGGAACCGGCACCCATAGAGCAGGTGGAGCAAGTGGAGCACAGAGAAAACACACCAGCAGCAGTTCCTTAGTGGTGTTTGCGGGTCCAAGTCCAGGTAAGAATCCCCAGCACAGCGGGACTCACCAGCCCTTAAATAGTGCAAATCTGAAAAAGGTGTAAGTCACACAGGGGGTTGTAGTGTCCCAGTGGCTGCGTCACTCAGCAGCACACCCCCCGCAGGAACCGGCACCCAAAGAGCAGGTGGAGCAAGTGGAGCGCAGAGAAAACACGCCAGCAGCAGTTCCTTAGTAGCGTTTGCAGGTCCAAGTCCAGGTAGGAATCCCCCCTGTCTATCAGGACACACTTGTAGGAAGGGGGAAGGACTGTCTTATTCACTTGTACAGTCTCTCTCCTATGGGTGATTGCATGGTAGGATGTTTTTTGTTGACTTTGTTGAAAACACAATAAAAATATACAGAAAAAAGTTCTGTCTGCTATGTATGTTCGGATCGCTGGATTTTTCTGTAACTATGCTGTTCTTCCTGTTTTCATTCCATGTCTGTACAGCACTCTAGGGACGTCAGCTTGATAAATATTTCCATAGTTATTTAAGGACCTTATGTTACATAAAAGTTACCCAGTGAGAAAATAAACAGTCTGGGTCAGTTAATTTGAATATTATATGAGAGGTATTGAAGGCTTCATTTCACGGAATTACTTATGGACATCAAATGTTGGTTCCTCTCACAAGGGTGAAAGGATTGATTCAATTATGCAAAGGTTCCTACACAAGGGATAAGCTCCGATTTGTGTTCACTCAAATGGCCAGATCACTTTAGGTGAACATGGGACTGGGTTAATACAAGAGTGGTATCATATAATGTGGTAGAGCTGCAGCAGTTTTTTTGTTTGTATCTGAACTTTAATGGAATGCATTCAGCTGGAAACCTGTAGCATTTGAGAAAGTCTGCAAAGAGACTACATAATACCACAGAACACAACAGCACTGTAACACAATGCATTAAAAAAGCAAAAGAACAACACACCAAAAACATGACAATACATGGCAGAACAACTACAATTTAAGGCAGGACAGTATAACAACAAGACAATGACAAAACAGCTAGGAGAATTCAAACCCTTGCCATGTATGTTACAGTTAATTTATCACCCGTGAGTGCTGAACAAACTAAGGGGCTGATTTAGACTTTGGAGGAGAGGGTACACTGTTGTAACAGCGACGGAATACCCTCTCCGCCAAACTGAAGGTATGCCGGCCTAATTTACACACCTTAAGTATATCAGCGAAGTAGACTACACCATCTCTGACATTGACATACTCCTCAACTGCTTGATGCTCTAAGGGCCATCCTATTTTTTTTTTTTTTTACAGCTGGCCTGATTTAGACTGGGTGGTTGAATGTCCAGTTTTTACTCTCCTTTTTTGCTTTGAAAAACCTGGTGGTTAGGGATAGTAAAAATGTTGAAATCACCCCCACAGAATGGGAGAAAACTCCCATAGTGTGAGGGTCATTATGTTTTGTTTTTTCGAAAACAAAATCCTGCTTTTGGGATTTTGTTTTTGAAAAACTAAAATATTTGTAAAGTTTGTCGGATTGTGCCCTTATTTTGACAGTACAGTCCATCAAACGTTTAATGCATGACCGGAACAGCTGTAACTGCGGTTCCTGCCAATGTTGAGAACTGCCTGCAGGGCTGGCGGACAACTCTAAATTTGGTGCGCGGGGGACCCTCGATTAAAATAGTGTGCCATATCGACAAATTTACTAAACTCAAAATAGGCCATTAAGATTTTTTGAAAGCCACATATGCCTCTGAAAGACTCAATACTTATAAGCTGTGTTGCAGTGGAAGTTTTTCCTTAGTTTCTGGGCCCATTAATGACATTACAACTAAGTCAATTCTCTCAGATTCTATACTTGACCCACAGATGCATTGGTCCTCCGATAGACCTTACTTCGTCGCAGTGAGGGGTGAGAAATCAGGGTTTCTAATGGTTGGCCACCCAATTAGGGCCAATAACTGTTGGGAAACTCACAAATTAGTGATCAAGTTTAAGTACGCTATTTTCAAACTATAACACTCTCTATCATGCAATAGAAATCAGATAATTGTAGGCGCAGTTTCTATGGACAGAACATTAAGACACAATAAAAGACTCAGACAAATTTAGATAATTTGGTTATTGTATTAAAGATCCAAAATCAATGCATATAAGTAACATATTAAGCAATTCAGTCATGGGTCTAACAGCTAGTGGTATAAAAACTTACATTTAGCCAAAGTAAATCTACTTCTAAATAAATGAATCATAAAGAGGATGGTTCAAGTTAGAGTTTTCTACCACCTACAAAGCCAGGAAGATGGTTTAAAAGAGTTCTCTTAGCTTGAAAGAAAGGATCAAGTTAAAGTCCACTAAGGAAAAGTCCATGGACATGGGCAAGGGGAATGGAGAATAATCAGGAAAGTTGAAGTTTGGTCTCTAACTAGACTGCTCCAAATTGTCCAGCAGGTAAGTTTATCAGCATAGGGAAAAGACAAAGGGCAGGTAAAGATAGTCCAGAAGACAGGCTAGAGAAAAGGTGCTCTGACGAAATGACAGCGGCTCCCTCCTCCTAGGAAAGTCACTTTTTATACTCCAAATCGTCCTTTTGTGACATTAGTTGTCACAATACAATGGTCTGACTGTCATGTGACTATTCTTCCACTCACCAGGTGCAAAATTGATACTCCAACATATTTTCTCATGTTGCTCATGACAAACGACTGTCCATTCCATCCTCACAGGTTAGTTGACAAAGAGTTTATTTACTTTGTTGCTTTTAATGGATTAAGTTGAAGAGTCAAGTTCCCACTAATTCACTCACAACTCTTGGAAAAAGTGTCTATTGATTAAAGAATCTTGCATAAGCAGAACAGAAAAAGTAACATTTGAGGAACCATAAAAAAAGTCCATTACACGAGGCTATGAAATAACGCAGCCTGAGGAAAAAGACAATTCAATGCATTTTAAAGTTATCATTTCTTATTTAGTAAAATAAACTCATAATTAAGTTCAAGCATTACGAAATACATCAACCATATCATATATGGAAATAATTGCAACATTGTCAGTGATTATTGCACAAAAATGTTCAACCCTAATTATGGCCTATTACCAAAATTTTAAAAGTACCTACGTGCAAACTATTCCTAAAAATCATTAAAATAAAATTGTTTTAGGAAATGTAAGACTCTAATAATGTCAAGCATTTGTACTGAAAGTTTCATTCATAGAACATGTTGCAATAGAGATGATAAGTTTCATCATTCATTTTTGCACAGTTGTATTTAAGACTCATTTGTCACATAAATATACTGCTTCATATTAGTAATTTGTGTTATTTGCATCATAGAAAGCGTTTCCATCAATAATCTTTCATAATGACTTTGTTAAAATAATATAGTAATCAATGAATAAGAATATAAAACTCATTGTATCTAGATTTTTCTATTTCTACAAATCCAAGCACATGTTTATGGCTTGGTACTTCAGCTTTTCTCAGTTTCAGTGTTATTTTTCTAGACTGTGCAAAATGCACACTAGAGTTTTATTGTCAATATTGTTTTTTATGTTGTATTAAGGATGCTCAGCTTTTATGCTGCAACAGATGCTATGGGTGAACATTAGCAGAATGCTGCTTGTGTCAGATCGGTGGCCCAGCTCAATATTGGTCTCCAACTATAAATATTACTATTACGGAGAAAACAAGGCTAGAATTAGTTCTGTTAGTGAGCGAAATATGGCCAAGTGGAACATCATCTTGTTTGTCATGTTGCTGATGAGTGGATAGCATTCCTGCTGAACAACTATCAGAGAGAATGTCAAAGTACTGGATGAAAAAGTATGCCTTTCTATTTCTAATCTGCGACTTAAATGCAAAACTTTATTTATGATGCAGCCGTCTCATGAAATGGAGCCTTTTTTATGTAGTAAAATAAAATATTGTGATTACATAAAGATCTGAGGCTGCAGTCCCTGGATCAAAAACTGCTTTATTTAGACAAGCTATAAATCTGTATTTCAGAAATGTATGTTCTTGGCTTATAATTTATGTGCCGCCAAGTAGAGGCGGGGCTGCTCCTTTCCTTTTTTCATGATTAGGGTTGAGAGAATACTTTCACGATGCTCAATAAAACGTTAATATTCTCTTGACTTCTGCTGACATCTGTTCTGGCGTCCTTCGACTAGATTTTGGCTGAATAGTGGATTCTGAAACTGTTGTGTCTGTTTTGCGGAGACTGTTGCTAGTCGTTTCGTGTCCGCATTGCACATCTATAAACTGAGGTAAAGCAGCCAGCAGCAGGCATGCCAGCTTGCCATTGGGATCTCTAAAAAAGTCATTTATGCAGGGGTGGAATAGTTGGAGGTAGATAGTACCAAGGGCAACTAAATCAGCCAATTTACCTTTTGCCTGAGGTGCCCAAAATCATGGCAGTACTCCTGTGTCAGGTAGCAATTTGGATTGCATTGACTGGGAGGGGACAATGCTCTCTGTTCCACTAGCATGCACTTAGGAGCCTTCTTTCTCGGTGTCTTGGCCTCAACGACTAGTACTGTGTAGAGGCTAGTGATTTGTCAGATTCTTCTCCTGCTCTCTTCTGTGCTTTTATCGTTCATCACTGCTGACAAGGGTTTAAGTCTCGCCTAAATCTTACATCTTTGTTTGACTGTTGTTGAGGAAGTATCTACAATACTCAGGTCCCTTTTTATATGATGGCCTTCTTCCCTATTATTGTTTTTGTTCCACCCCCTCAAGCATTTTTTCTTCACATCATTTCTAGGTGTCGCTTGAGAAAGCGAATGCACTTGCGATGGTCTATTGTTTCTAAAAAAAAAAAAAACTCTAAAAAGGAGTATTTAGCCCGCCCAATGCTTACTATTGGTTGGCTTCACTGTCACTCTAAGGGGTCGATTCTGATGCGGGTTGGAAAAGCTTCCCGACCGAATCGGTTGGGAAATGGTTTCCGACCCACTCGGATCGGGAAAGTCCGACCGGCGGAGTAGGATGCATCCGGATGCTTCCAGATACGATTTGGTTGAACTCCCATTGACTTCAATGGGAACATTTGTTCCTAACCGCATCAGAATTGGGCCCTCGGTCGGGAAGACACGTTCCCGATCCGATTTGGAAGGAGCAAATGCCGTTAGGAGGCCTTCCTACCTGCATCAGAATCAGGCCCTCGGTCGGGAAGCTTTTCCAACCCGCATCAGAATCGGGCCCTTAGTTTCTTCCTTTTCATTAGCAAGCATGCTGTCTTCACTTCGTCTCCAAGTTTTTGTCTTCTTCACAGGAGCATCGACCAAGTACTGATTGATTTCTTGATGAGTGTTCTTCCGCACTGCTTGTGCTTGGATTGTGGCACTTTTTTGGGGGAGTGTGCATTGTTAATTTGTATGTTCTATTTGCACACTCCAATGCCATTTGATCTCATTTTTTAGCTGCTTTTATGCCCCTTCTTTTTTGCTTTTTCATCCATGGCCTGCCACTCTCCTCACCGGTGTTTGCTTTCCAGATTTCTCAAAACTTCACTTTCCAGTAAACCGCATTTCTCCAGCCAACCTTTTCCGAGCCGCATAACAAAACACATTATTAAATTTTAATAAAGTTACATTTTGCAGCATTCACTGAGGCTGTGCTTGTTTTATGACTCATCAATGTTTTGGTCGCATTCCATGTAATGCTGTTGTGGACTTCCTACCCAATTTGGAAAAGCTGTTGTAAGTTGCATGTTTTTGATTTGTACCAACTGATAATATAGGCATTTGCCTAAATGTATTTCTACGCATCCTGTTGACAGTTAATAAGTTGTACGCCTCAATAACACACCATACCAATACTCATACCATATTGTACAGTGCAATAACAGGCTATGACAAACCACAACATACTATACAACAACAGTTCAAAACATACAATATGATACAATAACAAACCATAAAATACTGAATCATGTCATACCATAACTTACCATCCCATCTCATACCATACCATACCATACCATACCATACTGTACATTGACAGGCCATTCCATATCATACTATCCAACCAAGTGAACCTCAAATCCCTTTACTTCTACCCATCCATGAGCCCTCAAGTCATACTCACCTCCCTTTACCTCTACATCTACCCATCCCTAAACGCTCAAGTCTTTCTCACCTCCCCTTACCTCTACCTCTACCCCTCCCTGAGCCCTCAAGTCACCCTCACCTCCTTTTACCACCACCCACCCTCGAGTTCTCAAGCACTCCTGGCCTCCCTTCACCTTGACCCAAACTTGAGCCCTCTAGTCACACTCGCCTCCCTTTACCTCTATCCATCCCTGAACCCTCAAGTCACCTTCACCCATTTTACCTCTACCTATCCGGAGCCCTTAAGTCACCCTCACCTTCATTTACTTCCACCCACTAGAGCCCTCAAGTCACCCTCACCTCCCTTTACCACTACTCATCCTGAGCCCTCAAGTCACTTTTACTTCCCTTCACCTCTAACCACCTCCGAGCCATCAAGTCACCCTCCCTTCCTTTAGCTCTATCAACTCAAGCCCTCAAGTCACCCACACCTCGCTTTACCTCTACCCACCCGAGTCCTCATGTCACCCTCATCTCCCTTTACTTCTACCCACCCCCAACCCTCAAGGCACCCTCACCTCCCTTTACCTCTAACCACTCCTCAACCCTAAAGTCACCTTTATCTTCCTTTACCTCTACACATCCCTAAATCCTAAAATCACTTTTTTCCTTTAACATATAAATATGCTATTTAAAAAAACACTTACGTGTGTGGTAAAGTACTTAATGGTAAAGGTACAAATACTTACCTGCGTGGTAAAGGTACTGAGTGGTAAAGGCTACAAGGTGAATGCTGTTTTCCCTAAGGCAGACACAAATGTTTTGGGGGCACTGAGGGTTGTTCTATGCCCTTGAAGATGTTTGGTGAGCCCCTTCATCACTTGTCGTTCTGCCCCTCCGCTGTTATTGCTTGCCACCATTCACCTTCCACCCCTTTCCTCTTCAATGCTTGTCCCCTCCTGTCCTGCCAGAAAAAGGAGGTTTCCAAAGGTCACGCAAACGGATGTCAAGATGCTACAAAAATGCAAACTGGGCTGCACTACCTGCTCTGCGTTGCCTTGATGATGATGAAGGCAAATTATAGTGCGTACAGCTACTCCATGGAGTGTCCTTCAGCGAAAAGCATAGGTCGGAAGGTGAACGACAAAAGTTAGTCCGGCACAAAAAGCTACGCTTTTTCTTAAAAACTGCAACATCACTCACTGAGCGCAGCTCAAGAGGTAGCTGATTCCATGCAACTGAGCCCAGTTAAGTGAAAGAACATCCACCCACTCTTGTGCGCTGATTTCTGAGGATCATTGTCAAAACTTTGTTTGCAGATCTCAAATTTCTGGGAGGATTATAAAATCCAAATCTGGCTCTGAGATAAGAAGCGCCAGTTTGATACAGGGCACTGTGCACTAGAAAAAGAGTCTCAAATCTAAGTCTTTTCCTGATGGGCAACCAGTGTAAGGTTTGCAGATACGGCGAGATCCGTGTTCTCGCTGGCCAGTGGTTAATTTGTAAAAATATAAATGCCGGCGCTCTCGTCGGGAGGCAACTTCAACAAGCCCATTTTTCCTGTTAGTGCTGCCTAACATAGAACCAGCAAACCTTACAAGTGGGGAGAGAATGTGGCATAATGGCCAGAGCTGCCGACTTCAGAGCTGGGGAACCAGGTTCGAGTCTTGGCGTCGGCTCAACACCCTGTGATTCTGGGGGAATCACTTAATCTCCCTGTACCTACCATAAACTAATGTGTCCTTAACTGGTGCTTAATCACCCATGTTGATCATTAAGTGCCAATGCTGAGCACCAGAAACCACTGGCTCAAATTAATCACTGTTGCTGGCATATTTAATAGAAGGTGGGAAGCCACATTTTGGACCACTATCCAGCCGATGCTCCAGTAGTCCAAAGTATAAGGCATTGCCATAATCCATTCTGGAGGTAATTAGAGCCTGAATGGCCACTTTTTTAGCTGGAAAGGACAAAAATGGTAGACATTTTTTTAAGGATCACATGATGCCAAAACAGGTGCTTGTCAAAGCTTTAACTTGAGGTTTAAAGTACAAGCAAATTTAATCCCCAGATTTCTAACTATGTCACTCTGGGGTCATGAGGGGGAGGCATCGTTGGGCCTGAAATTCTGCCAGAAGTCTGATGGAATGCTACCAAAGAAGAGAATGTCCATTTTTTATTTATTATATTTGAGTTGATAGGTTGCTAACCTGTAAAAAAAACACTGTTAAACAGGTTTTAATCTGTGTGACAATCAACTCTTCTCTCTTCCCTGATGAAAATAGCAGTTGTGTATCGTCTGCATAGGTGAATACTTTGGCTCCCAGGTCTTCTGCTGGTTGGACCAGAGGGGTCAAGTAAATGTTAAAAAGGGTAGGACTTAGGGCAGAGCCCTCAGGGACTCCCACAGCAATTCGTGTGGATTGGCGGAACACGGGGATCCAGACTTGTTGACCCCTAGTTGCCAGAAAGGATGCTAGCCAGTCCAAGGCCTGCCCTGTTACACCAATGGCCTGGAGGCAATCCAGCAGATTGGAATGGGGAACAGTGTTGAATGCTGCTGATAAATCTAACATAATCAGTACAGCATTTCCCACAGTGTCGATATTTATTTATTTATAAAGTTTTATATAGCGCGAACATGATCCCGAGGGATATCAGAGCGCTTTACAATTGTGGGGAAAGGAAGGTAACAGTTGCAGTACGTGTCAAATAGGAATACAGACAGAGTCACATATCAAAATAGAACTCACAGGACAAGAACGGTTACAAGTACAAGGGGTCAGCAAAATAATAAGAAAATAACTGGTACATAGCGAGATGGGGGGGAGCAAGTGCATCGAGAGAGAGGAAAAAAAAGAAAAAGAAATAGCATTCAGCGCAGGGCTTAAAGGTGTAAGTCCAATGCATTAGAGCAGACGATCCATCAACCTTTTAAGGTAAGAACTTGTTCATAAGGAATCTTTTAACTTCCAATTTGAAGGCAACCTTGGAGGAGATTCTACGTATTTCCGGTGGGAGAGAGTTCCAGATCTTCGGTGCTGAGCCGGAGAAAGCTCGGTGACATGTTCTCTTTTTGCGAAAGATCTGAGGTTTCAGGAGGAGAGAGTTGGCACTCCTAGAAGGTCTACCCCCTCCGGATAGTTCCAGCTTTTGCGCTAGATAACTGGGGGTTTTGAAATGGAGGGCTTTGTGAGATAGGCAAGCAATCTTTAGCTGTATTTTTGCGTCGTAGGGCAGCCAATTTAGGGATATTAAGACTGGGGAGATGTGCGCATTTCTTTTGGTACCCGTAACCAGTCTGGCCACCGCATTCCATGAGGCCCTTAGTGGGGCCAAGGTATATTTGGGGAGACCACAGAGCGAAGCACTGCCATAGTCTAGTCTTGGCAAAACAAGCGCTTGGACCACTTGTTTGAAGTCAGCTTGTGGGAGGAAAGGTTTGAGATTCCTGTGTATCCTCAACAGGTGGTTAGCTCCCTTGCACACATTGCTAATATGAGTCTGCATGTTCAAGTGCTTGTCCAGTGTGATTCCGAGGGATTTAGCTGAGTCAATAATGAGGGGGGAGCAGTTGAAGGCGGTGAGGTGATTCATCCAGAGGTCTAGCTTAGGAGTGTGATTTGGAGGAGAGATGAGAAGGAATTCTGTTTTGGAGGTGTTGAGCAGGAGGTGGTTCACAGTTAACCAGTTTTGAGTAGTCAGTAGGGTAGTGTTGAGTGAGGTGATGTTATCCAGGGAGGAGATTTTCAGATAAAGTTGGATGTCATCCGCATACATATGGAAGAGAATGTCCATGGAGTTTAGTGCATTAGCTAATGGTTCCAAGAACAAGTTGAAGAGTATGGGAGATAGGGCGGACCCTTGTGGGACACCCATGGATACTGGAGATGGGAGAGAGAGTTATTCGCCTTCACTCTTTGGGATCTGTGATGGAGGAAGGACGAGAACCATTGCAACACCAGACCAGACAGGCCCATCCTGTGCTCTAGAATGGATAGGAGGTTGTCGTGATTAACAGTGTCAAACGCAGAAGAAAGGTCAAGGAGGATAAGGAGGCACGATTCATTTTGATCAAGCATTTTTAAAATGTCATCCATAATGTGAGGGAGAGCCGATTCGGTGCTATGCCCACTACGAAAGCCAGATTGATGTTGGTCCAGGAGATGGAAATTTTCGATGTGAGCACAGAGTTGCGATTGGACGCATTTTTCTAGGAGTTTGGCGAGGGTGGGGATGTTAGAGATAGGGCAGAAGTTGTTAAGGTCAGCGCTGTCTGCGGTAGGTTTTTTTAATATAGGTGTTACCTGAGCTGCTTTTAGGCAATCCGGGATCGTGCCTTGTGACAAAGACGCGTTGACAATCTTTGTCAAGATGGGAGAGACGACATCCTTGATTTCTTTGAAGATGGAAGGTGGCAATGGGTCGCTGAAGTGATTAGAAGGGTTGATACTCTGGAGAACCTTTTTAACGTCTCTTTCACTGAGGGGGGTAAAGGTGTCCCAGGAGGCGTTGTTCTTGATGCCCAGGCTCATCGGTTCGATCTTGTCCGTTAGGGCCGGGCCGGGTGCAGACCCATTGGATAGCAGTAGAGCCCGCTTGGTATCCAGTTCAATATTGATGAGTCTTGATTTCTCAGTAAAGAAAGCAGCCAGATCATAGCATGAGGGAGGGCTGACTTCAGAGTCAGGGCGGTTTGGTGCTTCCACCGATTGTTGTTTAAACAGTTCAAAAAGTTTCTTGGGGCGATTTGTGGCTTGATTAAGTTGGGATCTGAAATAGTCTGCCTTAGCTCTCTTGATTTGCTTGTTATAGGAGCTCCTAACCGATCTAAGGATTTTTAGCTGGTCCGCAGATGGTTTGGATCTCTAGGAACTTTCGATAGCCCTAAGGTTGCGACGTTCCGAGTTTAAGTTGCAGTTGAACCATGGTTTGGATATTTTTGTTGAGGCATTTTTTTGTTGGAGTGGAGCAACGAAATCCATTATGCTAGAGATAGTAGAGTTGTAGAAGTCGGTGAGTACATGAACCTCAGACATGTCGACTTCGGAAGAGAGGGCAAACTTACAGTGGGTTGCTAGATCGGCTGTGTTGATATCTCTGAGGTCCCTTTTCCAAATCTTCAATTTCGTTGGTTGACCCTTCCTCAGAGACACCGCCATGTTAATATGGAAGAAGATGCTGTGGTGGTCGGACCAATCACAAGGGGTGATGGTATCCATTGTAATGGTGTGTCCTTTGGTGATGATGAGGTCCAGAGTTTCTCCTTTATTATGGGTTGGCCGGTCACAATGTTGAATCAGCTCGTGATCACTCAAGAAAGATTTGAGGCATGTTACAGCTTGGTCATAAGGGTTAGACCAGTGGAGGTTGAAATCACCACGGTAGATGTGGGACAGACCGGAATCGACATTGCCAGAGATGATCTCCATTAATTGTTCGATGAAGGGGAGGTTGTCCCCAGGGGGGTGATAGAATGTTTGTAGTTTGCACATCGGGTGATTGTTACTGGAGATGTTGAGACAAAGGTATTCGCATGAAGATGGCGTAGAAGACTCTGAGAGGGAGACCACGAGTGTGCTCCGATGTATACAGGCTAGGCCACCTTCCAGCTTCATAGCTCTGTCTAGACAAATTATGTCATGGGTAGGGGGCACTAGGAGGTCTAGGATAGGAGTGGAAGAGGGATTGAGCCAAGTTTCAGTGAGGATGATGATGTCTATCTCAGTGTGTTGGATGAGGTCGAAGATATCAGAGGCATGTTTGCTGGCTGACCTGCAGTTGAGTAGTAGGCATTTAAGTTGTACCGCTGTAAGGGGGGGAGGTGTCTGTATGATATTCACTCTCATGAGGTTGTCATTGTTTATGACTCTAAGGTTGTGGGGGGGTTCTCTGTTCGGGTTTGCGTGAATGGCTTGGATTTGCTCCGTAGGAATCTTGTTGGTGTCTAGGATAAGCGAGTAAGAGTTGAGTAAGTCGTCAATATCGTTGAGCGCGAGATAGGCCTTTAATATGGGCCATAATGCCTTTAATATGTTCTGAGACCTCCAACAATGCTGCATCAGTACTATAATGTGGTCTGAAGCCTGCACCCTTTTGGTGTCATCTTCATGGGGGCCAAACTGGCAAAATTCAGCTCAGACATAAGATAATTATGATTTTTTTAGTGAATGCAGAAAATAAACCCATACTAAGATAAATGATCACTGCCCCTCGCAGTCAGTGCTGGCCACGTCATAACGGTTATTTTGTCTAACTTTTAGCCATGCTGCACAGAAGTGTGCTGCTGTACAACATGGCTAAAAGAAATTGACAAACTCAATAGCTCTCCAATAGGTGACGCATATTGGCTTTGCCAATGTTCGTTGATTGGATGAGTTGCATACTTCCACCTTTGGAGGTGACGTTTATAGGGGAAAATGTTGGAAGGTAAATATATTTGTATTAATTAATTATTTGTTAATTAATTTTAATTATATTGTAGGAGTGGGTCTACTCAATTATTCCCCTACGCTACCCAACACTTTCCCTACTGTTGCACTCACTGGAGTGGGAATAGTTATTTTTACACTCCCGCTATCCAACACTTTCCCTACTGTTCCACTCACTGGAGTGGGAATAGTAATTTTTACCCTCCCGCTATCCAACACTTTCCCTACTGTTCCACTCACTGGAGTGGGAATAGTAATTTTTACCCTCCCGCTATCCAACACTTTTCCTATTGTTCCACTCGCTGGAGTAGGAATAGTAATTTTTACCCACCCGCTATCCAACACTTTCCCTACTGTTCCACTCGCTGGAGTCGGAATAGTAATTTGTACCCACCCGCTATCCAACACTTTCCCTACTGTTCCACTCGCTGGAGTAGGAATAGTAATTTTTACCCACCCGCTATCCAACACTTTCCCTACTGTTCCACTCACTTGAGTGGGAATAGTAATTTGTACCCACCCGCTATCCAACACATTCCCTACTTTTACAGTTGTTGGAGTGTGAATACTAATTTTATTCCCTTAGCTATGCAACGTTTTTAATTTTGTTATATTTAATGTAGTGTAAATTATTAATTAACATAAAAAAATGTACTTTAATTATTTAAATTATTATATATTATTTATTTTTATATTTTTATAATATGTTTATTTATATATATATGTAAATATATTTTTAATAATGTTTTAAATATTTTATAATTAAGATTAATAATTATTTTATAATATTATTAAGTAAATATATATATACGTTAAAAAATAATTAATGTTTTTTTTTACATTACATTTATTATTTTTACATTTTAAGCTTTTTTACATTATTTTAACTATGTTTTATTTAATTGTGTTTAATATTTAATTACTTTTATATTATTTTTAATACATTTAAAAAATTCGATATTTTAGTTAACTATATTTTAAACATCGATATTTTGTACTCGATATTTTAGTACTTACCTGTTTGTAGATAGGGACTCGATATTCTGTCCCTCGATATTTTGGCATCGATATTCTGGACAGTCAATATTCTGTCCCTCGATATTTAGTTACTGATCCGTGTAGGACAGACCTGGGCCTAGTTTTTGTCTAGGCATAATCTGGTAGGTTGGTGGAAGTGTGCAAAGGCTGAGTAGGTTTTGTTATATCACTTCATGGTATGTTCATTTTTTGATGAAGCACATCATTCCATTGAAAGAGCATCATGCTGATGAAGAACTGCTGGAAAGACAGATGTAATAGAAATCAATTAGAAGAATGCTTCAGGCAGATTCTGACTCTCAGGAGGCCTTCTGTTGATTCTAAATGTCTGTGTTGCCAAGTAACAGGAGGAACAACTGCCCATTTCGTTCCAATCTATGTATGGAGCAACCATCAGGAACTGGTCAGCTGGATGAATTGAATGAATTTACAGTTTTGGGTCAGCTTTGATTTTTAAAAAAGCCCCAGAAAGCTCTGTGGACCATGCCTGTTCCTTCAAAAATATCCTCCATCCTACTTGCAGCCAATGAAGTTGATTCAGTGCTGGTGAAATATGCTTTAAACATCTGATGTTAAGAAACAGCTGAGCAGTGTGGTACCTGTTGGTCGATCTCATGAGAACTCTGAAGAACGTTGCAGATCCATCAATAATAACACCGCCAAAGGTAAATGACATGTTCTTCTTGAACATGGGCTGCAGGATACTGCCAAATAGAAGTCCTTAATTATATTGACAGCAAGGAAGAGCAGGCAGCAAGGTTACACCTGAACTAGCAATGGGATCATTGGAGTTATGTGAGTATCTGTTTCACATCAGAATTATTATAGCAGTGGTTATTTATCCCATTTGAGTAATAGATATAGTTGCATTGAACAGATTGAGAATTTTGATTGCTCGGACCTGGGTTCTTTGAATTTAAGATCACTTGATAGGTATTTGGAAAACTCTGAAAAAACTGTTCGATTTCTGTATGCCCCATGATGTGTGTAACACTATAGGTCAAGGAGATTTTAAACTCCTGAAGAATCACAATTCATAAGCTTTATCGACATGCAGTCCAGTACAGCATGTTTTGGAAGTACTTCTATCTTCTTCATTTTGAGAAAGGCCACATGAAACCCCCAAGTGTCAAAACAAGGGCTTTTTGTTGTTTACATTAGCATTTTCAAAGACAAATGTGTCCTTCCTGGGCAATTTGTAAATACCATAACAGTACTGTGCTGTTTGGTTTTACAAAATGCACTTTTCTACTCCTGATAAAAAATGCTAATTTTGTCTGCAGGTTTCTGGAAAATATTTACATAGTTATTGAACAAGATATGCAAGCTTCTTTTATTGGCTCATATTTTTTGTTTTTATTTATTTATCTATTTCGTGTTTTGTAGAGCGTGAACGTGACCCATTTGTGTATCAGAGCGCTTTACAGGGATAACAAGTTATTTACAAGATTAGTAACAGGTGATCATGAGAACACTTTGCAGAGATAACAAGCTATTTTCAAAAAGTAGGAATAGGGATCATGGGCACACTAGAGGGAGATAAAACAGACGTTAGCGGGAGCAGAGGAGGACTGCACAACACCAGCCTCTGCCCATTAAAGTGACAGTGAGTTACGAATTATGCAAAATGATGAGCAACGACCATGGTACAAGAAGCGCAAGGTTACAGCAATGAAATCAAAACCGGTTTACACGGGTAGAGTTGAAGTAGAGAGCAAAAGCATATCGCTAGGCCGCTGAGCTGAATGTGGACTGAGAGTGTTTATGGGAGGAATTTGCCCATTAGGAAAGTCTTAGCTTCCTCTTTGAATCTCGACAAAGAAGGTATTCTTCTGATGTTAGGCGGCAACGAGTTCCAGATTCTAGGAGCGGCCCCAGAGAAAGCTCTGTTGTATGTTTTCTTCTTCCGGAAGAGGAGTGGTTTCAGCACAAAGTCCCTGGTAGACCGGGAGTGCCTGCCTCCTGCAGATACCACGATTTTCTGGGCAAGATACGCAGGAGAATTAGAGTGTAATGCTTTGTGTGTGATACAGGTCAATTTGAGTTGGATTCTGGCTTCGTATGGAAGACAGTTCAGCACCTTCAGGTGCGGTGAGATGTGGTCGAATTTTTTGGAGCCTGTTAAGAGTCTAGCAGCTGCATTGAGACAAGCTTTTAGGGGCGCCTTTGAGATCTTTGGTACGCCATAGAGGGTTGAGCATCCGTGTTCGATCCTAGACCAAACTAATGCCTGTACTGCCATTTTTAGGTCCGATGTATCTAGGAATGGTTTTAGTTTTCTCAGGTGGCTCAGGTGAAACCTGGCATTTTTGGCCAGTGAGTTGATGTGGGCTCCCATGTTCAGGTTCGTTTCCAGTGTGATTCCTAGTGATTTGGCTTAGTCCACTATGGTCGGGGTGCAGTTCAGCGCGGTGATCAAATTGGTCCATTCCAGTATGTCAGTGGAATTTTTAGGCGGTGAAATTAGTAAGAATTCATTTTTTTGTGCTTTTAAGTTTACTTTGATTGGGGAGGTGTGGTGAGGTGGGGGTGTTTGAGGACAAACAAATGTATTATTTTTATAACTTACTTGTCAGTAATATAATCAAATCAGTTTTACAAAATAAAAACAACGAAATACTGTGTGTAGCTTGTGTTCTCACCTGGACGACAGCCAGCCTGGCAGTTCACCCTAGATTATTCCCAGCGAAGCAGAACCAAGACTGATTTCCATAAGATGGGACTAAGTTTCGAATGACATAGTGGCTGAAAAATGATGGTCTTGAATGTGGACCAAGCAAATGTCAGTGGATTATATTAATTTAAGCATTCCTTCCATCACCTTGTTGTGTCTGCATTGGAGACCCTTAGTGTAACTGTATGCCCTGACCTGGTTCCCTTGCTCACTGTGCCATAGGACTCAAGCTAAACCTCATTGATAAGACCTAAATAGGTCAAATAGGTCTAGGATTGGTTGTGTTTCCATCTGGAGGGGACCTCGCCTCGCAGTTCGAGTTGAACTGTTCCTACTGGGGCAAGACCAAGACTCATTTACATAAAACAAGCCTCTGGCTAGAACGACACACAGGGCAAAAAACAATGAATATGGCCCAGAGCGATTTCCACTGGCTGAAGTTAATTTAAGCATTCCTTCCATCACCTTGTTGTTTTTTCAACAGATGCCCTAAGTGCAACGGTCATGCCTAGATGTGTGCCCTGTGCTGACCTTGCAAAAAGACTCAAGAAATGCTTCAATGATGAGACCTAAGTAGGCTGAAACCGGTTTGTGGTTGCTTGTCTTACCATCTGGAGTAGGCCTCGCCTGGCAGTTTGGGATGGATTGCTGCTATTGGAACAGGACTAAGTCTGGTTTGCATAATGTGGATCTCTGTCTAAAATGAGTCAGTGGGCAAAAAACTATGATCTGGAACGTGACACAAAGCAATTGCTAGTGGCTGAGGCTAATTGAAGCATTCTTTCCATCACCTTGTTTTTCCAGTAGGAGAGATGTGTAGTACAGTAGAGATGTGGCACCATTAGTTTCTTGACTGAAGGTCCATGGCAAACATTCTGGATCTAAACGTCTGCGAAGACGATACCTTACCTTTCTCCATTATCAAACTACTCAATGGAAATGTCCTCAAATACATTCCCCACATCATTAACACTTTGATTAGTCAGGGAACATTTCCAGCTACTGGCTATTGTCTCCTGCCATAGAAACCCTCCGTGAACGCATCCGACCTTACTAACTTCATCCCCATAACCTTTATTAGTGGTGTTAATTCCAACCCACACTGGGATTCAATATCTCGCGACGTCTCACTTCTCAATGTTAAATCCAAGGGATCCTGTATGTCCCAGAAGTCCAGAATCTTATTTCTTAGTAGTTTGATCCCACACACGGACGCCGCTCCTCGTGTTGCCGAGTACGGTGCACCGTACTCGGCAACACGAGGAGCGACGTCCGTGTGTGGGATCAAACTACTAAGAAATAAGATTCTGGACTTCTGGGACATACAGAGATCCTGGATTTAACATTGAGAAGTGAGACGTCGCGAGATATTGAATCCCAGTGTGGTTGGAATTAACACCACTAATAAAGGTTATACACAGAGAAGACAATAGCCTTGATAAAGTCGCGGGATTAATTCCCATGTAAGCGACGAAACACGTGTCGGCTGTCTGAACATCGGAAAATAAAAAGGAAAAAGAAATAAGAACTTACCTACTTGTATTTTACTTATGCTCACATCAAGCATGTTTATGTATATTGTGACATAACAGACGTGTGCTGAGGAATTCCTTTGTATATCTGTCAATTGGCCAAGGCCATTTTGTGTTTTGAGGAGGTCAGTGGTTCTCTTCACCTTGCAGCACCGTGATCAATACAGCAAGTAAATATCAAATATTTGTGTTATCTCTCCCGAGTGGCGCCTTCATTTACCCAACTAAATACCACTGCTCATTAGGTGTTCATCCCCATAACCCACCTGCCAATCTTACAGAAAATAATTGAAAAGGCAGTTGCCAGCTGGTTACACGGGCTCATCAACGAGAATATTCTTCTAATAATCAAGATTCAGACCACAATGCAGTACTGAGAGTGCCACACTTCAAGTAATCAACAACTCCCCCCTCTACAAAAGGAATGTCCCCTGCTCTTGGTCCTGCTTGACTTCTCCTCAGTCTTCAAGACTATTGATTATCTTCTTGTGATCTATACCCTGAGAACACAAATGGAACTCTTAGGCACTACCCTAAAATGGGTTAGATGCTACCTCACCAAATGAAGCCATCTTGTACAAATGAGTTCCACAAGATCACAAACACTCCACATCTCCTAGGGAGGTCCCCAGCACTCCATGCTCTGTCCCATCTTTAAATCACCATGGAACTTCTTAGGTCCCTTCCTGAAGACAGCAACATCAACATTGATTAATATGTTGATAACACCCGAAGCTAACTAAAAATATCCTCAGTGAGTGACATATGGAGGCTCTGAGCCTGCCTCAGACTTATTCAGTCCCAGGTGTCAGCTAACTTCCTGAAGCTGAACCCTCAAAGACTGAATTTCTTTGTTTTGCTGACAGCCTCAAATAACCCAAGGTTTAAACCAGTCTCTCCAACTTTAACCTACTGGGCTTCACCTCCTAACTTACAGATGATTCAAACTATTTGGGATTCACCAGTCTCTAATTCAAAAACACATCAGCAGGAAGGTCAAGAAAGCTTAGCTTCAAATCTCCCTCCTGAAGAAAGGGAAGCTCTTTCTTTCAAAAGGCAACTTCAGAACAACAGTATAAAACCTTAGTTCTCGCCCACCTAAAGAAAGGCAATGAGAGTGGTACCCATGAAAGGTATTTTACACGCAGCAGCATAGCTCCTCATGTGCTCGAAGAAATATGACCACATCACCCTCACATTAGAAGACCTGGCTCCCTTTACCTGCCAGGATCATTCTCAAGACCAGGTGCATCACATATGAAGTCCTTAATAACATGACACTGGCTAACCTGGCTAACAAACATACCACATTCAGAGGAAATCACCAGAGCAGGAGCTGGAATAGCAACAGACTGGTGACAAAGCACTGCAAGAAAGAGAGAATCTTCCATTCAAGCTCCCAGCATCTTACTAGAACAGAACCAACTCTCCATAACTCTGCTGCAGTTCTTGTGCAATTCAGAAAAAGATGAAGACTCATCATAAAAACGTATTCGATCTTTTTACAAAAGGTCATAAAAGTACATAACAATACATAAAGCCACAATCAAGACTCATCTCTTCAGTCGCTCTGCCTCTCCCAGCTGTCTACCGTTAATCTCCCCCTACAAGTGTATCTTCCGGGGCCCATGTCCCTATATAACACTCTACTGCTTTCAAAAGGATCTGTGTTCTATAAATATCCGCTCATACAAACAAACATGCATACAAAGCCAACCCGTAGATTTCAAAGACTCCTAAGTAATGCACTTGTCAAAGAACTGGATAGAGCCTCCAATACAACAAGCCAGAACTTGAGTTAGATTAGTTGAAAATAAAAATCTCTATTTTCGTCTGAGGCTTAGCATACAACTTTTGAACATGACTTCAAATTACTCAGTTTGCTAGATGGAGCACAATCTTGGAGGTGTCTCTGCCCATATACAGCCAGAAACCTACATTACATATAAGCTCAGCTTGTGGCCTTATGTATAAGTTAGAGCGTAATAACATCTCAAACTCCAGCTCTCTATTAGTTTATTCATATGTTAGAAGCATCACATATTGACGTTGATCCGTGAGGAATAACAGAAGGTAAAGATCTAGTAGAAGCTCAGGCTCTGCCAGGATACCTGGGGGTGAGCATTTTGAGGGGAATGAGTAAAGAAGAGGTGATCCCCAGTTTTAAGGAAAGAATAATTAATCCCTCTGTGAAGCCTATGTGTGACAGCCAGTTTGGAATATAGCCCCATGATGGGCCCAACATCAGGTGAAACCATAAATGGAAGGGAATGGAAGACTAGGTTAGAAAAAGAAGAGAGGAAGGTGGCTCCAACTTGGCAGGTTTGGTTGCCCTAGGAGGCAGGTGGGTTCTTGGATCACCAGCAGATAGAAGAGCAATTGCTGGAAAAGGTGGAGCCAATATTGGCTATTCATTAGGAGCAACATCTTTGGGTGCTATCAGGATTCCAATAACTGATATCAGAAAAACCAGACACTTTTGATCCAACAGGTTTCACTTTTGCTCGCCTGCCGGAAACCAATGATGAGAGGATGGTAACTTGCGTTTTCAGAATTTTTCTGGCTTTTGCCTTTGCATATGTTGTCATACACAGATAATACAGTTGGTAATTAGCAACATTTTTAAAAGATGGCTGGGGTTGTGATTGATGGCTGGACCAAAGTGGGAGCACACTAGAAGCAGCCTGTTGTTGAGAGGTGAGAATCCCCACCCCCCCACCTCTTTTCAAACATGAGATATGTCTGTCAGGCTGAGCAAAGGTCAGCCTGATAGACACTCTTCATGTTTGGGTCAGTCAGCCAGGTGGTGCACATGCACTAAATGCACATGCGCCAAGCTACCTGAACCGAACTTTGGCAGGTTGACAGGCTGAAAATTTCACAGCCTTGTGGACATGAGCTCCTTGGCATGGCAAAGAGCTGTGTGGTTCTCCACCTCATGACAAGGGGGTGCGTCACAGTTACTTGGACCTGGGCACTTCAGTTTTAAACCCTTAAGTGCCCAGGGCCGACTGTTAATCAGTGACGCTTTCTCACAGAGGGTTGGAGTCAGCAAAGTCTCTCTGACCCCATCCCACTCTGCAACAAGAAAAAAGGGTCCTCTCTCACTGACTGATCCAAGACAAGGTCAGCCAAAGAGAGTAGACCGCAGTCCCTTCCTCAGTCGTCTGGGAACCCATGAGCTGCGCTCCTGCCACCTGAGGTCACCACCGTGGCCCGAAAATCTTTATTAATGTTGGGTGCATGTGTGAATGTATGTGTATTTGTGCATGTGCATGTGTGCTGTGAATGAGTGTGTGCATGTGTATGTGTTTATGAATGCTGGGTGTATGTGTGCACACTTGTGAATAGATGGGTGGGAGTGAGTGTGCATGTAGATGAGTGTGAGTATGTATGTGCGAGTATGGACTGCCCGTCCCCCTGCTCAGGCGAGTTACCAGCTGCCACTGGAGTACACTCAAACCTTACATTTATAGGCTGTCTTAATATATTATGTCTTGCAACCTCCATTTCTAAATAGAAAGAGCCTTGGACCTCTTACCCAGAAAGCAACATAAAAGTGCCATTGCTGAGCCCTTAATGAGGACTTTCCATTGTGCAATAAGAGGCATGGAAGTATGCTATTTTCTTACCAGTGGTTCTTTCAATACTCTGATGATACTCGTCTAGGTCTCATTAAATTATTCACCCATAACATGTGTCTCTTCAGGTAAAACAGTCTGTCCAATACAACATTTGGAAAAATGCCCAGCATGAAAAAATGGTAATCGAGGTTCTATTTACATTCAGATCAGTCATTTATCTTAATAGCATGACCTCTATGCACCTGATGTCATGATCGACAACCACCAAGGCAGGTCTTGCATCAGAGGATGTGGATGAGCCAACAGGACAGATACTGTCCACGGAACACTTTGGAGATGGACACCAATTGCTGGTAGTTGTAGCAAATATGTCTTACATCATGCCTTAACACTATTTTCAATTGTTAGCAAGATACTGTTAGACAGCTATGTTTGGTGAGTTATCAGCCTAGCTGAACTGTTTGTACATTACTGTCTGAATTGTGAAGTAGATCACTCACTAAACTGTCCTGAACAATGCCCTCGAGCGTTGCCACAATCTCCACCACCTAAAATTCATGACTACTGTCCAGGACCATCTGTCATTCCCTTAGTTTTCTACACATGTTTTTTTAGCCACACCCCTAAATTGAGGTCTCTCTGCTCTGGCCTTTGATTGCTTTTCATCAGGGTATATTCATCTTGAGAAACTTATAGCACTTTTCAAGCTTCTTTCCATCTCTCTGCCTTGCATGGAGATACTGACATTCCTAACTTTGAAGGTGAATTGTAAAGATTGTGACACTGATGTGTATCATGTTAACCTGCTAAAAGGAGATAACACAAAGGCAGGCGAAAAAAGGATTTTGTACCCCATCTTCCCATGTACCCTTAGTTACATAACTACTAGTAGCATAGCACCGTGGTAAGAAACATGGGAGCTTGGCAGCAAATCAGAATGCACACTTAGGGGTCGATTCCGATCTCGGTCGGAAGGCCTCTGAATCGGATTCGGCTTTACCGGATCCGAGTCGGAGGCTTTGTTTCCGACCGAGTCGTACAGAGGTCCGGACGCCCAAGTACGATGCGAATGAATGCAAAATCGCCGTCCGAATCATTTCCGGGTCTGAACCGCTCCGTACGACTCATTCGCACTCGATTCGTACCGCGCAATGGAGACGTATTACAACCGAGCCAGTACGATGCACGATCCGGACAGCCGGATCGAGTCGGAGCCTCTGACACGTAAACGCTCTGGGAAGCGGACTTCAGGGGTTGGTGCCGGACCCCCTACACCCTTAGCCTTACAAGTCGGACACAGGGGGGACCCAAGGGTCCCCCCTATACATGCATGTACGGTGCGGATGGCACCAACGTGTACCCACTACAGGGGGCACCCTTTTGCGCAACGTACCCATTCAGTCAATGGGAGCCCATGTACGCGTCATACGACCGGCTCCCATTGACTTCAATGGGAGTCCGACCGAACCGAGTCCGTCAGCATGCGGCTGCATCGTACTCGCTCGCTTGGTGCCAAGGGGCACGAATCAGTCGGAAATCGCTCCGGGAACGTGTCGGACAGAACGGTTTCCGACCAGGATCGGAATCGGCCCCTTAGTGGGTTATAGATACTGTTAGAGGCTCGCCAAGGGAGCCTTCTGTACACTCTGTAAACAAAAGCTGGCTCTTACATGAAAGACAGTTGAAGAAAAAATTCTCCCCTAGTGCTCCTGCAGCCTCTTCTGAAGTAGCCATTTTAGACGTGGCTCTTCTGACTCCTCCCTCTGATGCTGCTGCTTTGGGAAGCCAAATCAGTTTTGAGTCAGCCTCCAGCTTCAGAAGAGGCTGAGGTAGCGACATGAGAGATGCAACTCTTGCTCCTGCACCAATCCCTATTATTTTGGGAGTGACTGCTAATAGCCTTATGGTTCCTATTTGTGGTCAATAACAGCAGTTAATTACTCTCCTTTTTTACGTGCCCACACCTGCCATTCAAGGTGATAACTGTAGAGTGGGTAAATGACAGCCACTATTGTCCATAAGTGCGGACAATAACGCTGAAGTAAACATTTCAATTTCATCTTTATATGGATATCTGATTTTTCTGGTGTGAAGCTCTAAAACCCCTCAATTAATATGAATGTAATCTGCACATCTCCGCCAACAACTTTTCTTTATCTATATGGAGAGCCACATGGTATGCACCCCCTCATCATCAGCATCTGGATTACAAACTCAACCTTGGTGCCATAACCAAATGCATTTGATGAGAAATGCCACCACATTTTAGGACAATGCTGTAGTTATATCTGTAATGAGATTGGATAGGAGCAATTCGATGGTCTGCTGTGGAAAAAAAACACTTCTTCTGTGTTTCAATGCCTTTCTCCATGTCTGTTTCATGTAAGAGGTCTCACTTGATGTGCTCTACCCCTCTATGACCATTGCCATCAATGGAGCTTACAGTCAGCGAGGTAAGTGGTGGACTGCGTTGAAGTGTTTGAAAATTTGCTGTGTTCTTCAATATCTCAAATCAGAGTAATCACCTGCCTGGTCAGGTGGTAAAGATCAATAGGAGTGGGGGAAAGTGTGGGTTGGGAGGTGCTGGGCAGGGGGTGTGGAGGGTTTTTGGAGTGAATGGCGACTGTGGACTCGCTGAGGACAGTGCTGTCTTCTCCTCCACAGGTGCTGAGCGGGACAGACAGGGATTGGCTGCCACACTGCCCACAGTCCCAGGCCCCCTTTAACCACAGTTTCATGGGGTGCGGATCCGCAGCAGGTAAAACTGGATCCTGTGTTTCTAGACCCAGTAATTTCAGGTCCGGAAAAACTGGACCTCTTATACAATGGTAGATTGTTATGAGCCTTAGACATAGACCCTTCTTGTATTAGAAAACACCTAATGTGAATGGAGTGTCATCACAAGACCAGGCTGCTAATGGAAGACTAGTTATGTTGCACCAAACTTAATAGAAACTACTAACAGAAAAGTCAATATTTATTGTAAAACAAGCTCTGAACAGTAAATTCTTGTGTGTTTGAAAAGTTTTTATAATATGTGTGAAGAACTGCCAGATGTACTAAGGAATTTTGTGGTGTCAAACCATGAAATTCACAAACTCATAGGATTTCTGACTGCAAAATCTATTTTTCCAATGTATTAACCTCATTTTGTGGTTTGGAAAAGTTTTTCTAAATCGCAAAATGGGGATTCCAACCCTACTTAATCTCAGTTTTTAAGGGTCGTGTTCTGAGTGTTCCTTCCAAATTGCGAGTCCACAAGGTACATATTAATGGTTTGTGACCGCAAAACCATCGATCAGTTACCGACTACTAAGTTGGTCTGGTAACTGATTTGAAAAATGGAAGGGGTCCACTTTCTATCCCTTCCCCTTTGGGAGTCAGACTGGTAACTTCAGGGAATAGGAAGTGGTCCAGGGAAATATTTGCAACTCTCACTGAAGGTTTTAAAAATGGAAAATCTTTAAATCTTTTTTTAAAAGGGGCCCATTTCCTTAAAGGAAATCGTACTGCTTAAAAAAATGAGTTTTCAATTTTGAAATACAATTACGGTGATGGTTGTCTGCTGTCCGATGAAGGCTACCATCCCTGGGATTGTAGCTGATCGCAGCGAGTCGCAAATTGTGAACTGCCAAATGCATATTCGTTAGGCAGGTCATTCTGCAACCCTCTGTGGTTCCCTATTTTGCAAACCCATCTATAAGAACATAGGTCAGTTTGCAAAATCTGATTGGATTCACTAAAATGTAGTATACTTTTCTTTTAATTTTTTTTTTAGAGTTTTATATAGCGCGAACTAGACCCGAGACATCGGGTATCAGAGCGCTTTACATGAGCACCAGTTTCGTTACAGAAGGACACATTCATTTTTGTTAGGCATGGGGCGATTTAGGGGTCGATTCCGATTCGGGCCGGAAAAAGCACCGACCGACTCGGAGCCGGAAATTATACCGACCGACACGTACCTGTGGCGCCCGACACGCCAAGTACGATGCAAAGCGTGCAAAATCCGACCGACACGTACAGAACCCAAGCCGAACGACCGAGCCGCACGGAAAACAGCAATCCGGCCGGAAAAAGACGCGAATCGAACCGACCGACACGCACCCGGAACAAATCCGACCCGAAACGTACACGCGAACTCCAAACCGCAAAGTACGATGCAAAGCGCGAAAACCACGACCGAGTCGGACGGAGGACAAGCCGCCACGACCGACACGCATACAAAACCGAGCCGAAGCAACACTAAACACCGCGACCGACGCGTACGCAGCATAGAAAACTGCACAAACACAGCACGAACGAAACGGAGAACACCGTACGAGACAAATGCAGGGTCCGACTCGGTCACAAGAACGTTTCCAACATGCACAGACAGTACAAAGGAAAAATCACACAAAAAAAGGCCAAACAAGCAATTACAAAGCCAATAAATACTGGGGGGGTGGGGACAGAGAACAAAGACACACCCACAACTCCACCCATATAAAGGACACAAATCACAACCATGATCCTTTGCAAATGCCATTCCACTGCCAGCACCCAACAGACAGCAACCACACACCCACTGCTCATCCCTCACACAAGCCACACACCATCAGCACACCAACAAATACCTACCTCACATACACCCAGCAAAACACACACTCACACAACCTCACCTGCACACCAACACACACATCACTCACCATCACCACCCATCACCATGCCCCCAAGAAGAATCACAAGTTCCTAGATTGTGAATTGGAAGTCCTGGTAGAGCGAGATCCTCAGGGTAGAGCCACAGCTGTTTGGCGCACTGGTCCAACAGACCCCCATCTCCCAGAAAACCAAGATGTGGGAGAGGATCATCAACAGGGTGAACGTACAATCACCATGTCTGCGCACAAAGACCGACATCCAGAACAGGTGGTATGACGGGCGCAGGAGGGTCCGGGAGCTGCTCAAGAAAGACTACCTCCTGAGCCAATACACCGGCAGTGGCCCTCCTGCCAAGCCAGTATACCTCAGGCCCTGGGAGGAGAAGGTGCGGGCCATCCTTCCGCCAGTGAGCGTATATGGACTAGAGAACATCCCAGAGCCTGGTGAGTACACAACAAATGTACACAATATTCTGCCACAAAACACACACACATCACTGTCAAGGGAGAGTCAAACCATGCACTCATAGCAATTACACAGCAACCAGAACAGAATCATCCCAAAATGTGTATGTCAGTCAGATAAACACAACACATGCCATCAAAAAAGTTACATCCAACCGTGCCATCACATGTACAAACACAACTACAACTACAGCTAGGCAGTGGCACAAATAGAACTAACAAACACATCCAGACATGTAGCCACCACAACAACACCAACACACAGTGAAGACCACTGAAAGGAAGGAATTCTGTGTATGCTGGCCAAGTCAGTGTAGCCAATAGCATCATGGGAGTCGCAGTCACACATATTGCCCCCCCCACAACTGTCCCATCAACACCACCATGTACCATGCGCACATCACAGGGAGTGGAGAAGGACTCACAAGATGGCTGACACTGGCAACTGCTGTGGGGAGCACAAGGCCCTGCTGGGAACTGTGCACCAACAAACAGCAGGACACCACTGACTGACATCCTGAGAGACTACTTCCACTCCCTGCAATGCAAGCACGTTCCATGGTGGGAGATCTGGCTGGCTAGGTGGGAAGGAGGACTTGCAGCACTGACCATAGTCACAAGCACCTCCCCTCACACACCCCCTCAACACAAACTCCACAGAACCCACCTGGTAGAATGCAATGCCTCCCATCCTAACTCAAGATCCCACAAAGAACCACCACCCTGGGTTATGTTGTGTGAAGCACAGGGACACTCTTGGGACTTTTAGCCAAACAACTGCCAGGACAACACTCCCAGCCATCCTGTCAGCACAGCCAGCCCACCCCACAGGGAAGCAGAGTCAAAAGGAACGAAGCATGGGCATGCTGGGAAGGGGGGTGGAGGCAATAGCATGATGGGAGTTGTAGGCACAGATATTGCTCACCCTCACAATTGGCCCATCAACACCACTCTCAACCATGCCCACATCACAGGGAGTGGATAAGGACTCACAAGATGGCTGACACTGGGTACTGCTGTGGGGAGCACAAGGCCCTGCTGGGAATGTGCACCAACAAACAGCAGAACACCACTGACTGACATCCTGAGAGACAACTTCCACTCCCTGAAATGCAAGCACGTTCCATGGTGGGAGATCTGGCTGGCTGGGTGGGAAGGAGGACTTGCAGCACTGACCATAGTCACAAGCACCTCCCCTCACACACCCCCTCAACACAAACTCCACAGAACCCACCTGGTAGAATGCAATGCCTCCCATCCTAACTCAAGATCCCACAAAGAACCACCACCCTAGGTTATGTTGTGTGAAGCACAGGGACACTCTTGGGACTTTTAGCCAAACAACTGCCAGGACAACACTCCCAGCCATCCTGTCAGCACAGCCAGCCCACCCCACAGGGAAGCAGAGTCAAAAGGAAGGAAGCATGGGCATGCTGGGAAGGGGGTGGAGGCAATAGCATGATGGGAGTCGTAGTCACAGCTCTACATCCCCCACCACATGGCCCAGCAAGCTCACACTCACGCATGCACATCCCACAGAGAGTGGAAAGGCCCATCAAAGATGTCTGACACTGTTGCTGTGTCGTGGGGAGCACAAGGGCATGCTGGGAACTGCACACCAACCAACAGCAGGACACCACTGTCAGCCATCTTGCCATTGCTCTCACACCCACACATACTGAACTCCCCACAAAAGCAAGTAAGTATGGGAATGCTGTCAAGTGGGGTGGAGGCAATAGCATGATGGGAGTGGCAGTCACAGATATTGGTCACCCTCACAACTGGCCCATCAACACCACCCTGAACCATGCTCACATCACAGGGAGTGGAGAAGGATTCACAAGATGGCTGACACTGGCTACTGCTGTGGGGAGCACAAGGGCATGCTGGGAACTGCACACCAACCAACAGCAGGACACCACTGTCAGCCATCTTGCCATTGCCCTCACACCCACACACACTGAACTCCCCACAAAAGCAAGTAAGTATGGGAATGCTGGCAAGTGGGGTGGAGACAATAGCATGATGGGAGTGGCAGTCACAGATATTGGTCACCCCACAACTTTCCCATCAACACCACCCTGAACCATGCTCACATCACAGGGAGTGGAGAAGGACTCACAAGATGGCTGACACTGGCTACTGCTGTGGGGAGCACAAGGGTATGCTGGGAACTGCACACCCACCAA
Organism: Calotriton arnoldi; assembly: GCA_963921515.1. Classification (NCBI taxonomy): domain Eukaryota; kingdom Metazoa; phylum Chordata; class Amphibia; order Caudata; family Salamandridae; genus Calotriton; species Calotriton arnoldi. The sequence continues at coordinate 470,264 of CAWUFW010011837.1, forward strand.
CAGCAGGACACCACTGTCAGCCATCTTGCCATTGCCCTCACACCCACACACACTGAACTCCCCACAAAAGCAAGTAAGTATGGGAATGCTGGCAAGTGGGGTGGAGGCAATAGCATGATGGGAGTGGCAGTCACAGATATTGGTCACCCCCACAACTGTCCCATCAACACCACCCTGAACCATGCTCACATCACAGGGAGTGGAGAAGGACTCACAAGATGGCTGACACTGGCTACTGCTGCGGGGAGCACAAGGCCCTGCTGGGAACTGTGCACCAACAAACAGCAGGACACCACTGACTGACATCCTGAGAGACAACTTCCACTCCCTGCAATGCAAGCACGTTCCATGGTGGGAGATCTGGCTGGCTGGGTGGGAAGGAGGACTTGCAGCACTGACCATAGTCACAAGCACCTCCCCTCACACACCCCCTCAACACAAACTCCACAGAACCCACCTGGTAGAATGCAATGCCTCCCATCCTAACTCAAGATCCCACAAAGAACCACCACCCTGGGTTATGTTGTGTGAAGCACAGGGACACTCTTGGGACTTTTAGCCAAACAACTGCCAGGACAACACTCCCAGCCATCCTGTCAGCACAGCCAGCCCACCCCACAGGGAAGCAGAGTCAAAGGAAGGAAGCATGGGCATGCTGGGAAGGGGGGTGGAGGCAATAGCATGATGGGAGTCGTAGGCACAGCTCTACATCCCCCACCACATGGCCCAGCAAGCTCACACTCACGCATGCACATCCCACAGAGAGTGGAAAGGCCCATCAAAGATGTCTGACACTGTTGCTGTGTCGTGGGGAGCACAAGGGCATGCTGGGAACTGCACACCAACCAACAGCAGGACACCACTGTCAGCCATCTTGCCATTGCCCTCACACCCACACACACTGAACTCCCCACAAAAGCAAGTAAGTATGGGAATGCTGGCAAGTGGGGTGGAGGCAATAGCATGATGGGAGTGGCAGTCACAGATATTGGTCACCCTCACAACTGGCCCATCAACACCACCCTGAACCATGCTCACATCACAGGGAGTGGAGAAGGACTCACAAGATGGCTGACACTGGCTACTGCTGTGGGGCGCACAAGGCCCTGCTGGGAACTGTGCACCAACAAACAGCAGGACACCACTGACTGACATCCTGAGAGACAACTTCCACTCCCTGCAATGCAAGCACAGTCCATGGTGGGATAACTGACTGGCTGGGTGGGTGGGAAGGAGGGCCGGCTGTCAACCAAATACAACCAATGCAGACCATGTGCACACCCCAACAAATACATAGAAATGCCCAAATAATGCAGGACAATGTGCCACACCAAAATCAACCCCTGACTGTGACGACTTAGGACAATGCAATGTACAGGCCCGCACCCAGAGGCACAGTCACAACTGTCAGGTGTGTCAACCATTGATGCCTGCAGAAACATAACATACATTGTGTGTGTCTCCCAAAAACAAGTGATGATGGGGACACAGCAGCAGACGCTGAGGAGTCCCAGTCCCAAGAGGATGCGGAGCTCACTGGTGTCGTACAGCCTCTGCCCTCCTCGGACGAAGAAGACCAACCTGGCACATCCGGTGCAAGTCTACATGCAGCACCAGCAGGACCACCAGCTGCAGCACCAGCAGGACCACCAGCTGCACCCCCTGCACCCACCCCTCCAACGACTGTCACCACAAATACCATCCCTGCCGACATGGACAGAACAAGGAGCAACACCAGCACAGGGACCCTGGACCAACCTGGGGCCATGGACACCACCACCAACCCCCAAGGTGGACCAGGGTCATCTGTGCGTGCCACTGTACGCACTGCACATGTCAGCAGGGGTGGTGGGAGGGGTGGGAGACAGAGGTCGCTGCTTGCAGAGGTTGCTGGTGTGCATGATGACCCACAACTGGTACGCATAGCTGATGCGTACCAGTCCAGCACCGGAGACCTCAGCCAGGTAGTGGGGCTCCTCAGAGACATGAAACAGCAGCAGGCTGCCCATCATGCCCGCTTGGACTCTCACATGTCCCACGTGGAGTCACACATGTCCCGCGTGGACTCACACATGTCCGCGTGGAGTCCAAGTGGGATGCACTGCATGAGATGACGGCGGTGCACAGGGACATTTTACAATGCCTCCGCCAGATGAACAGCAACCAGTCCACACCTCCCTGTGTGCCAACAACATCTGGTGCTGCCCAAACTGCAACTGCCACAGGGAGGGAGGATGACTCTGGCGGAGAGTCCCCTGCACCGCAGCAGCCTGTACTTGAGGGGCCCCCAAGAAGAGGGGTCGTCCGAAGAGGGGCAAGTGAGAGGCCGATGGCCAAGCGCAACTCCCAGGAAGCCTGAACCTGTTCTGGATGTTCACCTTTGTGCACAGAATGTTCACCCTGTTGACGGCAACACTACTCCCACACATTGCATGGGGAGTACAAGTTGGACCAATGTCTCAGACAACTGTGGCCCCGATACTGGGGATTTTGTCTACCAGGACTTTCAATTCACCTAGGAACTTCTGATTGCAAGATTTATGTACAGCACTACCCATCCTATGCACAATTCACACAAATGTATCACAATAAACACACTAATACACCATACTTGCCTCTGTTGTGATTCCAACATGGGTGCTGTTATGGGGATGATGAACTGCAAAATTACACTGTGTATGCGAACTGCAACAGCAAGTACAACACAGGCATGTGAGTAAAGGCAACGTGACACATATGAGTGAGACACACCACCAGGGCTACACAACACATACACACCTAGGCCATCTGACTCATTGCCTACACTGATGTTGCCAGGGAAGACGGTGCAATGCACAGACACCACACCCATTCCCAGTTGTAGTCAAGTAGCACACAGGTGCAGTAAGCAAATGGCAGTCAAATGTGTGACCACAGACAACGCACATCACAAAGTGAAGCACAGGTTTATTACACAGTTGCAACATGTCGTAACCACTACAGATGCAAGGTAATCCCACCTGGCAGCGGGCACACAGTCAACAACTGTAGACAGAAGGAAGTCCATGGGTGTGGCGCACATCACCTGTAGGGACACAACAGCTACCACCCTGAAAGTGCAATCACGTCGTCGGTGGACACAGTTGACCAAACGAATCTGAAAGTACCCTGTGAAGGACAGAAATGACACACAGTCAAAAGCAATGGAGAACAGGACAGAACAGCAAAACTCATGCACAATACATGTTACAAGATACCCACCCAGAACCAAGTTAGCATGTCAACACTGTTGGGGAGTACAGCCCACCTGTAAGCACACATCGCAACACACATCCAGTCAAGTAGCCCATGGACACACTCCAACAGCACCAGAGCACCACCTACACATATCATGCCAACTCACATCATTGACATGACACCTCAGGATACTCACATTCAGCTAAAGAAGTTGTTGATGAGCTGTGTGCGGACATCACCCTCATCATCATCATCATCATCATCATCGTCACTGGCATCGTGGTCCAGGCCAGGATCCTCCACAGGTGGCGGATGTTGGTCATTGTCATCCTGGATGAGAGGCAACTCCTTCCGCACTGCCAGGTTGTGGAGCATGCAGCAGACGATGATAATCTTGCACACTTTCGCAGGGGCATATGGGAGGGACCAGCCGGTCTTGTCCAGGCAGCGGAAGCGGCTCTTCAGGAGACCAAATGTCCGCTCAATCACTCTCCTCGTCCGACCATGTGCCTCATTGTAGCGCATCTGGGCTGGTGTCACAGGGTTCCTGAGGGTGTCAGCAACCACGGCATGTTGGGGTATCCCGAGTCACCTACGGACAGACAAGTGCACATTAGCTGACTTGGAAAAGTGGGCGGAATACTACAGATCAGATCACACACAATGGCACAAAGTCAGTACACACCGACAAGCCAGGCACGCTGGTTCTGCATCTGTGCCATCATCCTGGGGATGCGACTACTCCTCATCACAAAGGCATCGTGTGCTGAACCAGGGAAACGGGCACACACGTGTGTGATGGTCATATCTGCAAGACACACCACCAGTGCATTGACCGAGTGGTAGTGCTTGCGGTTCCTGTAGGCCTGCTCCTGGGCCTGTGGTGGTACCAAAGCCACATGTGTCCCATCAATGGAGCCAATGACATGCGGCATCCTCCCCAGGGCATAAAAGTCACTCTTCACGTCAGTGAGTCGTCGCAGTCTAGGGAAATAGATGTACCGTTTCAGGAATAGCAACATTGCCGCCAAAACATCGCGGAGCACACGGCTCAACATGGTCTGTGACATCCCACCAGCATTCGCCACAGTATGTTGGAAGGTACCGGTGGCAAAGAAGTGTAGGGCTGCCATCACCTTCACCTTGGGGGTCAGCGCTGTAGGATACGGCCGGCCAGGCTGCAAATGTGGGGCCAACTGCACTGCCAAATCCTCAATCAGCTGCCTGGTGAAGTGGTACCGTCGGATGCTGTCCCGTTCCACCATCGTTGCCAGGTCTGGGAATGGTCGATGGACAGCAGGAGCCCTGCAGTGCAGAGGAGAAGTAAGCAAGATTGTCAGTCAGCCCACATATGCGGCATTGAACACACTCAATATCCCAACATACATCATTATGAGGCACAACTACATGAAGTGTGCAGTTCCGTAAGGACATGTATGGTACATACATGGCCAACATCTGTCATCACGGTCCAACAAGTGGCATCAATTAGTCCCAGGTTGGCCCATTGGATATCATGAGGCCGTGTCACAGTTCCCATCTCCTGCTGCCGTGTCACAATCACCCCCACAGTGACATGTGAGGACAGATGTGCCCCAGGCATCACAGCTCAACGACAGGTACATTCCCAGGGACCCTGTATTGCCACATGGACACTGGCATTACATGGAGTATCATGTATACACCACAGCAAAACAACCATGACCCCCACAGGTAGTAGTCCCACTTGCCTCTGCAGGACAGACATGGACGTCTGTGACACACACACGCACAACATCAAAGTCCATGCACACACAACGTGGATGTGGAGACTGTCTCCCATTGTGCACATGAAATCAGAGACATTGTAAACACTACATGCACACAGACTGTGGAGGACCATCACTATTGTGCCACTGGGACACCCTGGCTCAAACATACCGTCCCACATGGGACTCACAGGGTATGTGACATGACATACACATACACCACCGTGAAATGTGACCATGGCACATGCACAGATATGAACAGTTGCACATCACAGTGGTCATGTACACGTAACACCCAGGATCCTGTCCCCATGAACACGTGCACAGCCTGGGGGTGGCTGCCCCCAGGTGACACCCACAGGACAACATGTACACCAACATACACACAATAGGAAATGCAGCCTTACATGCCTTATGATACAGTTTGGACAGGCTGTCGTGTTGTAGGTGTGCCCCTCACTCCCTGGGAGCTATCTGTGGCTGGCATATGTCCATCTGAGACAGGCATGGTGACATATGCCAGTCACTTGTACAGGGATGCGTTGAACAGCAATGGACCGATCGGTGCCCCCGGCCGGCCCATTGCATTCAATGTGTGCGGTGCACGCGTTGTACCCCTGTACGCGTTGAACAGCAATGGACCGATCGGTGCCCCGGCCGGCCCATTGCATTCAATGTGTGCGGGTACGCGTTGTACCCCTGTACGCGTTGAACAGCAATGGACCGATCGGTGCCCCCAGCCGGCCCATTGCATTCAATGTGTGCGGGTACGCGTTGTACCCCTGTACGCGTTGAACAGCAATGGACCGTTCGGTGCCCCGGCCGGCCCATTGCATTCAATGTGCGGGTACGCGTTGTACCCCTGTATGCGTTGATCAGCAATGGACCGATCGGTGCCCCGGCGGCCCATTGCATTTAATGTGTCGCGAGTGCAGCGTTGTACCCCTATACGCGTTGAACAGCAATGGACCGATCGGTGCCCCGGCCAGCCCATTGCATTCAATGTGTGCGAGTGCAGCGTTGTACCCCTGTGCGCGTTGAACTGCAATCGACCGATCGGTGCCCCGGCCCATTGCATTCAATGTGTGTGGATGCAGCGTTGTACCCCTGTGCGCGTTGATCAGCAATGGACCGATTGGTGCCCCGGCCGGCCCATTGCATTCAATGTGTGCGGGTGCGCGTTGTACCCTATGCGCGTTGAACAGCAATGGACCGATCGGTGCCCCGGCCGGCCCATTGCATTCAATGTGTGCGGGTGCGCGTTGTACCCCTATGCGCGTTGATCAGCAATGGACCGATCGGTGCCCCGGCCGGCCTATTGCATTCAATGTGTGCGAGTACGCGTTGTACCCCTATGCAGCGTTGAACAGCAATGGACCGATCGGTGCCCCCGGCCGGCCCATTGCATTCAATGTGTGCGAGTGCAGCGTTGTACCCCTGTACGCGTTGATCAGCAATGGACCGATCGGTGCCCTCGGCCGGCCCATTGCATTCAATGTGTGTGAGTACGCGTTGTACCCCTGTACGCGTTGAACAGCAATGGACCGATCGGTGCCCCGGCCGGCCCATTGCATTCAATGTGTGCGGGTACGCGTTGTACCCTATGCGCGTTGAACTGCAATGGACCGATCGGTGCCCCGGCCGGCCCATTGCATTCAATGTGTGCGGGTACGCGTTGTACCCCTATGCGCGTTGAACAGCAATGGACCGATCGGTGCCCCGGCCGGCCCATTGCATTCAATGTGTGCGGGTGCGCGTTGTACCCCTGTACGCGTTGTACTGCAATGGACCGATCGGTGCCCCCGGCCGGCCCATTGCATTCAATGTGTGCGGGTACGCATTGTACCCTGTACGCGTTGTACAGCAATGGACCGATCGGTGCGCACCCATTGACAATGGCCTTGCCTGGCAACGGACGCGTTTTGAATTTCGAACGAGTCGGTTGCTGGAAATTCAGTTGGTCACCCACAACAATGTTGCAAAATCATGTATGTCATGAAGTTGAAGATTTGAAGGATGCTGTGGGCGTGTATTGGTGCTGCTATTCCATGGATTGGCCAGATTCAGAAGATGCAAACGACTTGGACCTATCACTTTGGACACAAGGGACAGTATCTGCCTCTCCAGCACATATATATTGCTGGCTGTTCCCCTGAGAGCTCACTTGCCTGCACTACATGCTCCAGGACGACATCTGCCACTACACTGCTGCTGTCTCTGCCCCTCTGGACCCTGCAATGGCACGTACTGTGGAGAGAGCCCCAGCCTTCAGCCTTGAGGAGAACCAGGCCCTGCTGGACAGCCTACTTCCACAGTACAGCAAGCTGTATGGGACACCAGGGGAGCAGGTGAGTGTTCTGTGCACTGCCTTTCTGAATGTGCATTTTGTCTGACTAGCAAGGCTGAAAGTCTGCACGCCACTGGCTAGCAGGCTCACTGAGTAGTTGTCACCCCCCATAGTGTGTAGTGACATGCACTGGACAGGTATGGTGCAGTGACAGTGCATTTGAACAAGGTTTTACTTCCCATGCAATGATGTAGTGACGTCTGGCAAACTGTCCATGGGCAGCTTTGCACTGCCTGTGTACATCATGTGCCCCTGTGATTGAGACATGTATATACAACTGTGTCATGCACGGATATGTTGCATGTGTAGTAATGGCCTTTTCACTTTGTCATCCTGACAGGTTAATGCCCATCGGAAGCACGAGATCTGGAAGGACATCGTCTGGGCTGTCCGGTCCGTGGGGGTCTACAAGCGCCGGATCCGCAACTGCCAGAAGAGGTGGCAGGACCTTCGGGGCTGGACCCGGAGGATTGCACGGGTCCAGCTGAAGCTGTCGCCTCCTCGCAGGAGGGGCGGAACACGGACCCTGACCCCCACATGCTCCAGATCCTGGCGGTGGTGTTTCCAGACCTGGATGGGCAGCTGAAGGCCAGACAGCAGCAAGGAGGGGGTGAGTCAAAGACTGCACTGTGAACTCTGTATTACATGCTTTGTGCCCTCCTCTGGCCTGGTTCAACTGCCACAGTGCAGCAGTCATGTTGTCCAGGAGCCATGTCCCTCTATTGTGCACTGCCCACTCCTCATCTGATACCCAGGTGTGGCCCTTACATTCAGGGAATTGTGTCACTTGGGACTGTGTCCTTGCAGTTTGCTTCACTAAAGGTGGGGGACAGCATCTGTTTCCCTAACTCTGTTGTGGGCATCATGGGTGGGTCCATTGTTCACACAACGCCTGTGTTCGGACATGTAATCTGCGTGTTGCTTTGATATGCGGTCCACTTTCTGAGCTGAGCCACCACATGTGCCTGGGGTATGTGGCACACGCCCATGCAGCGGGTGGGAACAATGTTTGGGCCCCAGGAGTGTGCAGATTACGTGTGTCACACATACATAGCCAGCTATCCACTGTCCAGGGCTCATCCCTCATTCATGTGGGGCAGGACAGTCATGCCTACTCCAGGCCATGCAATGCACTCTGTACTCCCACTCCCGTGTATCAGCTGACACATTGTGCGCAGTGATTTGACCCCTCAGGTGTCTGCCTCTGTGTCAGTGTGCTGTGGATTAGTTGCCAGGACTGCTGGGGTGTTTCTTGGTAGGGGCTCAGCATGCCACTGGAGATGTGACCATAGGAGACGATACTTGTGTGTCACATAGGTGTTTGATCAGCTGCCCGTGCAGACTGGGGTATGCGAATGTGAAGTTCAGGCAGCTGTTCCCCATTCACAGCAGATTGTGAGGGGCTCAGGTTCAGAGGGTAGTGTCACAGGTCTCCCATATGTCCAATCGGTATGACCTGGACAGATGAGGGTTAAGATGATGTGTTGTGTGGGGGATGTACATGTGCACTTGTGCAGCTCCAGGACTTGCATTCCCCATGACCTACTATTGTGACACAGTGCAGAGTGTTGTTGTCTGGCTGCCAAGTCATACATCACTGAGACAGTGATGTATGACTTAGCAGTCATGCTTCCGCCATGGCATGTGTCTACTTATTGGTGATCCTGCAGGGAGTGACATGTGCTACATGCACACCATTGTGGCGATGGCTATCAGGACATGGGTGCATCATGGTGTCTGTCGCTGGTATGCATCACATGCATTTCCTATTTGACTCTGGGCATCCCTTTCATCCGGAAACCTGTACTGACTCAGTGGCAAGAGTTGTGATGTGTGCATGTCCACATGCTACACCGTGTCCTCTGCACTGTCCAACTACTGTGTAGTTGGTGCATGTGTCCACACTGGGGTGTTGCAATCCAACAGACACCAGACAGATGGGTGCAAGGCCATGTGGGATGTGAGTGCCATGGTTGGCATCAGACTGACAATTGGCTTCTCCTGTTCAGTTAGGGCACTTTTAGCAATGTACAACTAATGATGCCAGGGCTTGCTCTGTAATGTGCTGTGCTCACAGTGGTGTGTGCGTTTGGTGCAGGTGACTGATGTCTGTCTGTTTCCCCATTGTTTGCAGATACATCCACGGCCACGGAAGGGGACAGCTCCACGGACCAGGAGGAGCCGGAGAGCCAGACTGGGTCAGCAGCTGAGGAGTGGTCGGAGGGACCCAGTGGCACGGAGGGCGAGGGAGCCACACGGAGGAGTCCTCAGCACCATCCACCTCAGCTGAGGACCAGAGCAACTCGGAGGATGACTCCCTTATGGAGGCGGGTGTCAGCAGCCACCACACCCCAGCTAGTGTTGCTGTCCCCGCCACCACCAGCACCACCACCGCCCTCCCATCGGCTCCCATTCCCCAGGTCCGTGGAGGCTCCCATGTTCGGGAGCGTGTCTCCTTTGGGCCAGGCACCGCACCCCCTGCCCCTGTGTCCCCTGCTGCCCTGAGTGAGGAGTCTGTGTACCTCCTTCGCCAGCTCCATGTAGGGCAGACAGCCATGCTGAGTGTCCTCCATGCGCACACCGCTCTGTTGACTCAGCTGGTGTCGTTCATGGAGGGCATCTCATCGGGCATGTCTGACCTACAGAGGGGCAATAGGTCCATGGACTCCTCCCTGACGGCAGCAGTGTCCCTCCTCAGACAGTCCCTCACCCCTCCTGCCTCTGCTCCATCCACACTCCCCAGCACCTTACCCGTCCCAAGCACACACACACCGGCACAGGCACACACCAGCACACACACATCCAGCACACAGACACACACGCCACAAACAAAACGCATACGCACGCACAGTCAGGGGACTGAAACCAGACTCACAGGGGATGGGGCCCTGGAACACACACACGCATCCACGAGCACTGCGCAGTCCTCAGTTGCCTCTCCCTCCAAAACACCCTCCCTTGCCTCACCTGCAACCCCAAAGACCCAGCACCTCTTCCTCAGTGACCTCGGCCTCTTCCCCTCCGATCCAGCTGCTCCAGCATCCAGGGGGAAGAGGAAGCCCACCCACACGGAGCAGAGTGCCCCTCGCCCCCGGACACCCTCCCCCAGGCGCAGACAGACTGAGGCCCCCACCCGCAAGTCCCCCCGGAGTCGTAAGAGCAAGACCCCGCCGCCACCCTGCAGCTCAGGCACCAGGTCTCCTTCCTCCATCCCTCAGGCCCCCACTCCACAGGTGCCCCCACCACACCCGCCCCAGGTTCCCCCACCCACAGATATACCATCCCCAAGAGGATCCGGCCTTCTCCCCTGCCACTTGCTCTCCCGGCACCACACCCCCGCTGCGCTTGTCTGTGCCACTGATGTGGTGAGGGTGTCCTCCCCCTCTGTCCAGCCCACCTTGCCTGTTCCCCATTCTCCTCCCCTGGTGGTAGGCACTGCAGTGGAGTCCACTACCACCCTGTCTGACTTGGGCACTGCAGTGGCGGACCTGTCCACTCTATCTGCAGGGTCCACTGCAGTCGTGCCGGCACCCACAACATCTGAGTCATGCCCCCCAGTTGTGCCGGCACACACCATGTCAGACACCTCCACTGCAGTTGTCAGTGGCTCTCCAGCACCCACCACCCCTTCCCTGCTTCCTCCTGGTGAGCCCTGATCCTGTCCCTGCGGTGCCTGGCCTGCCCCCCGTTGCCCCTCCTAGTGGATTGTCCCTGGTTTTGTGCAGGCATGCGTAGGGTGACATCTGCCACTGTCACCAAGTTTGGACTTTGACAATGGACTGGCCATTGGCCTTTGTGTTTTTCCTGGACTTTGTTTTCATTCCACACATATGCTGAATAAAGCAACTTTCTGTTCTCTAGTGCTTATGCTTCTGATGTACATGTTGTTGATGATGCTAACCATGCCCTTGCTGCAGTGATGGTGATATTTGGTCTCATGATAATGAAGTGTTACTGTGCAGGAACCCATGTGGTCCAGGGGGAATGTGTCCTATCCTGTGGTGTATCCATGTCATCCATAGCAGCATCTGAGGGTGTCATGTGTTCAGTATTTGGCAATGGGATTTCCTACTTAGATTAGCTATTTCACATCTGTGGCTTCCACCCCTGCACATCTGTTGTGCCTGCCATTGTTCAATTCGTCTACTTCCCTGACCGTGTGGCCATCTCCACTGGACATGCAGGTTTGGGCATCAATGGGGAAGGACTCATCCGTGTAGTCAGTGCAACATTGCTATACAAGTGTGTTGGATCTGTGCTGATGATTCCGTTGGCACTTCCATGACCAGGCTGATGTGACGGGAGCCCTCATTTGGTGCTAATTGTTGATTGTGTGACCAAGTGCTCAGCTGACATGATGGGGCCCTACTGAGGCAACATATGGCACAGCTTTCCTCACACAGGAGTGGAGTCCCCTCATGGCAGTGTGTACTCCTGTGACATTGCCTGTGCCCAAGGTGTGTGTTGTATGTGCATGTCTGTGTGTTCACTTCCGTTTAGCTGTGCATGCTGTGTTCCCTAGTGTTGTACCTGTTTGTGATGCTTGCTGAGTTGACCTATGTTCCCCCAAAGTCTTCTCCCTGGGTTCTCTGTGATGTGGGTGCATGGCACATTACTGGTCATCAGGGTGTCACCCATAGGTGTGTTTGCTGTCAGGGCTGAGTTTGTGTGCAGACGCAGATGGGTCACAGTCAGGTTTCCCCTTGGCACTTGTTGTTTGCCCCTGTCATGTGATTTCCAGTTTGTGTTATCTTTCAGTGATTGTGACACGTTGTGTGTGGGACTGCTGGCACTCCTCAGGGTCCGGGCTGCAATGTTGGTTGTTGTCTATGTGTGTTCTTTGTGGGTGACCTTGGCTTCTTCATTGGTGTGTGACTGTGGCTGGGATCCCATTGGTTGGTGTGGTATTGCCGTCATGTCCATGTACAGCGTAGTGTGCAGTGTGTCAGACATTCAGGAGTGTTGTTGAGTGGCCATGTGTGATGTGTTTCTGCACCTTGGTTCCCACCCACCACCCTGGAATAGTCATGGGTGCATGTGCAATGTCACCAGTGCATGTGTGCTTCACTGCTGCACATTGTTGGAGGTCGAGGGTGTGGTGTTGAGTGTGTGCAGATGAGTTGTTGCCCGGCTAGGCCCCTGCCTCCATGTTGGCCTTGGCTTACTGGCCATGCTGATTGATTTGTGCTTGTGTAGGTGTGATGGTAGTTTGTTGCTCAGGACACATGACTGTGGTTCACAGTGTGAACCACATTTAGCTTTGTCATCACAGTGGGATTGTAATGCAGCCCAGGGTCACCACATTGTGGGGGCCCTGGGGGTGGTGCTGTGGTGTGTCTGTGTCTTGCTGTGTCAGTTGCTGTTCCTACGTGCCTGTGTGACATGTGTGATTTGTGCTCCCTCTCATCTGACAATGCCTGCTTGCCCACATAGGGGATTTGGATCCATGAGTTACCTTTGTGTGGCACTGTATGCACATCTGTATGATTGGTATTCAGGTCTCCTCATGTGTTGTGTGGTTGCCTGGGGACACTGGCACCCCCCTCACCTGTTGTGTATGATGTGCAGTGTGGGTCTACCTGTTTGTGTTTGTGCATCTGCACCACTGCATTGGCATATCTTGGGTGTGCCATTGGCTGTATGTAGTTTGGTGGGTTTCCCCTGCTGTCCCTGGGACTCCTAGGTCATCGGTCAGCACAATGATCATGGTTTGTGTGTCCCATTGCTGCCATGGTATGGTATCTGTTCACCTCACATCTGCAATCTCCACAGGGTATCTGCATTTGTGTGCCCATTGGTGCGAATATGTGGGTCTGCATTCTGATGGTCACTTCTGTCATTGTGTCATTGATGAATGTTGACAGTGTCAGCCCCATGGGTGTTGTTTGTCTGCACATGGCCAAAGGTATGTCTTATTTGCACTGCAGTATTTGGCTCACCCAATTTATGTTGCAATGGGACACATACACTACTTTGCCACTGATGTGTTTTTGTTCTGTGACCAGGAATCATCCATGCAGTTTGGCAGTTGCAGCTCTTTCTTTGTCAACACTTACCTTTTGGTCACTGTGATGATGGGGGTTTAGACCCCATTGCCACAATGTTCAAAAGGTGCTTCAGCTATGGACCCCACACTTACCTTTTGGTCACTGTGATGATGGGGGTTTGGACCCCATTGCCACACTGTTCAAAATGTGCTTCAGCTATGGACCCCACACTTACCTTTTGGTCACTGTGATGATGGGGTTTGGACCCCATTGCCACACTGTTCAAAATGTGCTTCAACTATGGACCCCACACTTACCTTTTGGTCACTGTGATGATGGGGGTTTAGACCCCATTGCCACAATGTTCAAAAGGTGCTTCAGCTATGGACCCCACACTTACCTTTTGGTCACTGTGATGATGGGGGTTTAGACCCCATTGCCACAATGTTCAAAGGTGCTTCAGCTATGGACCCCACACTTACCTTTTGGTCACTGTGATGATGGGGGTTTGGACCCCATTGCCACAATGGTCATGGCCTGCTTGCATTGTGGGGCCACACACATATATGTGTGGCACATGTGCTAGGGGTTCGGTGTTGTAGGCATTTGACACAGTCTACACACGCTTGTCATGGTGTTGGGGGATGTCTTTTTCTTGCATTCCCTAGGTTGTGGTGTGCTGGTTGTGTCATGCATTGTCCATCCTATGAGTGGGGGTGGTAGTGGTGATAGGCATCCAGCCCCCCCTGCGTGAGGGTGGTAGTAGTGGTAGGCATCCAGCCCCCCCTGGCTAAGGGTGGTAGTAGTCGTAGGCATCCAGCCCCCCCTGGGTGAGGGTGGTAGTAGTGGTAGGCATCCAGCCCCCCTGGCTAAGGGTGGTAGTAGTGGTAGGCATCCAGCCCCCTGGCTAAGGGTGGTAGTAGTGGTAGGCATCCAGCCCCCCTGGGTGAGGGTGGTAGTAGTGGTAGGCATCCAGCCCCCTGGCTAAGGGTGGTAGTAGTGGTAGGCATCCAGTCCCCCTGGGTGAGAGTGGTAGTAGTGGTAGGCATCCAGCCCCTCTGGCTAAGGGTGGTAGTAGTGGTAGGCATCCAGCCCCCCTGGGTGAGGGTGGTAGTAGTGGTAGGCATCCAGCCCCCTGGCTAAGGGTGGTAGTAGTGGTAGGCATCCAGCCCCCTGGCTAAGGGTGGTAGTAGTGGTAGGCATCCAGCCCCCTGGCTAAGGGTGGTAGTAGTGGTGGGCATCCTGCCCCCCTGGCTAAGTGTGGTAGTAGTGGTAGGCATCCAGCCCCCCTGGCTGAGGGTGGTAGTAGTGATAGGCATCCAGCCCCCTGGGTGAGGGTGGTAGTAGTGGTAGGCATCCAGCCCCCTGGCTAAGGGTGGTAGTAGTGGTAGGCATCCAGCCCCCTGGCTAAGGGTGGTAGTAGTGGTAGGCATCCAGCCCCCTGGGTAAGGTGGTAGTAGTGGTAGGCATCCAGCCCCCTGGGTGAGGGTGGTAGTAGTGGTAGGCATCCAGCCCCCTGGGTGAGGGTGGTAGTAGTGGTAGGCATCCAGCCCCCTAGCCAAGGGTGGTAGTAGTGGTAGGCATCCAGCCCCCTGGCTAAGGGTGGTGGTAGGCATCCAGCCCCCTGGCTAAGGGTGGTAGTAGTGGTAGGCATCCAGCCCCCTGGGTAAGGGTGGTAGTAGTGGTAGGCATCCAGCCCCCTGGGTGAGGTTGGTAGTAGTGGTAGGCATCCAGCCCCCTGGCTAAGGGTGGTGGTAGGCATCCAGCCCCCTGGCTAAGGGTGGTAGTAGTGGTAGGCATCCAGCCCCCTGGGTAAGGGTGGTAGTAGTGGTAGGCATCCAGCCCCCCTGGGTGAGGGTGGTAGTAGTGGTAGGCATCCAGCCCCCCTGGCTAAGGGTGGTAGTAGTGGTAGGCATCCAGCCCCCTGGCTAAGGGTGGTAGTAGTGGTAGGCATCCAGCCCCCTGGGTGAGGGTGGTAGTAGTGGTAGGCATTCAGCCCCCTGGGTGAGGGTGGTAGTAGTGGTAGGCATCCAGCCCCCTGGCTAAGGGTGGTAGTAGTGGTAGGTATCCAGCCCCCCTGGGTGAGGGTGGTAGTAGTGGTAGGCATCCAGCCCCCACTGGGTGAGGGTGGTAGTAGTGGTAGGCATCCAGCCCCCTGGGTGAGGGTGGTAGTAGTGGTAGGCATCCAGCCCCCCTGGGTGAGGGTGGTAGTAGTGGTAGGCATCCAGCCCCCTGGGTGAGGGTGGTAGTAGTGGTAGGCATCCAGCCCCCCTGGGTGAGGGTGGTAGTAGTGGTAGGCATCCAGCCCCCTGGGTAGGGGTGGTGGTGCGCATTCAGGCCCCTGTGTGCATATGTGGCATTGGTGATGGGCATCCCGCCCCTATGGTGCTGCTGTTGCTGGTGTAAGTATATTCTGCATCCCTCTGTGTGTGTGTGATGTGTCGTGTACGTGTTGTATGTGTTTTGTGGTTGGTGTCTGACTTACCTTCTGCGCCGTACGCGTCCGTGCCTGTTCCGGTAGTAAATGTAGAATATTGGTATGATCGGCACGAAGGGATTCATGGTTGGTTCGTGTCGTTCGTCCTTCTCGTTGCTTGCGTCGTCCTCGTCGCTTCGCCTCGTCCTCGTCGCTGGCGTGTTCGTCTCGTAGCCGTGGATTGTGTTGTGGCGCGAATCGGAGCTTATGTGCGCCTCTCCCGGATGCGTTGACGTGCCGTGCGTAGCGACGGGTTCGGCGCGTCACGGGAAGCGCATCGTACTTGTTCGGCCGGACGGAGCTGCATTTTCCCTTCCGTGCGACTTCGATTCTGCGTTTCCGGATTCGCCTCGGTCGGAGTACAGGACCTGGATTGGGTGAGTACGTCTCGGCCGGATTCTTTGCTGTTGTGCGCATCGTACTTACTCGTTCGGTGTGCTGTACGGATCGGTCGGGAAACAGGCATTCGCATGGCTTTTTTCCCGACCGAATGGTATTGGGTGCGCCTCCGACCGAGATCGGAATCGGCCCCTATGTGATTTGCCCAGAATCACAGGATGTTGAGCGTCCCTGCCCGAGACTCGAACCCCGTTCACCAGCTTCGAGGCCAACCGCTCTAGGCCTATTCTGAGCCTAATTTATTCAGAATTCATGCAATGCAGCGCTGCAACCAAAGTTGCATGAAAGAGAGAGACAGTGCTGGACTGACTATCAGGCATTCTTGCATTGCCACCTGGGCTGAGTGTGTGGACCATTGTTTTGGTCTTGTGAGCCATGACAGGCCCAAAAACACCAGCCCATACACTGACTCTTTCAAACCGGCCCACCTAGTAGTGTCAGAGTAGTGCCGGAGTGTCTGACAGGCCAGTCCAGCACTGGCGAGTGAACATGCCAGCATCACCTCCACTAAGATATGGTGCTGTTACTTTACTCTCTTTCCCAGTGCTGGTGCACTTTAGACTGCCTTGCACCACTCATACACCCTTGCATCCTTCTGCATGATATCTAGCATAGGCTTAGTATGGTAAGGATGACCCTTCCGTACAAAATACTATGCTTGGATAAAGTTTAAAACTTTCCCATTACATATGTGTGCTGCACATTAGAACACACATTCGAAGTTTGAAAAGTTTTGAGAGAAAAAACTTTTTTCAAACGTTATGGTTGCCTCGAGGTGGCATAATTTTTTAGTCTATAGGACTTTCAGTCAAAAAACTTTGGCGGTTGCTTAGGAACGTCTATGTTCCACCCATGGGACTTACCCTTGACGCAAGGTAGTGAAAGAAATGTTTGTGTATCTATGTAGCTACTCTCGCGCTGGATAGTAAATAGTTTACCAAGACTTTGCACCTGTTTGTGTCACTTTATGTGACACCACACCAGCACAAAGGCTTAATAACTCTCGTGCCCTGAATACAATAGTGTAAAATATATATAGAAAGCCTCCCTTGCATGAGTTGCACAGCGCTGTGAAACCCACAGGGTTAAGCCCATGTTTTATAAAACATAAAGAAATAATGTAATCCTCCAAAACCTAATACATAATCAATGAACCATGGAGAGCATTAATTGTCTACAGAGAAAAGCCAAAGCTGTTCTTCATTTATGAAAAAAGTTTGTGGCATGCAGAAACTGTGATGTATTATTCTTCCTCCATCCAAAAGATCAAATTATGTTTTAAATAAGTAAATGAATATTTCCTCTTGTTTGGAGATAGGGATATTTCTGGTTGCCATCCATCACGCACCCATCCAAACAGTTTGGTTTCCAAGAGCAAGATTTTAAGAAAAATACCAGCTCATGTTGCCGCTTCCTGAACATGTTTTGGGTGTTTATTTTATAAAGCCTGTCTAGTCGTGTTTCCCAAAATGTTAGATTCTTCAGTGACTTCTGAAGGTGGTGCTTTGATCGGCTAGTCAATGCTGAGCTGTAAATCACAGTGGATGTGAGCGGGTTGGATTTTCCATTTTTTTGTAGAAGAAGCTGATTACAATGAAAACATTGCCTTCTTCGATGCTGGCCGGGATCAGTGACATGCCAGCACAGGGAGTGGAGTAGAGCAGCAGCTTGCCATCTTGGACATCTGACATATATTCTCTGCTTGGATCAATCTTTAAGACCACAAATTAAGTTTGATCCCGCCTGCAGTGTGCTGATTAAACTGTGCAACTGCCTTTCATTTGTGAAGAAGCTGTGCTGGATAAATAGATGGATGAACGTGGCGCTAACGGAAATGTGGTTGTTTGGCACTGAGGGGCTAGAACCGTGCATATCTGTAAATTTCTTCGTCACATTTCGAGGCAATAACTTCACACAGTCAGTAACACGCCTCCCCCCAACTCCTGTGCAAGGATTTTTGAAGCCCTAAGCAAAATTAATTCCATTTTTTAGACGATCCTTTCTCCTAGCAAATAAGGTCGAAAAAGCAACATGGGCTTACAAATTAAGTACTAGTGTGCAAAAGGAGCCTCTTAGAGTCACTTCAGTTATCTATGCGCTGAATATTTTGCACAACTTCACTTTCATGTTTGGTATTGGTGCACGGTTGTGATATACTTTTTGGTCAGAATATTTATTACTCAGCTATTTCATTTCACTGGTCACAAATGGCTGCATTTCTGTGTCACTAGGTCATTTCCATTAACGCCCCTTTGTACACTATTTAATGCATGCAATTTTTCGACAAATCTAATTATTTGCACATTTTCACTTTTTTGAGGTCCATGGTTATGAATTCAATTATGTCGAAATTCTTTTTTTTACGTTTAGTATTTTTGTTGAAGAAAAAGAAACGACAAATATGTTCAGACATACCAATATATAGAAAGAACCTTGAAATAACATTGCAAACATCAGAGATGAAAGCCAAACCACTATCAAATAAACTAATAACTTCATTATATTGGTGACCGGATTAAATATAGAGTGATATAGGAAAGTGTGAAAAATAACAGAAATAGGGAAAGATGGAAAAAGGAAAGGAATGAGAAAAGAAGAGAGAAATGAAGTATGAATACTATAAAATTGTAGAAATAGGACCATAAAATCATGTAAATAATGCATTATGTACTAGGTAGGAACATATTTAGTTATATAAAGATAAATCTTCAACAACTAACAATCCGAAAAGAAAAGCAATATGAAATTAAATTAGAGTACTAGCATGCATAGACAAGTATTTAATCAAAGGTTCCCAAATTTCATCATGTCTTGCCAACAAAGATGAAGAGTGTAAATAATAGCGATCTAAACTGTGATTATAACAAACTATATTATTACACTGCTGTAAGGTGATATTATCTACAGATTTCCAATTAGTAGTTCTGCCTTTATTCTGCATTTGTGCTTTTGCTTCTTTCACTTGCCTTTCTTCTTTCACTTCCCTTTATTTGCCTTTCTTTCCGTTCCTTCCTCCTTCCTGCCGCTGATGCCCCCTTAGCCCCTCCCCCTCCTGGGTGTTCCCGCTCCCACCTCCCAGCAGCTTTCCCTCCCCCTACGCTAGCATGCCAAAGGCAAGCCCGTCTGCGCCCGTCCGTGACTCAGCCGCGACCAGTAGCAGGAACCCTGGTCCTCGACAAACCGCTGCTACGACTCCAGCACTCTCCACGCACTCAACCCGGGACGCAACAACAACTGTCAGCTCTCAACGCCGAGCAACTCCCAAGGCCCGCTCTCCTGCCAACACTGCCGCCGCACCTTCACCCACCTCTGGACCCAGACAGCTACCGCCAACCCACCGGACGCCAGCGCACCCAAACCCCTGAGCTGCATCCTCCTCAACACACGTTACCTGCACAGCACAAACATGCAGTAGAAGTCTGGGACCTCCTCAACACCCTCTCGCCCAACATCGCCTTACTCACAGAGACCTGGACCAACTCCAGCTTCGTTCCCGACATCGAAACCACCATCCCTGATGGAAACAAGAACCTGAGAAAATACCGCCCCGGACGGAGGAGGCCTCGCCATCGTCCACAAAAGCTCCCTCCGACTGACAACCTCCATCTCGAACGACGCCTCGACCCCCATGGAACACATCCACTTCCAGATCCAGCCCATCCCCAGAATGACACTTCACAGAACTCTCGCCTACAGACCTCCCGGACCCCGCTCCTCGTTCACCAACACCATCGCAGACCACATCACGCCACACGCTCTAACCTCCACTGACTACGTACTGCTCGGGGACCTGAATTTCCACCTAGACAACCTCAGCAACCCCAACACCACCGCCCTCCTAGAGAATCTCGCCAACATTGGACTGAAGCAACTCGTATCCACCCCCACCCACACGACCGGACACACTCTAGACCCTATCTTTGCCGGAGGAAACAACATCCGCTTCAGTCACACCAACGAACAGCTCTGGATGGACCACCACTGTGTCCACTTCACCTTTTCGAAACCCACTGCCCACAAGCCTACGCCTCACCTCCCATGCAGAAACTGGAACAAGATCACTGAGGAACACCTCACCTCTGCCCTCAACCGCACTCCTCTCCACTACCACGACAGATGCCAACACTGCAGCCTAAAACCTCCGCCAATGGATCGCCAACTGCAGCAACACACTCTCCCCCCTCCAGAACTCCGACAGACGACACAACACTAAAGCCACCTGGTTCACCACGGACCTCCGAGAATCCAAGCACACCTGCCGATGTCTGGAAAAAGCATGGAGAAACAGCAAAACCCCGGAAGCACTCACCTCCCACAGGGCCACCATCACGGCACACCACCAACTCATCAGAGCAACAAAGAACGGCTTCATTCAGGACAGAATCCTCTCCAACTCCCACAACTCCAAGGAACTCTTCACCATCACACAAGAATTCACCAGACCACACAGCGAAACCACCGACGTCCTTCCCTCTCAGGACCTCTGAAACAAGCTCAGCGCCTTCTTCTAACACAAGATTACAAAGCTCTATGACATTTTTAACGACCAAGACCACGGCGCCAAACCAACACCCTCCACCAACGACGCCACCCAGACGACCCTCCTCACCTAGTCCCCGGTCACCACAGAAGACACCACAAAGACTATGATGAGCATACACTCTGGAGCCCCCACCAACCCCTGCCCACCGCACATCTTCCACAAGGCCGCCTCCGCTCCAGAGCTTTGACAATCAACTGCACCCTCGAAACAGGCTTGTCCCCCGATGACTGGAAACGTGCCGAAGTCAAACCCCTCCTCAAGAAGCCCTCCGCAGACCCGACTGACCTCAAGAACTACAGGCCCATCTCTCTCCTCCCCTTCACCGCCAAAGTCATTGAGAAAATCATCAACACCCAACTAATGTACTTCATAGAAACCCACAGCATCCTCGACTCATCACAATCCAGTTCCCGCAGTAACCACAGCACCGAGACTGCACTCATAGCCGCCACCGATGACATCCGCACCCTCCTCGATCAAGGCCACACTGCAGCCCTCATACTACTGGACCTCTCAGCAGCCTTTGACACCGTATCCCACCGCACACAAGCAGCCAGACTCCACAACACCCTTATCCAGGGAACTGCCCTTGACTGGATTCGCTCCTTCCTCTCCGGCAGAACTCAAAGAATAAGACTCCCGCCCTTCCTCTCCGAGCCCACCGAGATCAGATGCGGAGTACCCCAAGGAGCCTCCCTCAGCCCAACGCTCTTTAACCAGCTCATCCTCTCCCTCACCAAGGAACCCAACTTCACCAGTCTCAGGGGCATATTCACAAGGACCTACCGCCGATTTATCCCCACCTTAACTCATCAAAAGTGGACACCACCAACTAACCCTAATGAGATGCAAAGTAGGCGTTCCCGTGCAAAAACACACGAAAAAACCACAACACCACTTTCACAATGAACTGCCAGATCTGCGATGTGAACCAAAAACAGGCGATAAGCCGCGGTAGCAGCAGGGATTTAACACCTGCCTTCTGCTGGTGTTAAGCAGGACGACTACCTGCAGCATGAAAGGGAGCCTAGCCAAGAGCCACATCTGAAGACCCACAGATGCCATGGAGACAATGATCATGCAGCTCCGAGACCCATGAGGGACACAACACCCACCCCCACCCACCCCAGGTCCGCCACCACCCCCAGGATCCGTCCCCCCCCGGGAACACCACAGAGGCAGCATACACAAAGACAGCGGACCCACCTGAAACGCACCTGCCACCCAGACCCAATGCCAGAGGAGGACATTGCCCACTACAGGCCCAAAAGGACAACCATCCCCCGCATCCTGACCCACATCCCCCACCTGCTGACGGTACCAACCCAGCGGCCTACCAACATCCCTCCTCAGACAAAGCTGCCGGCTGCGCAGCACATGTCAGCCTCTGGTACCATCCAACCCACAACTGCCAGAGTCGGAGGAGTCACACAGCCAGACCCATACAAGGTTATCACACCTGTCCTGGATGCCAACAACAGCCTGGTACCCCAGCACCTCCACTTCACCCACACTGTGCAGGAGCTGCTGGAGACCAAGCAAGGCCCCTACGCCATAGCTGGATTCCCTCACGTGTCAGGGCCAATCAACTGCACACATGTACCCCTCGTGCCCCCTGCCGACACTGCACACAACTACCACAACAGAAAGCACACGCATATCATGAATGTGCAGGCAACAGTGGACCGGCCGGGACTCCTCAACAATGTCGTGGCCAACTCCCCAGGCAGAGTGCATGATTCTCACATCTCCCGACAGTCCATCATCACCCAGCGCTCCCAGGATGGCACCCATGGAAATGCAGTGCCCGTTGGTAAGTCCAAAATGAACACACCACACACCTCCAGCCCACAGTCATGCAACTCACAACACTGGCAATGGGCACGCAGCACAACTACATTCAACATGACACACAACATGCCAACCGACCAGACACGACAACACGACTCCATTGGGAAGCTGACCTTGCCATGCCCACAACCCAGCCACGGCATGGCACCACAGACACACAATAGCAGGATGCGAGGAGAGGCATGGAGCAGGCATGTGCAAGAGCGGCAAGTGACCAAGGAATGTGAACCTACCCAATGCCAGGTATGGCGTGGAGGTGCCGGACAGACCACAGAGTGCAAACCACGGAAATGGCCATGTGGAGATCAACTACTGGTGCATGGAGTGCAGTGGCCAGTGGACGCTACCATGTCCCCACAGGCTGTGGGGCAGAATGCGGAAATGTCGCACGTTACGTCCCCCCCTGCATGCGCATGCATAGTGGGTTGGACCTGCGTGCGCCAGGCCTGCGTAGGGGTGTGAACAAAAAGCCCGTCGCAATGGGTGTGGTCCTCATTCGGAATGGACAACGCGTCTGCCAGTGCGGCGCCTCTCGGCCCGCCATGAGTCCTGCGCCAAGCGCGGCAGGGCCTGCGCCCCTGTGCACCTGCTGCACCCCAGGCCGCTGGTCTCCCGACCCGTCATGCCGGCCCCAGCGCACCAACGAGGCTCCGCTCACCTGCTTACACTGGCATGTGTCGATGAGGGCCCACCACGTGCCGGTGCAAGCTCCAAGCACCAGTCCCGCGACCTCTGCAGCCTCCGCAGACCATCGCTGGCCCCCCGATGCTGGCCCACATTACTCCTTTCTCATTTACATACTCCACCGGCGTCCTCTTGGGCCCAGTAGGTCCAACATGTGGAACTGTGTCCTGAGTCTTGAATGGCAGTGACCCCAAGTCCGTGGCAGCGGCCACAGCACCAGACTCCCTTCGATCAGTGAGGCATAATTCCATATCGCAAGCCTGCGACACGTGGTGCCACTAACCCTGTGCAACGCAAGCCAGCGACACGTGGATGAGGGCTCAGGCCTACACTGCGCTCCAGTCGGTCCCACATATGGAACTGTGTCCTGAGTCTTGAATGGCAGTGACCCCAAGTCCGTGGCAGCGGCCACAGCACCAGACTCCCTTCGATCAGTGAGGCATAATTCCATATCGCAAGTCGGCGACACGTAGTGCCACTAACCCTGTTCAACGCAAGCCGGCGACACCTGGTGCCACTAACCCTGTTCAACGCAAGCCGGCGACACGTGGTGCCACTAACCCTGTGCAACGCAAGCCGGCGACACGTGGATGAGGGCTCAGGCCTACACTGCGGACCAGTAGGTCTCACATCCAGCACCTAGTCGCGAATCATGATTGGCAGAGTCCACACCAGTGAACGCACGGAGAGGAGTAAGAGGAAGATGCGGCTCAGTCTGGACGAAAGCCGGATCAGAGTCACGGAGGTGATCGAACACTATCAACAACCAACCTGGTGCCATCAACCCTGTTCACCGCAAGTCCGCGTCCCGTGGTGCCACTGAACCTGAACTACGCAGGCCGGTGGGGCCATCCAACTGGAGCCGGCGACACTCGGTGAATGGCCCGTGCTGACCGCTGCCTCAGGCCTACACTGCGGTCCAGTAGGTCACACATGTGGAACTGTGTCTTGGGTAAGATGTGGAGGAGTCCACACCATTGGACACGCCTCATCGCAGGCGGCATCCCCTAACAGCACTGGTGCCACTAACTGTGCGCAATGACTCATGGGCATTTTCTGGTTGGACTTTGGTGACGTTTGAGTCCATGGCCTGGTGGTTTTCTGCATCTTCATCTGGCTGGACCGGACTTGGTGTCCGACATGTGTCTCTTCCATTCATCTCCACCATAGTGACTGTTTCAGCGTGGTTCTGCCCTCTGCCTCATGCCCTGGGGGTACACCTTCCACTGTCCACCGAGGCACTCCGCGACAAGCCCCTTTGTCATCTACGGGAACCTGCCCTGCTCTCGTGACCCTGCCCCAGTGCCCCGCAAGTCAGCGGCCCATGGCGGTAGGCCCGTGCAGGACGCTGTGCATCCGGGGCCACTGACTCTGGGTAGCACAATTCATGGGGCCTTTACGGTTGAATGGTTGTGTCCTTTACGATGTACACTGCTGTCGATTTCTGACTGCACCAGGCAGCCCTTGCCGGCTGGTGTGCACACACCCCACACACATCCAACACAGGTGTCACTCAATATGTGTGCCTGCTAATAAATGTGGCCGGGCGCACATGCCCGTAGCCATTCACACCATCTGAGAAAGTGTGTCCGTGTGGTCATTGTGTCAGCATGATGGGCACGGGCCCTGCAACATCAGTGTGCTGTCTTCAGCGGAGGATACCATGTCATCTCAGCGTTGGCAGTGACCTGGACATGTAGCTTCACCCGCCCCCCTGCATGCACAAGCAGCGTGTGCTGGTCCGGCGTACGTCAGGTCAGCGCAGGGGTGTGCTGATTCGGCAGGGGGAGCAGGGCGTGGCTCAGACCTGGCCTTGGGCAGGATGTGCGGTAAGTGTGTCTCTGTGTTGGGGTGTTGTCGCCACCAGGGCCACAGTAGTCGATGTTGCAATGTAGCATGCTCCAGGAGGGCGAGCCCGCACGTATGGGGAAATGTAGGAGGGCAAGACCACTCGGGGTCTTGGCACATGCATGCCAGGTGTTATGTGTATTAGTCCTGCGGCTGCATGAGTCAGTTGCCTAGCCTCATTCGCAGCGCGATCACAGCCAGCCATGGACTGTACACCTGTGTCCGCCCTGTCCGCCCCATTGGCCTACACTCACGTGGCTGCACACCTTCAAAGGCCAGGGTCACGGTGTTGTTGGCATGCCGCTGGACATGCACGGACAGGCATGACAATGGTGTGCCGTAGGAGTGCACGTGATACAACCGCGCAGTGCACACAAGTGTGGGGGCTCGTGGGAGGGAGGAGCAGCTGTGAGGCAACGTAACACACAGTGAGGCCGCTCATGTGCCATGTTCTGGGCATATCATCCATGATTCCCAGGGTCAAAGACATCCCACCACACCCACGACAGGCCTCTGTACATCTCCTGAATGCATGCAGATGGTGAAGTTACTGTAGGGATGAAGGGTCCTTTGTCTTTACTATCAGGCGGATGGCACATCTGCAGCTCCAAGCTGGGACTTGCATGTGGCCAGCACCCAGTGACAGATATGATAGCATTTACTTGCGACTCCCACACTACGCACTGCCCGACGTGAGCCCAACGTGTACACATCCCACACGCAGAAGTCCTTGGTCGTAGCTAGCGTGCGTGAGATGACCTTCACATGTACTCCCACCCCACCCCAGGCCTGCACCCGTTGCACACAGACACTGCTCATTGCTCCGAGCTGTGCCATTTCATCCACAGGACTGGCGCAGGGCAAGCCAGTGCCCCTTCAAGCAGAGCCACTGACACAATGGCAGACCATCCTGGACACATGCTCGACTCCAGTCACGTGGACCTGTACCGTGCACGTCTGCTGCATGTACTGGGGGCACTGCTGTTGGCAGTGCTGCGGATAAGTTACCGACTGAGCTTCCGCCTTGCGAACGTCACCTGCGTTCAGCCTGTGTTGCATTGTCGCTCGTGTATATATTCGAGTGGCCCATGGATGTCTGCCTCTCCAACGTGACTGTAGATGACCTGGATTTCGACGTGTGTGTGCGCCCCCTGTTGGTCCACAACCAGGAGTGTCACCGTGATGCCCGATTATGGCATGCATGGATGTTTGGCATGCATGCTGGCAACTGGACCTGGGAGATTGCACGAGTCGTCGTGTGCAGTGAGCACATTGAGCCGCTACCCGATTGGGCTTTGGTGCACATTGGGACCAGGGGTTGGAGTCAGCACATCTGTCCGGGTCAGCTGATGGATTACGTAGACGACATGTCAGATGTGGTGGACAACGATCTCTCTTTGGAGATGTTGGCCTACACTGCTGCACTGGCGTACATGGATCAGTGACAAGGTACCTGCAGCCACAACTGGATGTGACCCATTGCACGTGTCCCAACGCCTGGTTGCATGTTGGGAATCTGGTCACATGTCCCAAGAGGACAGTGGACATGGCTGCATTGGCCTGGACTCCTGATCCATGCACGGACAACCAACGCGGGTTGGCACTGACTTGTGTTGGTGATGGACCCCCCCGGGGTGGACATGGGCGCTTTCACACGTTCCTCATTCAGACATGCTGCTGCATTGGTCTGCATTTTGTGGCACTTCTCTTGCCCGTACTGACACGCACTTGTTGATAAAGTTTCCGCACTTTCACTTGTCTCCAACTGTGTTGTGTCTTGATTTGTATGCCAATGTGTGTGTCATGGACTCTCTGGATCCCTGCCATACGTGCATTGCTACCCCATCAGGGCTGTGGGTTGGTACTTGTGCATTATCATGTCCCTGTTTCGTGCTTTGCCAGATGCGTATGGCCATTTACCGGCCACAAGCGGGTGCACTTGTGTCCTGTGTTGGGTTGTGCAAATGTTGCTGTTCGTACCACATTGTGTTCGATGTTGGGGTGCTCTGCTTCCTATGTGTGTGTGCTGCATTGTGTGTGAGATGTCCCTTCAGCTCTGATTTGGCTCACCCTCCTCCCTTTCAGGCAGTGTGGTTTTCACTTCTGTGCTTGTTCAGTGGTGTGATATTGCCGGGTTGTGTGACTTGTGCTCTTGGTTGGTGTTGTTACTCTTGGGCATGGTTTGTCTGCAGTTGTGCTGTGCTTAATTGTGCATGTGTGCCATTGTGCCCATCTCCCCCGTCCCCCCAGTCCCTGGTCGTTCCTCTCCCTGTTGCTGTGGTGTCTGTTGTTTTGGGCAGTTTCCGGTCCCCAGGTCCTGCCATCATCTCCAGACCGATGTGGTGGACACCATTTCCTCCATGTCATCCAGCTCCTGGTGTGGCGCTGGACTCCCACCTCCGGTGTGCATTGCTGCCTTCTTGTTGTTGGCGTATTTCTGCTTGTTTGTGCGTTTCGCATCATTCCGGCTGTTCTGGTTTTCTTCCATTGTCCTCCTCCGCTCTCCGGCTGCATTGACCTTGTCCATGATGGCCTGCCATGTACAATGTTTTGTTGCCAATGGGGCTTGTGGGGTTGTATACTGGCTCCGGTTGCCTCCATTGTGCTTGGCAGTTGTTTTCTGTTTGGTTTGTCTTTCTTTTTCCTGCTTTTGTTGTGCTTATTCCCGCCTGCCGTGTGTGTGTCGCGGGCCTGGAGGTGCTTATCGCTGCTTTCCTCATCGCGAATGGGCTCATCGCACGTTTTTTTGTGTTGTGGTTTGTGTTTTTATCTCCGTCGAGGTGGTTGTATCGCGGACATTGGCCGCGTTTTCGGCGGACTATCGCATGGTACCGCCGTGTTGTGAATTCCAGGTTGACAAGGGGTTATTTTCCCGCGATAGGCTGCGATGTGTAAAGTTGCGTTAACATTTTTTGGAGATGTTTAGCACACGTTCTTGTGAATATACCACTCAGTTTCCAGGAAGGAATGAAGGAGGTTGCATCCTGGATGAGCAGCAGCTGCCTGAAGCTCAACACGGAGAAAACAGAAGTCCTCATCCTCTGACCCTCCCTCTGCGCCTGGGATGACACCTGGTGGGATGACACCTGGTGGCTCACCGCACTCGGAAACCTACCCACCCCCACGAACCACGCCCAAAACCTCAGCATCATACTCGACTCCTCACTCTCCATGATCCGCCAGATTAAAGCCATGCCCTCCACTTCTTTCAACACCCTCCGCATACTCTGCAAGACCTTCAAATGGATCCCCCCTTGACTCCAGGAAGACCTCCACCAATGCACTCATCACCATCAGGCTGGACTACGGAAACGCCCTCTACACCGGAATCAACAAAACCCTCCTCGGCAAACTCCAGACTGCCCAGAACGCCACGGCCAGACTCGTCCTCAGCACCCCATGTCATGATCACATCCCCCAGCACCTCCGCAACCTCCACTGGCTCCCCGTTGAAAAGAGAGTCACCTTCAAACTGCTCACACTTGCCTACAAAGCCCTCCACAACACCAGACCCCAATACCTCAACGAAAGAATCTCCTTCCAAGCCCCCAAGAGAAGCCTCCGCTCCGCCAACCTAGCCCTGGCCATCATCCCCCGGATCAACAGAGCCAGAACAGGGGTCATATCCTTCTCCTACATCGCGGCAAAGACCTGGAACGAATCCCCCTAAGCATCAGACGAAGCCCGACACTTGAACTCTTCAGAAAGGACAACAAGACCTGGCTCTTCAGATGACCTTGGAGCTGCCCGACCCCCCACCCCCAGCACCTTGAGACCCCCACGGGTGAGTAGGTGGCTTCACAAATCCCTGATTGATTGATTGATTGAGTGATTGATTGAGTGATTGATTGATAACCTGCAATGCAATAGCAATAAGTAGATCAACAAGCTTACAGATTGATTTATTCGGAGGCTATATACAACTTAAGCCGCCTGAAAACAAAACATTACAATAGAATGGAGAGTGAACTTCAATAATATGTACTATCCTTGTCCACAACTGTTCCCAAAATAATATAAATTTAGGACATAGGAAGAACATATGGAGGTAAGAACCTGCATTAGAGTTGCACCACCAGTAAGCGTCACCTTGAAGCCTCTTACACTTGAACAAAAAGTCAGGTGTACGATATAACCTATTATAAAAATAATAAAATAGTTGAGTGAGGTTGGCAGGATGAGCTGTAGAGTGAAGTTTCTCCCATATCTTCTGCCAGAGTGTGGAAGGCCAACTAGAGTGTATGTCTGATTCCCATAACAGCTCTAATTTCGATTTTGGCCTATCTAAAGGAGGGGAGAGCAGATTTCTGTATATTATTGAGGCCCTGGAGGATTGAAGTATTTGGCTGAGAGGGGATTGCGGGGAAGAACCCCAAGTGGAGGAGGTAGGGAGTGACTGCAATATGGGGGCCAAAAGAGACGCTAAGATTTGATATTGTTGGAATGACTTCGGAGGGAGATTAAAGGAAGAGGAAAGAGGTGAAAAGGGAATAATGGAATTATTGTGTTGGACAAATTGAGAAACAGTAAATATACCTTTGTTTAACCAAGTCCGCCAAAATAGTGGCTTACCATTAACGAAAAGATGTTTATTATACCAAAGAGGACTGTGGAGAAGCTTGTGAGCTAAAGAAAGAGGGCCAACCAAGTAAGGCTTGAAGAGAATACAAGAATAAGATATGAATGCAGGTACCAAGGGCCTCATTTATGAGGCCACTTGTGCCGCCAGAACGTCTCTTTTTGTGACATTCCGTGGTGCAGGAGCCTGCTGCATATTTACGAGGCAGCACTAAGCCACTATTTTTGGCTTAATGCTGACTCGCAAATATCATGCCCTTTAATGCAGTTTTCTGCGTTAAAGGGGTGTGCAATGAGTGTTGCTAGGGGCATTCCCAGCAACATCCATGGTTTTTTGACACTGCCCCAGATTTACGAGAAGCCGTAAATCTGAGGCAGCGCCAAAAACTTGCGCCTCGCCAGGGGAGGTGTAAGGGAGGCACAAGGAGGAGCAATAACTTTATTTCTCCTCATTTCTCCTTTTTCTATGTGTTCTGCATTCTGCAGTACACTTAGAAAGAGGAAAAAGCCTCTTGTGATTGTTTTTGTGCAGGACGGTTTCCCTTCCTGCACAAAAATAATCATCCCCGCAATGCAGGTACCGTTGCACCATGGAGCAAAGGTGCCTGCATTGGCACATTGCAGCCCATTGTGCGCCGGCGCAGGGGAAAAGGACAGGAATGCACTGTATCTGATAGATAAGGTGCTTTCCTGCCCTTTTCTTTTGCCATAGGGCAGCGCAGCAGGAAGGCCTGCGACGCTTCTCTGTGACAAAACCTCATAAATGAGGCCCCCAGTATTTAGGGAGGTGTGACAAGTGAAGAATGAGGGAATGACATAAGGGAAAAATGAGGGCTAACTCCAGTAGAAACCGTAGTTTGGGTGGGCAGTCTGAAAGGCCAAGAAAACTATTTTGACATTGTTTGATACCGAAAGCTTTATGATAACAAGACAAATTGGGAAAGTTAACACCACCAACTGATTTCGTTGATTTGAGACGATGTAAAGAAATATGAGAAGACTTACCATTCCATAAAACTTTAGATAGCAGTCTATAAATAGCTGTAAAGTACTTTACTGGAATTTTGATAGGTTGCATCAATAGATAAAAATTGATGATTGGAAGTAGCAACATTTTAATACTGTCCAAGAAGCCCCACCAAGACAGAAATAGATTGGACCAACCCTGCGTCAGCTTAGAAATGCCAGAAGGACGTCCATTTTAAAGTGCAGGATATCTCTAAGGGTTTTGCAGTGAACTATACCTAGGCACTTGATCTTATGAGGGTTCCAAGCAAGACCCATTCCAACAATATGTGTTTAGAGACAGAACTTATTCAAAGGCATCACTTCAGATTTTTCAATGTTAAGTTTATAGCCTGAGATCTCCGAGTATTCATTAAGTACTTTGAAAAATGTAGAAAGTGATATTTCGGGCTTTGAGATATAAAAAAGAATATCATCCGCATATGCCATTAATTTAACATGGATCTTATTCAGCTGAAAGCCAGAAATGGCATCCGAGTGTTTCAACTTATAGAGAAAAGGCTTCAGTGCAAGTATAAAAAGCATGGCCGATAGAGAGCATCCCTGCTGCGTGCCCTTATGAATGGGAAAGTAGGAAGACTGAAAACCATTGACCAAAGCAGAAGAGCATAGGGAGGAATACAGTAAAGAGATTAATTACAGAAATTGAGGACAAAACCTATGCTAACGGAGAGTGTACATTAAATAATTCCACTCTACTTGATCAAATGCTATTTTGGCATCTAAAGCCACAGCTGCCAGGAAGTGGCTAAGTTTAGCTGCTTTACTAAGGATGTTTAAAAAGACTCATGAATTGTCAGTAATGTTCCTATTTCGAACAAAACCGGATTGCTCGATATCGATTAGATCTGGAATAAAATCATTGAGGCATAAGGCCAGCGCTTTAGCGAAAAGTTTACAATCAGTATTAATAAGTGATATGGGACCACTGTCTCTTTTGTGAATAAGACAAATCATAGCCTCTGTAAATGAACCCAATGCTATGTTCAATGAGAGGAAATGAGAAATTAACTTAAATAATTTAGGGAAAAGTATTTTGGAAAATTGGTGGTAAAATTTGGACGGGAACCCATCTGGTCCCGGCGCTTTACCCAGTGGAAGGCGTTTAACAGCAGAAAACAATTCATCCTCACATAGCAAAGCCTCAAGAAGGGACAAATCAACAGGTGAGGGTTTGTGCTTTAAGAATGAGAAAAGAATGAGGAAAGGGAATCTTCAGATGGTGTGGCTTCAAGGCTATAGAGTGTTTGATAATAATTAACAAAACATGCCACATACATTAAGAATCGTGAAAAGTGACATCATCAATAGTGAGTCATACTAAAACCCACCTACCATCTTTATCACCTTCCTCGGAAATTAGGGAAACATTTAAACTTTTATGACATAGAATGGCTAGTCCGTTTTTATGTTGAAATGGAACCACCCATTATTTTTTTGAATTTTGTGAAAATCAGCATTGGTCAGAGGCGTTTCTTGAAGCAACTCGAGCTGGCAGCACAATCTAGATAAATGAGACAAAACTCGCTGGCATTTAATAGGATTTTTCAAACCTTTAACATTCCAGGTTGTGAGTCTGAGCGGTATATGAGGCAAATTCATATCTGAACATTGAGAATGAATAGAGACATGAGTGTATCATAAACAAGAAGTATCAGCACAGAATATAAATAAAGAGAGAGATAAAGAAGTAAGAGGACAGAAAAGCAAAAAAGCAAGTGGGGAGTAAGGAACTCCTATGAAGACAAAAAGAGCAAGAAGGCAACACAGGAAGAATAACCCTAGTTACAAAAAACACCTTACATGTAAAAATAATCATGAGGGATGAGAAGAGTGCTGAGCACCAAAAGGAGATGGAACCAGACCCGGCTAAGGCATACATGAAAAAGAAACACAAGAACCACCAAACAAATCAACGATTTCTAACATAGAGAGTGAGAGAGGCATGTAGAAGCAGAATAAGACAAACACAAGGAGATGATGGACGGAGCGCTGAAACTTTTCAGACACTCACCCCAGTCATAGATCTGGGTTGAATCCATCATCGTTCTTTAGCTCACTTTACCACCCCATCAGATCCAGCCAAATGCAAATCAGTCTTGACCCTGTGCCTCACGGGAACAGTCCATCCCGAACTGCCAGGCCAGGTCCTCCCTGGACTGGAAACAAGCATCCTGGAACTGGTTTCAGGGTAACACTTCTCATCAGCCAGGCTGGCTTGAATCCAGTGGCAAAGTGAGCAAGGGACCCACATCTGGGCATACCCTGCCAACTTAGGGAGACCAAAGCAAACACAAGGAGATGATGGACAGAGCACTGAAACTTTTCAGACACTCACCCCCAGTCACAGATCTGGGTTGAATCCATCATCGTTCTTTAGCTCACTTCGCCACCCCAGTTCTGACCCAGCCATATGCAAATTAGTCTTGACCCTGTGCCTCATGGGAACAGTCCAGGCGAACTGCCAGGCCAGGACCTCCCTCGACTGGTAACAAGCATCCTGGGGCCGGTTTCGGGGTAACACCCCTCATCAGTCAGGCTAGCTTGAATCCATTGGCTAAGTGAGCAAGGGTCCCACGTCTGGGCATACCTGCCAACTCTCCTTGTGTTTGTTTTGTTCACCAGAAGCAGAATAAGAACCAATAGTATAAAGGAAGGTAAGTACAAGAGGATAAAAAACTTGACAACAAACTTTCCATGGACTACGATAGATGAATGCTGCAGGAAAAACACGTACAGTGAGGGATGGTGATAGGAAATGGAACAGGACATATACGGCAAAGGATACATTTGGGCTGAAAACAATGAGAAAAATATGAGTTATACAGAGTGCAAATAGAAGGAAAAACAGTTCCTGAAGGGAAGAAAAACATCATGAGCACAAAAAGATTATCAAACAAAACATATATAACAATCAAGTCTTTGCAGCAGTGCCGATATCCATATCTTCAAGACAATGTTGACGAAGAAAGTTCTGTAGTTTAGCTGGGTCTTCAAAAGTATAAGAAGTCTCTTTATAAGTTATTTTGAAAAAACATCGGTGAACAATTCTGTATTTGATGTTCTAGGCTTTTAGCTGTGGATGAAGTTCTAAAAAGCATTTTCTTTTTGCAGCTGTTGCATTAGAGACATCCTGCGAGAAATATACTTTGTTAACAGACCAATGTAGTGGACCTGCTAGTTTGGCAGCAGACAAAAAATATGCATCAAGTCAGTATGCTGAAGAAAGAGAACGATGATACCCATGGGTCTACGATGAGGAGAACTTGCAGAATATTGAGGACCAAGACAGTGGGCTCTTTGAATATTAAGTAGGCTGTGGTCAGGTAGATACACAATATTAGGAATGATCTTTTGCAGGGAAGAGATCATGTTATATACTTGTGAATTTTCAAGAATTCCGTAGACCCGTAAGTTGTTTCTCCTATTTCTATTTTCCAAGTCTTCTGTAGATCTTTTGAGCAACTCTATTTCCTTTGTTAGCTGAGATATCACCGGAATTGAATTCTCCACATCACTGATCCTCTGTTCAATAGCTGAGATGTGCTGGTCATGTGTGGACCATTTCTTTTCAATGCGGATCAGGGAGGCATTAGTTTCAACTACCAAATGTTTCAGAGCTCTTATTTCCTTCATTACATCATATAAGGAGAAAGGAGGGGGTGTTTTAGATGCTGAATTGTAGTCTTTCTTTGGTCCTTTTACTTAAGAGGGAGGTTTCTTGGGCAGAGCTCTGGACGCAGAAGAAGAGCAGCCCAAAGCGAAGTCACCAGAACTCAACATAAGTGCTGTGAGGGAGTTAGGGTCTAAGTCCCTTTGTTGCAATTTAGGGTGGGTGATGAGTTTAGTAGAAGACAAAAGGGGTGAAGACTTATCCTTCTGTTTCAGAGTCCTACCCATGAAGGCAGGGTAAAAGGCAAGAGACCTCCTAATATGACAAGGACGAGAGGCAATGCAATTTAACTGTTCTTAATGAGACCAGGTAAAATCCCTTAACACAGTGTAATATTGCTAACAGGAGGACGAGCGCAGAAACACCAATGAGGTAAAATGCAGTGAAACAATGATGAGGAAATTCCTCAGCACAGCAAAACAATAATTCCGACCCTGCCCAGCTTAGAAAAAGAGGAGACTTTCAGACAACTTGCTCCAGCATCACAAGAAGGATTATATGGAGTATGGAAAGTTACAGCTTCACAGCCCAGAGAAATGCCTGAGGTACAATTTAAAAAAGTGTGCCCTATAAGTTGATAAAAGTACGATGTACCTTGAGCCAGCGAATGTAGATATGAAGAGAGGGTAAATTTATGCTGCGGAATACTTCAGAAGTGCAGAATAAGCAGCTATCACAGCCATGATGCAGCATACAGAACCTGCAGAAGAACTGAGGAGAGCATCATAATGGCAGCACTTCCTGACTAGAAAATGCTTTAATCAGGGAAAACATATCAGCCAAGCAGATAAAAACTCTGCAAATAGCCCAAAACTAAGGCAACAAACTTCAGACAGCAAATTCCGACTTCGGAACAAAAGATCATGGGTGTTGGGAGGCTGGACTTCAAAGACGTTCTGGAGGTGACCGGTAACTTCAGGGTCCGGTGGCCCTCTTGTGCTGTGCCCGCGTGCATCTTGCACGTCAAAATTCTAATGCAAAGCAGGGCCTCATGTATGAAAGACACAAATAAGAAATCTCAAAATGAAAATGATACAGATCCCGATTTGCAATTTCTTATTTAGAATGTATCAAAAGTTACCCTCCAGTGTTAACCAATCATTTTAATTTGGTAGTTCTAAATAAGTAATCGGTAAAATCGAATTGCAACTTGCAAATAGCAGTTGCAAATTGCAAATGCTACCATATCCATTCATGATGACATCAGCAAACCAGGAAGTAAAAAGGCAGAGTGCACGTGTTTGCAGCAGGGGAGCAAATAGGTTTGTAAAGTAGGTGCTAACACTATCATATTTGAGTTGATAATGACTTGCCAGGAACGTGTTCAGGATGCCAGCAGAAAAAGGAAGTGCAATTTCAACGATGCTGAACTTGAAATACTGGTTGAATAGTGCGTAGGTGAAAAGGGAAAACTTTATGGAAAGGCCATATTCAGTGTCCCAGAATCTAAAAAGAAATGTATTTGGACGCGAATCTGGGATGGTATAAATGCGGCTGGAGTACCTCAGAAGAAGTGAGAAAGAGGTGGTATGAACTCCTATTACAAGTACAGGAGATTTAGCATAAAGGCGAAGGAACACAACTGCGACTGGAGGGAGGCTGAGTTCTGAAACTCTATCTACTGCAATGGAAGACCCAATTGGAACAACACTTTTACCAGAAGTGATCAGTGATGTATCTTCAATTGACACTTCGAGCACAGGAGTCACCAGAAGTGGCAAGTGCAATATTCTATAATATTTATCACATTATTTTTCGGAAGTAAAAAGTTTTGTACATGATAAAAATGGTAAAAAATATAAATGGCAAACTCTCGATTGATATCACTATATAGCTATGTATATTTATATATTTAGCAACATTGCAAAGCATTGTGGGACTTGTTGTCTGGCATATGTTATTTATTGCAATAAAACTGGAACTAAATGCTATATATAGTTAAATAACACTCATCAACATATAACAGATACGAGAGTGGATTGTATGACGGTATCACGCATATGTTAGAATAGAAAAATATGCTTTCGCATTGTTTTATGTAAGGTTAGCATTCGCGGCACCATTTTGTGTATGGCCGCCATTTTGAATTATAATCAAAACTAATCCTTTGCCATTTCCGAGAAACGGCCTTCTCTAGGTTATGTTTCTTCGGTGCTGAGTTTTGCTACACTAATGAATGCTCTGTTCTTATTAGCGCATACCTTTCCTCTAGACGTAGGCCTTCTCCCACTTGTCTAGTGATGGGTACAGGCAGAGTGACCTGGAATAGTAGATAAGGTGTGCCCGGCCTCAGGATCGAAACTTACTCCTTTGTAATTTACTGTCCAGCTGCATCTCCTTGGAAAATTCCATGGTGGGCATGCTTTCATTGGTTTCGATGTGTACATAATGTATAGTTATGCTGCTGATGCCAGTCCCTCTGAAGCACTCCTAGCGACTGGGCAGACAGGGTTCCGTTCTGAGTGTACTTTAAATAAACTGTTATTGGTTTGTATTCTCTACTGTCTGACCGTCTCTTCATTTTGTATGGAAGGCTGAGAGGTGGTCGTGAGTGACCCGGGTGACCCTAATCGGGCCACTTCCTTCAGTTGGCGCCCGAACAGGGACTCCTTCGGGTGAGCGACCCATCGCCTTCTGCGGACGGGGCCATCGTCAGGTCGGATGGACGGATCAGGAATCCCTGCACGAAAGAGTTTCTGGTACTCGCAGCTGCCCCTTCTGTCCCACCGGACAGTGCCTCGACCAGAGGTCATCCCGACTGGAGTCCTGAACGGTGAAACCCTGCGATCTGACCATTTGGTCTGAAGAGTCGGCAGTGGAGAATTAATTCGTTTGACCTGCATATATCAGGTGAGTTTCTTTTGGTTCTTTGTGGATATGGTACCATTTTGGTTTGTATTTGGTACGGTCTAAGGACCATCTTTTGGATAAAAGCATTTGAAATTGCTTTGCCAGGCATAAAATAGTGAACTTGTTTTCTTTTGAGAATGCCTGGTGTCAGTAAACTGTTTTCTTTGTGCTGTCGCTGTTGTTCTGCTGATGCTCGATTGGAAGAAGCTCAGCCGGTGCCTCCAGAAGGCACTCCAAATTTTGATATGTATGTGAAGCATGGTCTTGGCCCTATTATGTTTAGTACATTATGGCACAAATATACAAGGGACAATGCTGAGTTGCAGTGGCCGTTGACAGGCACTTTCGATGAACAAAAGATTGAGTATTTACAAGAACAGTTGTTTAAGAGTCGAAGTAGGCAGTCTATGTTTGATTCCCTCGGAACATGGCAGAAAGCAGCTAGACAGAGGCGATTGAAGGCAGAAAAAGAGGCCCGGAAAGGGAAAATGCAGACATTGACTCAGAAGGCTTTAGCATATGACAGGGAAAAACAGGAAAAGGGTGTTGAATGTGAAGATAGGAGGTTTCGATTACAGATTGATAAATCGTATGTGGTTCAGGAAGAAAATGACACTTTTGTGGAAGAATTGTTAGATACTCGACCCCTGGCTCCATTTGCCCCATAAAGAATATATCCCACTGTTCCGGTGCCCTCACAGCCGCCCGTCACAGTTGCTTCCACTGTCACTGTCCCTGTATCTACTGCTGTTATTTCAACGGCTGTGGCTTCGGCTCCTCCTCCTCCTCTTCCTTCTGTTTCTTTGCCGTCTGTGGCAACTGTTACTGTTAGTACCCCTGCCACACCTATTGTCTCAGCGTCCCTCTCGCCAGCTCTTTCTCCTGCGACACAACAATTAGCGACGATAGTGCCTGTTACTTCTTTTGCTTCTCCCACTATGGTTTTTCATCCTCCGACATTAGTAGGTAGCGGGACGCCAGTACCTGGATTTGAGGATAGGGATTGGATGAGATTTAAGGAGCGTATGGGACCGCTAGTGCGATCTGATGTGGGAGATGATGAGAAACAGGTAATAGCCAATCAGGCTGCACAGTGGGCCCATAATCCTATTTACAGTGTAGAGGATGTCTGGGCGACTATGAGAGATTTTGAGCCCTTTATACAGCAGCATGCCCTTAAACACATGTGCGCAACTTTAATTGGTCTTTGGCAACAGTGTTTTGAAACGGAAGCACCTCAAATTTTATATGACATTAGAGATTGAGTGTATATTAGTGAATTGGGGCCAGAACAAGTTTTTGCTAATGTCACGACAATAATAGCTTATAGGGGAAGACTGCATGAGAAAAGTCCCTAGGTCGGTGTCTCAGTTTCGGATGCGGGAGGTTCATCCCATATATCATCCAGAATTGCCAGAATTAACGGATGGCCGTGGTAATATTACTAGGCCGAGGGTGGCGGCCCGTTTTCAGGAGCAATGGGTTTATACTGGATGGAAAAGAAGTGAAGTTTTATCCCTTAGGACTCATTTGCCTGACCCTAGGAAAAATCCTACTGCATATTATAAAGAATTGACTGAAGCTGCCTCTTCCACTGTAATGACTCCTGCTGATATTGAAATGTCTTTTGGTTTACTGGTTCCGGTTGATATTTGGAGGCAGGTGCACACGCAAGATCATGTTGTGGAATCGGGAGGTACATGGGATCAGATTAAAGCATGGGACCAGGAAAGAAAACCAGGTGATAAGCCCTGAGCGGAAATTTTAGCATTGCCAGGCCGTATTATTACCTATATGCATTCCCTTATTCCGCCGAGAAAGGTAGATTGGGATAAATTGTCGGCTTGTCGACAGAAGAAAGATGAGAGTGTGTCTGATTTTTTCACTCGGTTTCAGGGTAAGTTTTTGGATTACAGTGGGCAGGATTTGTCTATTGAGGGAGGTGTTCAACTGTTTGTTAATAGATTTGTTTCTAATTTGCTTCCTGAAATTGCGACTCGATTGCAGGCCTCTGAAAGTACTTGGTCCACCTCTTCCCCCTCTGTTATTTTGAATATGGCACAGTATTATGAGCATAGGGATAATGAGGAGAAGGAGCGGACAGAGAAAAGGCATAAGGATTTAAAGATGAAGGTGTTGTTACAGCAGGCTTTTTGAGGGAATGGCAGGGGATGTGGTGGTCCTGCCCGACAGCTTCCACGCACTAGTAGGCAGCCAAATACGACGCCTTTGGGTCCGAATCAGTGTGCGTACAGTAAGGAGGAGGGACATTGGCGTAGCGAGTGTCCTGTGCTTTTGCAGAAGGTAGCAGTCCCTAGAGGACGATGTTCTCGTGGACGGGGTCATGGAGCTGGTGGGGCTGATAGGGCACAGAACGCTGCAGCCTCACAGGGTCGTTCTGATAATAATTATTTTGATGACCCTCGGGATGGACAGTACTATCATGATGATTATGATATGGAGGAAGTGACGGGGATGTCTTACAGCTAGGACAACCAGGGACAGAGTGGGGGACTAGTTCCGATACCTGTAGACCAGCGAGGTCCTTATGTAACAGCGGAACTGCAAGATTCGACTAAGGAATGTTTGGTGGACACAGGTGCAACAAAAAGTTCTGTTTCTCGAAATATTGTCCCTGGGGCGTCTCTGTCTGGCCATAATAACGTTTCTGTAGGTTTTTCTGGTGTACCGGTTGTAAGCCCCATTTCAAGACCCCTTGCATTGACTATCGGTCCTTTCACTGTGGATTAGCCATTTTTGCTGACATCTAATTGTGGTGAAAATTTGATGGGTTTGGAATTGTTGAAGAAATTGCATGCTATTTATTGTTCCCTGGCGGGTGTCTATATGACAATGGGTCCAGATGTACGACGCGCTAAACAGTGTTTGTCCAAAGATGCACCTTTTCCTGTTGAATTTGCTGATGTGCCACCCACTCTGTGGGCGACAGGCGATTCAGACGTGGGACTGCTGCAGATACCACCAGTTTCGATACAGGTTAAGGATGGTGCTATTTTGCCTCGTATCCCTCAGCATAAAATACCACAGGCAGGAGAGCGAGCCTTATTGCAAATTATACAGGATTTGATTAAGAAGGGAGGGGTTGAGGAGACGACTGCCATTATTTGTAACAGCCCTATTCTTCCAATTCTTAAACGGACGCCCTCAGGTTCCCTTGATGAACATGAACATGAAGATGTTTAGCGTTTTGTGATTGATTTGCGCAAAGATAATAAAATAGTGGTTCCCCAGTCCCTGACATTACTACTCTTTTGACAATGATTCCTTCCACTGCTAAATTCTTTTCTGTCATTGATTTGAAAAACGCGTTCTTCCGTATTCCTATTCATCCAGATAGCAGATATATGTTTGGGTTCACCCTAGCTGGCAGGAGCTTTAGGTTCTGTCGAGCTCCTCAGGGCTATACAGAGAGTCCGGGCATTTATAGCCAGGCATTCAAAGGTCAGTTGGATTCCTTGCCGCTTCCCACAGG
Source organism: Calotriton arnoldi (assembly GCA_963921515.1). Lineage (NCBI taxonomy): Eukaryota > Metazoa > Chordata > Amphibia > Caudata > Salamandridae > Calotriton > Calotriton arnoldi. The sequence goes on from CAWUFW010011837.1 coordinate 510,983, forward strand.
TAATGTATTGGTGCAGTATGTCGATGACCTCCTTATTGCTTCTGATACCGAACAAGGTTGTAAAGACAGTACAGTTAAGTTATTGCTACATTTAGCTCAGTATGGACATAAAGTTTCTCTTTCTAAATTTCAGTATTGTCGACAGGAGGTCACCTACTTAGGTCACCTACTGTCGAAGGAGGGTAGGAGGTTGACCCCTGAGTGCATCAGTACCATCATTAAAATGCCCATCCCACAGACTCAGAAAGATGTGCGTGCTTTTATAGGTATCACTTCCTACTGTCGGCAGTGGATACTTAACTACTCCTTACTAATCAAACCCTTGCTTGCACTAACCACTAAAGACGTGCATGAGCCCTTGCCTTGGACGCCTGAATGTCAGCAGTCTTTTGAGCAATTGAAAACTGCGCTTTGTTCAGCTCCAGTACTTGGCACCCCTGACTATAACAAACCGTTTGTGTTGTTCGTCAATGAGGTGGCTGGTTGCGCGCTTTCTGTTTTAACACAAAAATTTGGAGATAAGCAACGGCCGTGTGCTTATTTCTCTGCTGTTATTGACCCTGTCGCAAGAGCCCTCCCGAGCTGTCTAAGAGCGGTCACGGCTGTGGCCGCCTCGATAAGACAATAGGCTGGACTCGTACTTGATACTGACCTCACAGTTATGGTACCTCATGCTGTGGATACACTTTTGAATAAGACAAAGACACAGCACCTCACCAGTGCACATCTGACTGGCTATGAATTAGCATTGTTCACTAAACATATTACGATCAAAAGATTTGCCACTCTGAATCCAGCCACATTACTGCCCTTCCCTTCTGAGAGTGATGAGATTGATAAACATGACTGTATCTTCCGGACGGAAGTAGAGACGAAAGGACGGGTAGACTTGACTGATGTTCCCTTATCTGACCCACAAGGGGAACTATATGTCAATGGCTCTTGTTTTAAATTACCAGATGGCACTACAACTGCTGCGTATGCTATCACCACGCTGCGCACAGTAGTTGAGACATCACGAGTTCCTTATCAGTCGGCCCAAGCTACTGAGCTTGTTGCCTTAATACGAGCTTGTGAATTGAGTGAGGGACTGGTTGTCAATATTTATACTGACAGCCAGTACGCCTTTGGAGTCGCACATAACTTTGGGCGACTCTGGGCAGAGAGAGTGTTTCTTACTTCGCATGGGCACCTCATATTGAGGCTTTTGTCTGCTTTGACATTCCCTAAGAAATTGGCCATAGTAAAGTGTAGTGTCCACCGGAAAGTCACTGACGATGTAGTTAGGGGAAATGCTTTTGCAGATCAGACAGCTAAGGAAACAGCCCGGACTAAAATGAAAAGAATGTTTGTAGCAGGTCCCGCTAGGTGGGTGCCTGAAGTTACCATGTTTGAGGATACACTTGAGAATGTGAAAGAGATGCAAAGTGAGGCCACAATAGAGGAATTAGCAATGTGGCAAGAAAGTACAGCACAATTGAACGATGAGGGATGTTGGATTGATAAGTCAGGGAAGCAGAGATGGATGTTGCCAGATGCATATATTCTTCCTGTGGTCGCAATGGCCCATGGCCTAGCCCATATTAGTGCTAAGGGTATTTGTAAGTTGTATTGCATGGTGTGCATGATGCACAATCCTGGAAAAGGTACCCCTACACCACCCGGAAATTTTGCACTACCCACTTTCCCTTTTGAGGTCCTTCAGATGGATTACATAGAATTAGACAGGTGAAATAATTTGAAGTATGCCTTGGTAGTTGTTTGTGTATTCAGTAAATGGGTTGAGGCTTATCCTACTAAAGACAATACAGCCATTACGACTGCAAAGGTACTCCTAAAGGAGTTCTTTCCTCGTTTTGGCTTGCCCCATTTGATCTGGAGTGATAACGGAAGTCATTTTCATACCAAAGTGATTCAATTGATTTGTGATGGTTTACATCTTAAGCAAAAGTTCCATGCTGCCAGTCATCCACAGTCAGCGGGTTTGGTTGAGAAGTACAATGGTACTCTCAAACTCAAATTGGCAAAGATTCAAGAGACAACAGGGTTACAGTGGCCAGATGCTTTACCATTAGCTCTTTTGTCAACAAGAACAACAGCACATTTTAGGACAGGATTATCACCATATGAGGTCGTGTTTGGATGCCCGCAAATGTCTGGGGCGTCCCACGCCCTTGGAGATTCTCTGATATTGAGTACCCATTGTTAGTTGACTACCTTGCTCAGTTAACTGAAAGTTTGAGTTCTATTCACCAACAGGTCCGCGAGGCCCTGCCAGCTACGCCAGAGGGGCCCGGACACGATATTCAGCCTGGCGATTTTGTGTTGGTGAGGAACTTCCAGTGGAAGAAGAGTTTGGAGCCGCAGTGGAAGGGACCAGAGCAGGTCCTCCTATCAACACACACATCCGTCAAGGTCGCTGGCCATAAGAACTGGGTGCACGTGACTCACTGTCGCAGGATACCTCTACCCTTGCCCTACGATCAATGGGTGAGGAATGGAGTAGGGGACTCTGGCTGTGAGACGGTGCCTCAGTTTGTCCCCTTCAGCGATGCCAGGCTGACCTGGACCAAAACGGATGTGGAAAATTATGAAGTGCTGAATGCAGCGGTCCCTTCGGAAATACGAGCTATCCAGGAGCCTCTTTTTACTGATCCTTCTGCGCCTGGAGTCACTAGGTACAATTTGCGCCCTCGGCTGGGGAACAGCACACCAAAGGAGAAGTCAGATTAGTTAGGGATGGACTGTGTAAGTTAGGGTGTACTTTGCTATAGTACCAACGGAGTTAGTTTAGGGTGATGTAAGATTTGTGCACTGTTTGAACATTGGACAGGATAGATCAAAAGTACCCCCTTGGGGGTATATTATCCTGGTCGACGTGGGTACCCAAGCTTAGGACAGAGCAAACTCCACCGCCGGTGCTCAAGAGCGCCAACGTTTTGATGGACAATAGGAGCCTGTACCAGTGAGGCTCTGACGCCACTGGGAACTTGTATATTCCTCTTGCTGGCATTTTGCCCCCTTGCTTCATCATTTGCTATGCATCCCTTTGGCAGAATGGTTGCTGATGAAGAGCAGCCAGTGATTCCCCCTGTTTACACACGTATATTTTGGTCTACCAAGAAAAAGATATTATGTGCTATTCTTGTGATTTTGCTGCTATTGATTCTGGGTGGGGTGTCCTGGGTTTTCGAACGTGATCAGGATGCACTGTCATGGACTGAGAATAAGGTTGTTTCCCAAGTCCGCACAAAAAGGACTGCCCCAAGTAATGTATTTCTAGACACACATAAAAGATTTTTGGGAGAAGGTACAGCTTGTTATCAAACTGAATCTGTTATAAGTTTATGGACTGCTTACCCATTGTCACTTGTCAATTATACCTATACCCGCCCAGCCCACTTTGTAGAGGTAAGGGGTGAGTTTGGTATGGGATATCCTGGCCCTTGCTTATACTATAGGAAGCCATGAGGAAGGGGATATCCAGGGTGTGACAATAATACGTACTGTGATAATTTGTATATGAAAGAACAGAACGTTACCTTAGTGGGTTGGCACTACCAAGATTTAACAGTGATCCGAAAAGCTGGTTATTATCCTGCCTGTTGTCCGATAATTAATAGTACTGATGCATTCCTGTATATTAATTGTTCTGGGATAGTGTTGTTCAAAAATACGATGTCTTTAGGAAAAGATAAGGATCCAAGTACCTTTGGAATGAACACCAGATATGCTCCAGTAGATTATCAAGGCCCACTTTATGCACACCCAGGATTTTATTTATTGTCTAATGGTACTTACTCAAATGTTTATAATGGCACAGATGATGTTGCTCTAGGGATGGTTCTTCCTATAGGCATGCCTTGTAAGTTCAGTAAGCCTAGTGTAAGATGGGTAAAAATAACATTAACTGCAGAGTTTTGTGACGGAGTGACAGATTTGGAAGCCAATAATTATAGTAATGGTATCACCTTTGGCTATATTCTTTCCTCCATTATTACCTTTGGTGGTACTGCAATGGCCAGGGGTAAAAGAGCCAGAGAATATTTTGGATGTAAGCTGCAGATATTGTCTAACTCTACAGTAGCAGCTTTATGTGACATCAGCACCCAATTGGAAAGTATGCGAATATATTCCGAGCAGACTAGATATGCTGTTGATTTAATTCTAGCTAAGAGTGGTGGTGTGTGCGCGGTAGTAGGAGACCAGTGTGTAGTCGGGATCACTAATATGGAAAAGAACATTACCCAACACATTTTAGACATCCTAGAAAATGTTAAAGGAATGGAGAGTGGGAATTGGAGTAGGTCACTTTTTGGTAGTTGGAGTTGGATCCCTGAGAAGGTGATTTACTTCATTGTGATTTTGATCTCTTGCTGTGTCCTGGTCCAGTGTCTCCTCTTTTATTTCTCTTATTGCACTACCCTTCTCGCTCCTAAAAGAATATTGATTCATGATACTAATGCAACAATTATGATTCAAAAGGAAGTAGAAGACATCATGCAAATAGATGAGAGTATTTTTGAGACTTCTTCTCTCCTTACTGTTTCCCTTCCTAAGGCTGAAGACATGGAGTGCTCCTAAAACAGTTTATTTATGACTTATTGAATAATATGTATTTTGCTATTATACAAAATGTTTAGCTCATGCTAAAAGGAGGGTCTGTTAGAATAGAAAAATATGCTTTCGTGTTGTTTTATGTAAGGTTAGCATTTGCGGCACCATTTTGTGTATGGCTGCCATTTTGAATTATAATCAAAACTAATCCTTTGCCATTTCCGAGAAACGGCCTTCTCTAGGTTATGTTTCTTCGGAGCTGAGTTTTGCTACACTAATGAATGTACTGTTCTTATTAGTGCATACCTTTCCTCTAGACGTAGGTCTTCTCCCACTTGTCTGGTGGCAGGTACAGGCAGAGTGACCTTGAATAGTAGATAAGGTGTGCCCAGCCTCAGAATCCAAACTTACTCCTTTGAAATTTACTGTCCAGCTGCATCTCCTTGGAAAATTCCATGGTGGGCGTGCTTTCATTGGTTTCGAAGTGTACATAATGTATCGCTATGCTTGCTGATGCCAGTCCCTCTGCAGCACTCCTAGCGACTGGGCAGACAGGGCTCCGCTCTGAGTGTACTTTAAATAAACTGTTATTGGTTTGTATTCTCTACTGTCTGACCGACTCTTCATTTTATATGCAAGGCTGAGAGGTGGTCGTGAGTGACCCGGGTGACCCTAATCGGGCCACTTCCTTCACATGCGTTTAGCATGCATGCCTTTTTAATGCAGGCATTAGAAACAACGTGTCGTTATGTCGCGTTTCTTTTGCATGCAAGTCGTTACAACGACTTGCCTTAGGGGGGGCGCTAGACTTTGGATTACTAACATTTACTTTTCCAACTCTAGTCTGCGCAACAGTAGGGAAGGTGTTGGACTTTAAATCCAACACCACTCCACCAATGCGCCCCCCCCTAAAGCAAGTCATTAAAACTTGCATGTTAAACGAATGCATGCTAATGACGAGTTTGTTCTATTGCCAGCGCCATTAAGGCACAGTGTGATTCGGGCGTCGTGCTAAAGGATCATTCACCATGCGAGTATTCAAATGGGACAGAAATATAAAATACAAATAGTTATCAAAGTTTTCTTGGGACCTTGTAAAAAATCCCTAAGATCCATGTCTTGTGAGAGTAATGCTAATGTTTTGTCATGCAGAGAAACAGCCGACACTGTCACTTCAGAATGTCAGGAAGAGGCAGATGCCAAATTTTAAACAGAAGAACTACAACTTACTCCCACAAACATCTTACCAGCACCAACTTCTGAGGACACAATCATCCAAAGCACTACCACCTCTGCTGCTGTTTCTGTCACACAGGGACAGTTGGACTGGATTCTGTGACAAATAGGTTGAGGCCTCAGTGGTGTGAACAAAATACACAGGAGGATGCAGGACCCTTAGCACAACATTTTCTCAAACTGGATAGTGCAATGTTAACTGTCCAAAAAACCCAGCATATAACAATATGATATTTGTTGCGTAGGGTAACTGATTTACAAAAAAATAAATGACACAGGTTTTCTATCATTGTCCAAAAGTATTTTCACTTATGGCAGATGCTGTACAAGCACTGTGTCAAAACTTTATAACAAAGGGGAACAAACAGGGACGTAAACAGCTCAAGTCTCATATTTCATTAAAAAATTGACTGAGTCTGTTGGAAAACTAGCTACTAGCACTATATTAATGTGACACAGGTCACTACATTTGCAGGCCCAATTACCTAGACAAAATATTTTGATGAAAAAGACCTTTAAAAAAATAGTAATGTTTTGGAGGTTAAAGTGAGCCCTACTTCACTTCAAAGGTCTGCCATTACCAAAGCTGAAAGTGATGAAGGTACAAGTGGCACTAACATATCTGTGCATGACTCAATGTTACAGACACGTCCTATGAGTAGAAGTGGTCAAGTAAACCTCCATGTAGTCAGCAGCCAATAAGCAGACAAACTGGTAGTAGAACAAAGCACAAATTAATGGATAATATTACGGAGATATACATGTATGTTTCAATACAGTAATGTCAAATTATATTTTTTTATTGTCGTATTTATTGGTGAACAGAGAATTAAACACATATCTATGATGTAACAGAAAAATGTTAACACATTTTATTCAATCTGAAGCACAAGACTAATATTCTCTTTTTTTGATATAATGCATCTCATTAAAAATAAGCATCTGTGATCTCTTGTCTCCGGTCTCTTCCTTCAGTTGAACATAACATTTTCTTCCATCATTCTTTGTTGGTTGGGAGGGGGACCTTCATCAGCATCTGCTTTGTCATCAATTATTTCTTGTGGTAATTCTCTCCACATTGCTATTGGACACACAGCTACTATTTTACATGCAATCTCTGATGTATATTCCGAAGCAACTCACCTCTATGAAGGCATCAAAATCGCCTCTTCAAAATCCCAAAGGTTCTTTCAATCAAATTCCTGGTTTGTTTGTGTGTAGCATTATAACACATTTTCCTGGCAGACATTGGTTGCAAATAAGGAGTCAAGATCCAAAGATGAAATGGCATCAGCACTATCACCCACAACAAAAAAATAAGTAGTAGTAAATCTTAAGTACAGTGTTTATCTTCTATGACATGTTACATACTTCAAGGGCCACATTTACCGACCAACACATTTTGCGAGTTCCTAATTGTGACTTTTTGCAACTCTCAATTGGGAAGTAACAAAATGCAATGTACAACAGTGTGTTTGACACTGCGATTACCAGTGGGTCGCAAATGGACCTGCCTCATCGATATTCATGAGGAGGGTCGCAATTTGCGACCCATTGGGAATGACCAAAATCCCAGGGATGGAGGCCTTCTGGGGACAGCAGACTATCATGTCTGTGTTTGCTTTTAAATAAAGCAACCTTTTTTTTAAATGCAGTCCATTTTCCTTAAAGGAAAAGGGGATGCATTTCAAAAAGAAAAATGAAATGTTTCAGTTTCATTTTTTAAGGGTAGGCAGTGGTCTGTAGGACCACTGCCTGCTCTTAAAAAAACTTTTTCGCAACCATTCACAAAGGGCAAGGGGTCCCTTCCCATTTGCTACTGGCTTACCACCTACTTGAAGTAGGCGGTAAACTGTGAATGTTTTGCAATCACATTCTTGTCACAAAACGTTCAAACACCCCCCTGCGACTCGCTAATAGAAAGGAACACCCTTAACATGCCTCCTTCTTAATATCAACTGGCAAACTCTATTTTGCAAATTGGTAATAGGTTGCTGACTCGCAAAATAGGATTAGTACATGTCAAAGGGCTATTTAGTGGTCACAAACAGCCCAATTCTCCGTTTGCGACTGCTAAAGCATTTTGCACATGTGGCCCAAAGTCCAGTTACCTAGCAGATACCCATCTCCCATGTCTCCTCTGGTTTGTCATCTGCAGAGTGCACAGTTGCGAAAGATGTATGAGTCATGAGTACATCCAGGATAACAGGCAACAATGTCAGCAATAATGGAATCTGCATTGCACCCATCTTGAATATTGAGTGAGTGCTGATGCTTCCTGTTTCTGTAGAGGAACTCAGTTGCTGAGGGTGTAATTGTAAGGATGTGAGTACCATTCACATATCCTATGATGTTAGGAAATTGTGCAATTTGGTAAAGATTTTATTTAGTGGACTGCAAATTAGCATAAATATTTGGCAAAAAATATGCAAATTTTGGAAACCATTACATCTAAAACTTTAAAAAAAACCCTGGACAATGCACTCTGGGATATACAACCAGAAAATGCAACAGTATTTTGGTAACTCTCTGACACACGCAGATGTAGGGAGCATAAAACCTGAACGTGCATTGGGATGGCTCGATTGTGTCCAGTGGGCCTTGAAAGCATTGGCTCCAATTCATTGATGATTTCCATAATGACGGCCTTGATGAGTCTGTATGTCACATACACCTACTAAGTTTGTTCAAATAAAGTTATATGCTGCCTGTAAATGCGCTCCTGTCTCCTTCTCCTCCTGTGTAGAGCTCTTAGGGCACGCCTCCTGACCATCATCGCATAGAGTTCAGCCATTTTGGATATTAGCCATGAATGTCAGCTGTCCTTTTATACCTGCCACCTGGTTACCGCGGGGTTTCACTTGGAGGTCATTTGCACATGCTATTTGGCCTTTTTTAGAGGAATCGCAATTTACAAATATTTGGTACATAGGAATAAAGATTCGCAAATAGTTCTCTATTTAGCTATTCCTCATTTATTTGTGCAATTTTAGGGAATCCTGATTTGTACCCGTTGGAACATGAGGATTCCCTGTTGCAGCGTTCGCAAGCTGGTTTGTGAACGTTTTTTGATTCTCTACACCTTTGAACATGACATCCCTTGTTTTAAAAAAAAATTGCATACCCACATTATTCATTACACACGGACTTAAAGGTAAGGACCAAGGAATGAATGCAAGCAGGAGACACTGGTTTCATAAAGTCATAAAGACCAGTGATAATCTTCAGAAACCCGTGTTATCCATGAACCAGAATAAACTACCTTTTTCCAGGACTTTTTTATTGCCTTGTGCCATGTGAAGCGCTCTAACACCTTCGGGTCTAGCAAGCGCTATATAAATAAATAAAAATAAATAACTAGCCTCTTCTGATCGGCTCCGTTTTACAGCCTAAACTTTTAGGGAAAGTTGTGTACAAAGCATTCTTTGTGGATTGCAGGTGAGGTTTGATTTCTTGTATTTTTAATTATTCAAATTCTCCAGAAGTTGTGCTCTCTGTTTGTGCTATGATTAACAAGCTACAAGAAGTGCGCTGGGCGATAACGGCAGACGTTGATGGATCTGCAGGGATGTTTATGACCTTTCTAGGAGCTGTGAGCATTTGTGGTAACTGTCCAAGCAGCATCAGCTGCAGTTTTTTTCAGATTTGGACTTGCAAAGGTGCTAGTCAGTACGATTAAATTTTATTAGGTGATGATTTTTTTCACATTTGCGACTAAATGAGGGGAATGGATATTTCAAGAGTATACAATGAAAGATCTAGCTTACGTTATTCAACTTGCCTATTGTGGTTTAATTTCAGCTCAGATTAAAAACTAGAACAGGCATGAGGTAAAAATGTGCTTTGGTAAAAATGTGGGTGAAAATCTGGATATTTGGGTTTATAAATGAGGCCACCCTGACTAAATTGAGAATTCCTACGTGCTTTTGAATATAGCCACGGATGGGCAATTCTTTTGCATTTGAAAAAATTAGGAATCATTTAGCCTTTGATGTGAATGGAAATAGATGAATCTTGGCGAAAATGAACAGATTTAAACATGGTTAAAATGGATTATTGTTGATAAATGATTGAGTCTCTGAATATTACATAACTTAGCTGTGCGACTTGCATTGGAGCAGCATGACGCTCCATATGTTTTGGAATTATGCATTCGTGCTTTGGGGTATGGCACGATACAAGTCTGCACTCAACACTTGAGCCTTGAGCGCCCTTGGAATTGAAAATGAAAGATGGGAGTATAAGGTTTGCATTCTTCCACGTGTACTGGATAAAAATACGGATAGACATCTTGAACCCGATTCACAAAGGCAATCGGAGACAAAAGTCTGACTTTACGAATTTTAGTATTAACAGAGGTAATTTATGAGTCGTACCTGCCGTGACAAATGATTGTTGATTGTGAGATTTATATAGCGCACGAATGCCCGGAGGCGTCTAGGCGCTGTGCGGAGGAGTCTGCCGGATCAAGAATGAAGGTGAAATTAGTTAGAAAATAGCCAGGTTTTTAGCGATTTTCTAAAAGAGAGTAACGTTGGTCTGTTTTTGATCTCTATCGGAAGCGAGTTCCAAAGTTTCACTCTGCCCAGAACAAAGCTCTCAAAGGCAATGGTGGCGGCTGGGCAGAGAGGCAGCCCCACGGATAGTTTCGGCATACACGGGGGAGTCCTCATAAGGACTTGCTGTGGCCTTCCTGAAGCTGGGAGGTGCCCCCACATGAAGAGGACAACGGCAGCATCGAGAGGAGATCACCCTGCTCCTGGGTGGAGAGTACCTCGGGTCCAGCCAGCTGTGGACAGTGCTGGCTCTAGGGAACTTGGGCCCATGGGGAACATTCGTAGAGGTGCCGTTGGGACCCCAGGTATTATGCACTTTGCTCTATTGCTTCTAGGGGCCTGTGTAGCTGCTGCTTGGGTGCTGTTGGAACTGCCTGGTTCCCATATCTCCTCAGGAGTGGGACCCAGCTGTCTGGTCATCAGCTGCTGCAACTGTGCCCCCCTACATCGCCAGTGAGGTGCCATGTGTGCCTAGGGCCACTTGTGCCACCTCCTAGTGAGGGACTGGTGGGTCCAGTGCAGAGTTAGTGGCTCTCAGGCAGACCTCTGTGGGGGGTTGCCTCTTATGCTGCTCATCCCACCCCAGTTGGGGGACTGTAGAGGGCCTGATTTTATCAGCTTTCTTACGATGGCTAAGGATAAACCCGCCACGAGGGAAAGCAAATTAGACCACTACGCCAAATCCTTACTGCACCTGGACACGGCACCTACAAAAATGCTTGAACCGTCTGCCATGGAGACTGTGGCACATGGCCAAATGGTGAACAATGCAGTCCAGATTGGCCCTAGAGACTAAAGTTGGGGAGATCGGGGCAGGCGTCTCTCTACTCCGCCAGGACTTGCGAAAAATGACAGGCCATTTCACAGAGGCTGAACGGCGTATCTCAACCCTAGAAGACCTGCTGCAGGCGCTGCAATAGAAAGTCCACATCCTGCAAATCATGAAATCTGACATGGCCCATTGAATAATCTTCGATTTGTGGACTTCCTGGAGGGAGCTGAGGGGCCAAACCCTGAGACATTCTTTGAAAACTGGCTAAGGAGCCTCCTGCCTACTGACTAAATATCTCCCTGCTTTCTCATTTAACAAGCACATATATCACTCTTGTGCGTCTCATCCCGGCAGAGATGGGGTCCCAAGAGAGGGGCCTGAACAGCGCGTGGGGAGCAGAGGCTCTCACAGATGCAGGAATATTAGGGGTGGGACCCAGAGACGATGGTCTGCTCTGTCTTGGAGTCCCGAGAGGCCCAGAGGTCACAACGCTCATCAGATTCAGATGCCAGCAGGGATCCTTCACAGACCGGGCTGGACCAGAACGTGCAGGAACAACTTACCCAGGCACCAGCTTGGAGCCACAGTGATTGGTATTTAAGGTGCATCCCATGTTTTATTGTAGGTTACTCTGGTGATAGTAAGTAATGTCTGATGGGCAATAGATGCTTGGTTTTGTATTGTTCACTGATTCGCTTTTTGCAAGGCACATGCAACAGACCCCTGCCAGTATAGGTGTAACTGTCCCACTTCCCACTCTCATTGTCCCGATGGGTCCCCATCTTCAAATACTAACCTGGAATATTAAGGGCCTCCATGACAAAATAAATATAGGTGCAGTCCTTAGTTATGTTAAACAGTATTTTTACTGCTCCCAGAGGTCCACCTAACGGGAGACAACTTCTCTGTCCTTGCCCGCCATGGATACACTAGAGTGATCCATGCCGGCTTTGTCAGAAGAGCTAGAGGAGTAGCGATACTCTTGCATCACTCATGCCCTTTTTTCGTTGTTGCCTCTCATTGGGACAGACAGGGAGGGTACTCGAGAAGGACAACTGTGGACCATGTGCCTCCAGCGTTTGTGACTGCCACGCTGGCAGATATCTTCAGTATACTACTGCAGATGCAACCAGGTACCTTCATACTCAATGGGGTCTTCAGTGTCATTATGGACAGAACACTCGGCATGTCCTCTGCAAATCTCTCCTCTAGAATACAAGCACTCTATAGTTGGGCACACTCCCTAGGATTGGTGGACATATGATGTAGATGGCTCCACCAGGACATCGCATTTACACATTGCTCTGCCTCACATAAGACACATTCTCACCTTAACTATTTCATTATGTCCACATACTCCTTACTACTTGTTGGAAATGGCCCTTTTTGCAGGGTTATCCCCAAACTTTTTGCTTCTTCCTCCTATTTTTTTCCTGACCTAGTTTGTTGGCTATAGGACTCTGGGTACTTTACCACTGCTGATCAGTGCTAAAGTGTATATGCTCTCTGTGTAAATTGTTATTGTGATTGGTTATCCATGATTGGCATATTTGATTTACCAGTAGGTCCCTAGTAAAGTGCACTGAGTGTGCCAGGGCTGGTAAATCAAATGCTACTAGTGGGCTTGCAGCTCTGATAGTGCCACCCACATGAGTAGCCCTGAAAAGATGTCTCAGGCCTGCCACTGCAGTGCCTGCGTGCAGTTTGTTAACTGCCATGTCGACTTGGCAAGTGCACCCACTTGCCAGGCCCTAACCTTCCCTTTTCTTACATATAGGGCACCCCTATGGTAGGCCCATCGTACCCCCCTGGGCAGGGTGCAGTGTATGTGAAAGGTAGGACAAGTACTGGTGTGTGTAACATGTCCTGATAGTGAAATACTGCCAATTTCGTTTTTCACTATTGAAAGGCTATCTTCCCCATTGGACAGAATGGGGAATGCTTTGTAACATTTTACAAGCATATCTTCCAATAGGGGTAAGATGGAAAAATGGAGTTTGGTATCCCGGAACTCAGGATTTAATAACTCATCTTTTAGTAAAGATGGGGGCATATTCACAAGGAGCTATCGCCGAATTAACGGCACTTTATCCCAGCCAAAGTCGTGATAAATTTACCTTCCCATTCACAAGCCAGTGTAAACAGCCCACAGCACCAGTTTACCCGCGATAGCAGCCGGAAAAAACATCGCCACAGAGGACCCCCACAAATATCGCTAATGAGATGCAGAGTAGGCGTTCCCGTGCCAGAAGCCGAGACAACAGCACACCTCAACATTCACAACGACCAGCCACATCGGCGATAATAACACAAAACAGGCGATAAGGGGCGTTAGCACCAGGAAATTTACACCTGCTCTGACCTGGTGTAAAGTCGGACGGCAGCCAGCACCACAAAAGGGAGCACAGTCCAGGGCCACATCCGAAGGGCAACAGATGCCATGGAGCCACCCATCATGTGGCCCGGACACCCAAGAGGGCCACAACACCCACCTCCACCACCCCAGGACCCCAACCCACACCCGGAACAACCCCCCCCTGGACCACCACAGACGCAGCGCAGACAAAGACAGCGGACCCCCAGGAAACGTACCCGCCGCACAGACCCAACATCTGACAATGTCACCGTCCACTACAGGCTGAAAGGGACAACCATCCTACGCATCCTGACCCTCATCGCCTAACAGGCCTACAGCACCAACACAGCGGACAACCAACATCCCACCCCACACAAAGCTGATGGCTTGGCTGTACCTGTTGGCCCCTGGTACCCCCCAAACAACACCCGCCAGAGTTGGAGGAGTCACACAGCCAGCCACATCCAAGTCCCCCACACCTGTCCTGGACAACACCATCACCCTGGTACCCCAGTCCCCATACGTACAACACAATGCGCAGGATCCGCTGGAGACCAAGGAAGGACCATACGCCCAAGCAGGATGCACGCACGTGTTGAGGGCAATCCACAGCACACATGTACTACCTGTGCCCCCTGGTGACACAGCACACAATCACCTCAACAGGAAGCACACGTCTCACATCAATGTGCAGGCAACAACAGAACACTGTGGAACCCCCAACAATGTCGCCTTCAAATACACAGCCAGTGTGCATGATACCTTCATCCTCCGACAGCCCATCATCAACCAGCGTTCCCAGGATGGCAAAAAGGAAAATGCACACCCCCTTGGCAAGTCCGAAATGAACACCCCACACACCTCAACTCCACAACCATGCAACTCACAACTCTGGCAATGCCCACGCCACAAAATCACAACCAACATGCACAATAACATGACCACCCACCAGACACGATAGAACAATTTACAATGGTAACCTGGGCAAGCCCTGAACATGAGCCATCAACGGCATGGCACCTCAGCCACATAATAGCTGAATGTGGGTAGAGGTGGCAACCAGGCATGTGTGAAGGATGCAGTAGAGCTATGATCGGGAAAGCACACAATGCCAGAGTGGCGGAGATGTGCTGGACAGACCGCAGTATGCAGAACACACCCATATCCATGGCGACATACACCTCAGGCGTATGGAGTGCAGTGGACAGTGGACGCAACCATGCCACCACAGCCAGTGGGGGAACTCGTGGAAATGTTGCCTGTGACGCCACCCCCTAAGCGTCACCGGAGTGGGATGGCCCGGCGTAGGCCACGCCAGCGTAGGGGTGTGAATAAAAAGCACGTAGGCCTGGGCGTGGTCCTCTCCCGGAAAGCCCTACGTCCCTGCCAGGGTGGCACCTCCCACCCCACCACGAGGCCGACGCCGTCCTCGTGAGCGTAGTTGCCTGCGATGCTATGCGCCTGCCGGACCCCGGCATGCTGGACCACGAGCCCGTCAGGCCCGCCCCTGCGCAGCCAGGCCACACTGATCACCTGCCGACACCGGCGTGTGTCAAGTAGGGCCCACCACGTGACGGCGCAAGCTCCAAGCCCGAGTCCCGCGACCTTGGCAGCCACCTCAGACCATCACGAGCTCCACGACACAGGCCCGCTTTATTCCCTTTTCGTTGACGTACTCCACTGCCGCCTTCGGCCTACTCCTCGGACCAGTAGGTCCCATATGTGAAACTGTGTCCTGAGTCATGAATGGCAGTGACCCCAAATCCTGGCCAGCGGCCACAGCACCAGACCCCCCGATCAGTGAGGCATAGTTCCATATGAGCATCTTGCGACACGTGGTGCCATTAACCCTGTCCAATGCCAGCCGGCTACACGTGGTGCCACTAACCCTGTTCAACGCCAGCCGGCTACACGTGGTGCCACTAACCCTGTTCAATGCCAGCCGGCTACACGTGGTGCCACTAACCCTGTTCAACGCCAGCCGGCTACACGCGGTGCCACTAACCCTGTTCAACGCCAGCCGGCTAGCCGTGGTGCCACTGAACCTGTACAATGCAGGCCGGAGGGGCCATCCAACCTATGCCGGCGACACTAGGTGAATGCGCCGAGCTGACCGCTGCCTCAGGCCTACACCACGGTCAGGTAGGTCACACATTTGGAACTGAGTCTTGATTACACCATGGCAGTGAACATCATTTAAGGCAGAGAACAATTCACTATACTCCCTTCGATGAGGTGCCAACAAGTCTGTGCATGGCATCACAACCACACGTGGCTGTGGGCCTAAGCGGACCACTGCCCTGGGCCTACGCTGCGCACAAGTGGGATCACAGATTTGGAACTGAACATCAGTAATTCAAAAGGCAGAATACATATCATCGCACGCACGGAGAGGCGTAAGAGGATGACGTGTTGCAGTCCGGAGGGAACAGGATCATTGTTACGGAGGTGATTGAACACTACCGACAACTGCCACTGTGTCACTAACTCTGTGCCTCGCGAGCCAACGACACATGGCTGTGGGCCACTGCTGACCGCTGCCTCCGGCCTAAACTGCGGTCCAGTAGGTCACAGAGTCTTGATTTGGCAATGTTGGAGTTTACATCTGTGTACCGGCATCATCGCAGACTGCATCCCCTCTCAGCACCTGTGCCACTAAGTGTGTTCCCCGACATTCATGGACACTCACTGGTCGTACATTGGTGGCGTTTGAGTCTATGGACTAGGGGCTAGTTTTCATCCTCATGTAGCTGATAAGGAATTGTTGGTGAAAATGAGGGTTGCGCTTTCCACTCCTCCATTTGCTGCTTCCAGATAACATCAGACCTTCCGCATCATGCCCTGGAGGACACCTTCCAGTGTCCCCCGCAACACTCCGCAACATACACCTCGGACATTGATGGGGACCCGCTCAGGTCGCATGGCCCATCTGACTGCACCGCAAGTCACTGTCCCGTGTCTGGGTGCCTGTGCCGGCTGCAGTGCATCCAGGACCACTAACTCTGTGCTGCTCAGGCCTGGGACCCCTTCTTCTGAGACATTGAATGGCCTCTGTAGCGATGGTCTTGGGGTCATCAACGCCATGTGTCTGTGGCTCTGCGCTGTCCGCATCCTCCGGCCTCAACTGCGGGCCACCAGGGCCCACACATAGCATCGAGTCTTGACCGGCCCGGATGTCGCATCACCGCAGGAGGCACACGCCACCACCGCAAGGACCACCTCCAACCGCCATCTGCCAGAGTCGAAATGGTGGTCCTGACAGACCTACGGAGTTGCTCAGACCTGTCGTGGATGCCATCATCGGCCTGATACCCTGCTCAGCACTCCAGGTGCCAGTGACTCAGTGCAGCGCAAGCCATTGTCCGTTACTGATTGAGTTGTGTGCTGTTGTGAGGTTGCGCAGCAATGTCACCTCATGCAGTGGGGTAGACCTGGGACTATGATGAGGAAGATGTGTCATGTGTGCGGACGGGAGAAGGCACAGACAATGGGAGGGCAGGAGACAACAGCCCCAAGGCAGGAATACAGACTGGTGGTGGTAGTCAAGCTACTCACCCGGATCTATTACTGGGTGTTGCGCTGTGGACTGCGGACGCAACTGTCACCTCAGGCAGTGTGGGAGACCTGGGACGTTGATGAGGAAGTTGATGCAGGTGCAACACATCCCACTGCATCTGCATCAGGACTAACCCGAAGGGACACAATCCTAGCAATTTCCTCACATGAGCACGCTCTTCTCTAGTGCCCCTACCTCAGTGCACTGCAACTCACGGAACCTCCTGACTGAATATTGGGTGACCTCTGTCCTTACTCCGGATCCCTCCATGTTGCTCTGCAATTGACTCTGTTATGCTGGTGTTTTCTGTTTCCAATGCGCTGGTGTCCACTGTTCAGGTTGTTGCCAGCACCAAGCACTCCGTGCGGGCTGGCTTATACTCACCCCACACACATCCAGCACAGGCGTCACTGTATATGTGGCCCTGCCAATAAAGGGGCCGGGCGCACGTGCACGTAGCCAGTTCAACATGATATGTGCATGTGTCCCTTTGGTCTTGTTGTATGCATGGGGGCCCTGGGCCCTACGACATTACATTGTGCTGTGTACAGCGGACGCAGACATGTCACCGCAGGCAGTGGGCTAGAACCTGGACATGTAGCTTTGTTGCCACCCACTCAATTCGTAAGGGGAGTGGACTGTGCCGTCGTACGCAGAGCAAACGTGGGTGTGTGACTGATATGTGCGTGCCCCTGGGTGTCGTTCTGTACTGGGTATGTGCATCTGCATGTGTCTCTATGGCAGTGTGGGTCTCGTTTGTGGGGTGTAGGTGGTCCCTGAAGGGTATTGGACACCCACGTATGTGTTCTAGTTTGCATTCCATGGGTTGGGCAACACCCGCACCTGTTGGGCCACCTCCTTTTGGCGTTCTGACACCTGGCACTGGGGTGCCATGTGTGGGTCGGTGAAGTGTTGTGAGCCAGCCGTGATTGCGGGTGCTTCATGCTGTGTGGTCTGTTGCAGGGGCTGGGTTCTCCACTGAGTAGCTTGTCTGCCCTGGTCCTGGTGGTGGGTTGTGTGGGATGTCCATGGGCTGTTGTAGTGCGTCGGTGTCAAAGGTGTGGTGTTCGTCTCGGGCATCACTGATGGGTTGTCTGTTCTGACCTGCTGGAGGTGTTGTTTGTCCCTCTGCATTGTGAAGTGGAGGTGCATGTTGGCATTGTGTTGGCGCCTTGTTCTTGTCGACATGCAGACTGTGTGACGATGTACATTGTGACTGTTTGGGCGGTGGTGGCTATTTGAGTTGGGACAGTGTACATTTGGCCTACCTGGCTGATGTGGGGTTGTAGCCGTAGATATGCATCTCACAGTTCCCTGCTCTGTCCAATGTGATTGTTCTGTTTCTGCACCTGGGCGGACCCAGTTGTGTCCCCTGTTCTGCAGTGTGGGTGTTGCACTTTGTGCCACATTGTCATGGTATGTGCTGTGATTGCTATGTGTGTGTGCTGCAGTGCGCCAGGGTGATGGGGGACATGTCCCTGGGTAATTGTGGTTGTGCAGTGTGCTACACTTCGTTGTGCATGTGTGCCATTGTGCCCATCACCCCAGTCCCTGTTGGATCCTCACCCTGTTGTTGTTGTGTCGGGTCCTGTCGAGCTGTGTCCGTACTCCCACCTCCTTGCACCGTCTCCACACTGATGACTGTGGCCTGGGTTTCCTCCAGCATCTCCTGTGGCGCAGGACTGCCACCTCCTGTCGCCGTTGCTGTCTTCCTGTTGGCAGCGGGTTTGTACCTGGTTTAGGTTGTCACGTCCTGCCGGCGCCTCTTGGCCTCCTGGATTGGCCTCCTCGGCACTCCGACTGCATTCCAGGGGGTCTGCTTGTGGGTCAGTTGCTGGTAGTGGTCTGTCACCTCCGTGACGCTGGTCTTGTTCTCCTGCGGTCTGCACCCCGTCTTCCTCTCCCTTTTCTCCTTGGCATTCCCCGACCCCGTTGTTCCTTGCTGGTGGTCTATGGGGGTTGTGGGGTTCGCGTTGGCCTCTGCGCTGGGTCAGGGTGCATCCATGTTGCTACGTGCTTTGGCTTGTTTCTGGTGTGTTGTTTCTGTGGTTTTTATGGTGCAATTTCCCACCAGACGCGTGGGATTCACAGGGCTGTGGCTGCTTTTCGCTACATTTTGTACCGCGATTGGCCTCATCGCATGATTTCTCGCGTTTCGCATTTTCTCGGCGTAGCGTTGATTTTCACGCTGACATTTGACGCGTTATCTGGTGACTATCACATGCTACCGCCTTGTTGTGAATTCCACGTTGACACAGGGTTATTTTCCCGCGATGGGCTGCGATATTGAAAGTTGCGTTACGCTGCTCTTGCGGTAGTTATCACACGTTCTTGTGAATATACCCCATGGTTTTTAAATTGTGTGTTTGAAAATACCACTTTTAGAAAGTGGCTATTTTCTTGTTCAACCATCCGGTGTGCCTCTGCCTGTTTGTGAATTGACTGTCTGGCTTTGGAGTGACAGGGGCTGGGGAGGTGCAGTGGCTCCAGGAGTCTGGATGAGTCAGCACTAGGCTGAATAGGCCTGATCTGCATTTGGAGTGGTGGGAGGAGTAGCACCTGTACCTGAATAGGTCTGTGCCTGCCTTCCACAATGCTGGCCCGCCCCCCTGTGGTGTGTCCGGAGCCAAGGCTCACACTGACAATGGATGTTGTTGTGCACTTGCAAAGTGCCCCCCAGAACTGGTTTGAACTGGGCTCAGAGCCCCTTGCACAAAGAGAACAAAAACATTTTGGGGTATAAGTATTAGACCTAAGACCCCAGAATTTTAGATCATTCCTGGAATTCAAAAGGAACCTTTGCCAAGGAGAAGAGCTGGAGAGACTGAGGAGAAGTACTGCCCTTGCTGTGTGTCTGGGGTTGGCCTGCAGTTGCTGTTTCTGCCAAGGAAAGGAGAAGGACTTTGCTGTGTGCTGTGTCCCCTGCTTGAAGGAGATCTCCAAGGGCCTGAAGTGTGCTGGCCTCCTGTTTTGAAGTCTCAGGGACACAAAGACTTTACCCCCAGCTCCCCTGAACTCTGCTGCTGTGAGTTCTGACCTGCCAAGAGGTGCCTGTGCCAGTTCTGGGCCTCTGGAGGTTGTTGCTGCTGTTTGGGAGCTGGAAGAAAGAAGAATCTCAAAGAACTACAGAAAGAGACGCATCACCTCTGGTGTGTCACGCATCGCACCTTTGCACCAAGTTTATCACCCATCACCCACAGACCAGAACCATCTTGGATTTCGACGCCTCACTTCCCCGTACAGTCCGGATTCAACGCATCACTTCTCCTGTGTGAAGCAGAACTGTCGCCTCGCCTCCCCAAGGACTCAGGAACTGACGCATCGCTGTGTTTTCCAACGCTTCCTTTCTCTGCGGCTGTTTGGCCTTGTGAATTTTGACGCATCTTCAGGTACTATGTGTAAAAGTCACGTATCCATAGTTTTCTATGGTACACGTTCTTGAAACCTTTTGAAAGTCATATTTTTAACTGTGTATGTTGTATTTTTGTCATTTTGGTCTTGTTTAGTTTAGATAAAGATACTTTATTTTTCTAAACTAGTGTGGTGTCCCTTTGTGACGTTTTCACTGTGTTACTGTGAGTGTTGGTACAAATACTTTACACATTGCCTTTGGGATAAGCCTGTCTGCTCATGCCAAGCTACCAAGGGGGTGAGCAGGGGTTATCTAAAGTGTGTGTCCCCCTTACCCTGACTAGAAGCAAGGGTTCCTATTTGGACAAAGGTACCTACCTCTGCCAACTAGAGGCCCCCATTTCTAACACCACTCATCCAAAACACCCACATCATTCCCAGGGAACTGTCCGACCACGCCCTGGTTGAGATGCAGTTGAGAACAGGGCACACAGGGATGAGGGGTGTTTGGAGACCTAATGCCTGGTGGCTTAGGGAGGAGTCCCTAGTAGACCTCTTGAGAGCAGCCATTATACAATATTTTGACTTCAACCAACAGATGGTGGCCTCTCCTGCGTGTCCGTGAGAGGCATTCAAGCCAGTCCTTTGAGGTAAAGCACTGGCGAATGTTCGAGGTCACGAACGTGGTAGGGTAGACTCCTAGATTCCCAGATCTAAGTACACATAGAAGACTTCTGCAAGACACTGAGGCATAGACTCCTGGATTTGGCCCACACTGCTGCCTTCCTATCGCAGTAATGGCTCTATGAACATGGCAATAAGTCTGGCAACTTGCTCTATTGTTTATCCTAGAAACGAGAGGGGCCCTGCTTTTTCTCTGCCATTGTCACTCCAGAGGGACGCCTCACGTTTGAGCCCACTGAAATAGCAGACACAATTGTAACATACTATTGCTCACTTTATAGCCAAAATGAAATGTTTAACTCACGATACTAGAATACAAAGAACTTTCTAGTAAAAATGGGGTTAAATTGGTAAGAGGGTTGGACATATATATCAAAATATTTTCTAATTATGTAGAGAATTTTACCTCCTGAGTACCATGTTTAAATCTGATATTTTAGGGTTCCATCAAATTCTTTCCAGAAAGGGTTCCAAACATAATAAATGGCAAACCACTTGTTAAGCACAACAGCTGCTTCCAAAGAAGCATTTCGATGCTGAGCTAACCAGACCGCTAACTTGAGGTGATCAATTATCCCTGAATAGAACTGATTTCAATATGAACACCCCTTCAGCCTCAATCTTGCATAAGCTTCCAGGTAAGGCATTCCATAATCTCGTCCCCAGACAGAAAACGTTCTTCACCCAGCTTGGGCTTTCCAAATCCAAGGAATCTCACAAGTCTTTGGCTACCAGAGCAAAGAGCCCTGTGAGGTTATAGGCTCTCACTCTTTTCTTTAAATGCCAAAGGCCTTTTTTATGGAGGGCACTATGAGTTAATGTAGGTGCTTTAAATGTGTTTCTTTGCCAAATCAGAAACCAAGGCAATTCCTGTAGCCCTTCCCTAGCCAATTGCCTAGTGGGAGTGTTAATAATGAGAAGTGCTGCTGCATTTTGTCCCAGTTGCAACTTGATTAGCAGGCCCTCAGTCGCTCCAAGAAATAGCACATTAGCATAGTCAAGCCTTACCATAATCAGAGAATGGAGATTATCCTTTCGTGTGTGAGCTGAGATAAATTTTAATATCAAGGCAGTAGAAAAGATAAATCCTTGTCGGATTTAATTCCTAAATTTTTTGTCACATTGTCCACTATTGGGGAATCCCCCAACCCTGCAGGCCAAGTCTGCTCATATTTAAGGGTGCTGAGTTGTCAAAAATTAAGATCTCTGATTTATGTGAATTCAACTTTAGAGAGCTACTGAACATCCAGTTGGTGACAGGCGAGAGGTATCCCTGAAAGTTAGCAACTACTAATTCATCCAATTGATGGAAGGTAATCCTCAATTGCATATATATTATCTGGATACAACATGATATTAAAGCCCCATAGTTCTACTACTCTAGCCAAAGGAGCCACATAAATAGTGAATAGAGTAGGGCTCAAAGATGAGCCCTGTGGCACCCCACAGCTTAGTTTCCTAAATATATGAGGTAAATAGACCACTTGTTCTTTGTTTGACAGTAATGATTTAAGCCAGAGCCAAGCTTTTCCCACAAATCCTCTCTCCTTGAGTCTTTCCAAGAGGCTCTTGTGGGAGACCATGTCAAACGCGGACAATGAAACAAGCAAAATTAGTATTGCTTTCCTTCCCTGATAAAACTTAACCCGAATACATTCTGTTACCTATAGTAAATCAATTTCAGTACCAAACCCTGATCTGAACTCTAAGACGGTGTAGTACATCATTTCTCTTAATAAACTCTGTAATCTGGTTATTCACCAGCTTCTCCAACATCTTTCCCATAACTGACAATAGAGGGATTGGTCTATGATTGCTTAAGCAGCTGGGGTCGGCATTTGTTCTTTTCAATAGAGGCAGGACTAAGGGCTTTTTCCAATCTGGTGGTACTACACCATCTTTTAATGATAGATTAAATAGAGTGTTTAGTACTCTATTGATAGAGGGAGCCATCTGCGGCAAACACTTACGAGGGCACAGATCTAGAGGAGATTCTGATCTTGCTTTGCCAATGATCACTTTGGATTCCTCCAAGGCGATCTTTTAAAAAGCAGCTAGTTTGGCTCCAATAGAGGAAGCATCCTCTGGACCCTCCATAGGAGAACTCCCATGTGCCTCTTTCCTACATTTGGCATACATTCAATCCACCTTTTCCTGGAAAAATAGGGAGAGATTTTTGCATATGCTTTGAGATGCTGGGATGGTTAGTTGAGCCAATCTTGGGCTAAGAACATTTTTCACTATACAAAAAATGGTCCAAATTAAAACAAGAGTGCTCACAGAGTCATAAATAACAGAAAGAGTAAGAGCACATGTAACAGGCGCAGTCCTCCTGGGAGGTTACTAAGGTCCAAAAGGAGGGACCACTAAGCCTGTTCACCAATCAAAAGCTGGCATTTACTAGGGCCAGTAAGAAGAGCCAATTGAAAAGAGGTCTGGTGCTTAAAGCCCATATTCTAGGAACGGCATGCCTCGAAGAGACAGCGCATGTGCTGCCTAGGTGAGATCTGAAAAGGAGAATGGTACAGGAGAGATAAGAGAGCCACTGGATAGCACCACTCTAAATCGTCACTCTACTGGGTGTTGTTATCTACTCTGTTTGTAGCAAATCATCTAAAGGCAAGATTTCACATTTATTATCATGACTTTATGAACACTCATTCCAAATTAGCTATATTATTTTATATACCTCCAGAATGTCTCTATAGCTCAGGCTTTTGTGAAATTTGTGAACTCCGGTTTTCATGTACTGAAAATATACTATTAAAATGTTCCATTTTGTTTGTAGACAGCACTTGAAAACGGGAACACGTTTCAGTTTCAACCAGCCTTTGTCACCTCAAAGAGCGCCATTTTTTCAGCAATTTAAATACTCTCAAGTGATGCCAATTACATGAACAGAAACAAGATACTCTCTAATCTCGCTTTAGCAGTATATTCGAGGGACTAAGTTACTTTCTGACAGCCCTTGATTTATAAGTAGAACGTTCTAGCAGGTACATGTGGAAAGATCAATGCAAGTGCTGATGTTTAATAATGTATGGGAGATTTAAACATGCTCCCGCTGGTTAGGAGCACTCCTCCAGGAAGGAAAACAGAACACATATAGCTCCCGCCCGGAGGGAGCATGCAAAAAACAACTGCTCCCCCCACGCAGGAGCAATCCCAGCTCTAGCACCATGCAGAGAGCTGTCTGGGATCACGGGGGCCCTGGAGCTGCCCCTGCTATCCCCAAAGTGATGGTTGGTGTGAGCCCTGGGTGGGCACAGGACCACCCACCTACAATTAGTGCAGGCCCCGGGGAATGGGGTCCCTGGGGCCTAATATGTCTTGAGGAGAGTCCCCTCCCCTTTTTTATTATATTTGGGCTCTAGGGGATGGAGTCCCCGGGCCGAGAACGCTCTAGAAGTGAGGCCACATGCCGCATCCCCTTGATAATAACATGAGATCCCTTTGGATGGGGTCCACACGGCCTGATAAGGCTAGTGGAGGGGGGCCCCTCCCCTTTTTTAATTATATTTGGCTCTGGGACATTCGGTCCCTGGGCCCCATTAGGTGTGGGGAGGGGGGCTGCATGCCCCCCTCCCCTTAGATTTTGGCCTGAGAGGATGAGGTCTCCGGGTCCTTTTAAGGGTTGGGGGGGCCACACAACCCCATACCCTTTTTATTCAAATTTGGTCCTGGGTGATTGGGTCCCAGGGGCCAATTGAGGCTCGTGGAGGGGGGCTGCATGTTCCTCGCCCTTTAATATATATGTCTTGGCCCCGGGGGATGAGGTACCCAGGGCCCGAAGGCTTACTCTATGCCATGCACACCAAAGGCTGTGCATGGCATGAGGTTGCCAGCCTGCTGGAGGTTTGGGCACTGGGCCTGGTGGCAGGCCAAACCCTGTAGCCAAACTCCCACTGCGCACGACCAACATGGGGTTGGCTGCCTGCGGGGATTTGGGCCAGGGCCTGTCTGCAAGTTGGTCCCTGCCGTCAACCTAACACCACGCATGATCGAAGGCTGTGCGCAGCATGGGTTGGCTGCCTGTGGGGATTTGGTTGCAGGTCCTGGCAAAACCCTGGAGCCAACCCCCAGAGAGGTGGGCTTTACGTATGGTAATAGAATATTACTTTACGTTAAAAAAAGACTAGAAATTCATTAGGAAAGAAGGTTAAAGTAATGTTATAATTAGGATAAAGGTTCAGTAACAATGTAATGCTTTAAACTAAAAAAAAACACAGAGATAGACCGGTTTTATTCATAGTTATCTCAAATAAATAAAACTCGTGCCCTAAAGTAACTATAACTCACACTCTTGGCATGCACTGCTAATTACCCCACATATTACATCACTCATGATATCTTGTATGACATCATTGATAATATCACTGCAACATTTGTAATTAAATTATTGATGAGAAAACTGCATGATGAGGCGTGAGTTATAGACCTCTTTTTGTGAAAAACAACAACCGGAAAGCATTCAAGGTGAAGGCTTAACAATGTAATATATATATTCACCTTGAACTTGATTTTATGCTTTCAAGGATAGCAATAATCCCCAAGGTCTCAAACAAATGTCTGGTAAAAGGTCTTAGAAATTATGTTCTGGACTATGTGGAAACTTACACTAAATATCCTCAAGATGGTGACCGATGTTTCCAAACATTGCAAGATTTCTGTGGCTGTAAGGGACATGAAGGAGGAGATTTACAAACATTTTGCGCTGGGCTAGCATCCCCAAAGTGACGCTAACCAGTGCAAAATGTTTTTTTGCTATTTTCTTCCCAGCACCCTCAAAATAGCACAAAGCAGTGTGAGGCACTGCTTTGCGTTACTTAGTGCCGTGGGGGCATTATATGGGTGGAACATTGGTGTTTCCATGCAACCACCCATGCGTTTTGAGGGAAAACCATATTTACAAAGATTGGTAGACATGGTTTTGCTCCAAAAGTTAACGCTCCTTTAAAGGAGGCACTAACAGGAGAAAGGCTTTCATTTCTCCGTGCTTTTCCGACTTTGCATGCATGCTGCTCTCTGTAGCACGCATACAAAGTGGGAAAAGCTTTCCAGTCTTGCCTAGGCATTGTCTGGTGCCCTTCCTGTACACAACCTATGCCAGACTCATGCACACACCCTAGTGCTATGGCGCTAAGGTGTGTGCATGGCGCATGGCCGCTGAAATCAGCTCCAGTGCTAGGGAAAGGGGAGGAGAGAACCATATCTCTGAAGATATGGTGCTCTCCTGCTCCCTACTGTCGCGCAATGCAGGGCAGCCTCGTGGGGGAAGCGCTTCATTGCGTGCCTTTTTGTAAATTTCCCCCATAGATTCTAATTATGAGCTCAGGCATCTGTGTGTAGTGCGTCCTTTTGAGATGAGAAACGATTCTCCTAGCAGTGCAAACATTCTGGGTGCATCACGTTATTCCCTGAAATTAACACACTACTCATAAATTCAGAATATTGCTCAGCAGACTAACAAGCTCAGGAAGGTAATTACTTGTCACAGATCGTGCCACTTTTTTATTTTGATGATCTCAATTCTAAAGTAGTGGGGGACTCAGCTATTCGATATTAATGAGGGGTTGTATTTCTTAAGTTTGTTGTGAATCAATGGATTTTGTGAAAGGCAAATACCATCTTCGACAACAGTTTTCATCACCAACGATTCTCTGAGCGCACCTTGCATACTGGCCATTCCAGGGACACACTACTCGTATTAGAGATTAATCCATTCACAAATAAATCTTACTAAGTTCCAATAGATGTGGAGCACAGTGGAGTCTGCTTGCTTCGTCAGGTTCCTTATTCGTGGCTATCAGAGAATGCAGTGCCTCTCATCCGCTTTGCCCTCACCAAATCCACATTTCTATTTCTTAAAAGAAAATTCCTTTCACACACACTCTTTGATCACCACTCATTTGACTCCATTTACATTTTTATCTATTCTGCATTTCTCTTCTCTCTCTCAACTTCCATACATATGTGTTGTCCTGTCTTCATTTCTCCTGCCACTCTCCTTGATTTTCAGAGTGTCTTCCGTCATGAACCCACCATCGCTTTTTGATAAGGTGATTAGTTATCAATGTCTTCTGTGCTGTTTTCATTAATGTTACATTATGTTTTGTACCTAATTGGTAATTGTATAGTACTTTGTTGCGAATTATGTGGCTCAATAGCAATGTGTATGTAGTCTTTGTGCGAACTAGGTGCAATTTGGAGCTTCTATGTGCAGCTGAACTGATTGTGTGACTTTGTGCAAGTTGCAAGCAGTGTGCATGGTTATTCGTGCACATGGTTCTAGA
The DNA here is from genome assembly GCA_963921515.1 of Calotriton arnoldi. Taxonomy (NCBI): domain Eukaryota; kingdom Metazoa; phylum Chordata; class Amphibia; order Caudata; family Salamandridae; genus Calotriton; species Calotriton arnoldi. Next base: position 538,344 of record CAWUFW010011837.1, read on the forward strand.
GCTGCCTATATTGAAAGCATTGATGTTGCACATGACATCGTGGGATTTGTTGCAAACATGTTGCAACTTGATGCTGCACGTATGTGAGCTTGTGTTGTAAAGAAGAGTACGGTGGATATGTTGCCATTTAATTTCATATGAAATTGCTTAATTTCAGCTAAAGCTAATGTTGCCTCATCATCCGTGTTTTATTTTTGAATCGTGAACTGTGTTGCTGTTGCATAACTTAATCTGATAACCTTCCAGATTTTTAGACAACGGTTTGAACTTTTCACAGGTATTTTCTCCCATACTTCTTCCATTTACTTTTTAGGACGTGCCTAAATCAGATTACACGCATATTGTAACAAAGGAATTTCGAACAAAAGATGTTGTGCACAGAACAGTGTGTTTGGGCTCTACTTGACTATTTATGAATTACAGAAGTGAGGATATAATCGGAGATGGGAAACATAAACGGCACTAGACCAGAGACTGTGTTACCTTATGGAATCTTTACATGCGGTCAATTTAAGCCAAAGGGGATACATATTTTGCCTGGAATTACTCAAATGACTGGCCTGCCAATATCAGCGACAGATCTCCAGGTTCTATGACCTGGAAATTGGTCACTGTGCCACATGTCCTCCCTTCTGCACACAGCCATAGTACTATAACACTTTCTCCTGTACTGCTACTGTTGAGGCATGTATGATGGTTCTTAAACATCTATTGCTTCAGGTAAATGTAAAAGCATCAAGTGATGTTGTCCCGCCATTAACATGGAGTTTCTGAATGTATAATTGAGGAGTGACTAAATTGGGATGGATTTCAGAACATGACAACACCTATACAGAAATGTAATTGTAGCCTCTGCGGTGCTCATCAGGTTTACTGTTGTCACTGCCAAAAATGTTTTTTGTAAAATGAATGTTCATAGTAGTACTGATTGGATAATATCAATATTTCGTCTGTGATCCATTGCACACAGTAATTAATTGCCAATTGGATATGGTATATCAGGGTTTAATCATGCAAATGAAAGTAACAAAAACAAAATTTAAAACAAAACAAAATCTTATTTCCAATAAACGTAAAAGTATTTAGCATTTAGCCCCGTGCCCAGGAAAGTTGGAGCCAGGGAAAATTCAAAGGATCTATTCCAGAATTTCTGTCGTTGTCTTAGCTGAAACAACTTCCTATTCAAATAATATGCTTCAAATTAAAATGTTATGTTTAGTTTAAAAGCCACACATCTGATCTTGAAGGTTTACATTTTAAACATAATACTGCGAGTTCCACTAACACAGGGAAGATAGCATGCAAAAATGATATCCATCAGTACCTGATTTACATGCAAAATACACACCACATTTTATTCAAAAGCATGCCTGGAAAAAGCTCAAAGGGACTCACCAAATGAAATCTATACTGTGTATGAACACAGCGCCGACCAGTTGTATCCCGAGGTCCAGTATACTAACCAACCGGGGCTCAGGCGGGGCACATGTCGTCAATTAAATGATCTGTTATGAAAATAAAACATTAGTTCACTTTATTTACCTCTGCGTGTCAGGAAACGACCTTAAAACCACTCTCTGAAGCACTCCATTTTTTGCCCTGGAAAGATTTCATTATGTTTTTGGAGAGACAGAACAGTGGGATATTACAGAATCCTTACGCACAGAATGTTCCATGTTCCAAATTCTCTCTAGATCTTATTGAACATCTTGAAAAGAAACTGGCAGACACTCCAAGCTGATAGTGTCATAGAAGATAAGATACCATCAGGCAAAAAAGAAAACAACATCCTTGAGGGACTGTTAGTTCATAGAGACTATACACTTAAGAACTGTCAGCGAGAACCTGTAGAAGGGTTTTTCCTTGCACTAGATATAAGGCCTGCAAATTTAGTAACAAGGTTGAAGTGCATGAGATTTCAGGATTCAACAGAAAGGGGAAAATCACAAAATTATTAAACTGCAACTCCGAGTACACAGTATACTACTTAGGGGCCGATTCCGATTCGGGCTGGAAATCTCTCCGACCGAGCAGGACCCGGAGAGATTTCCGACCGAATCAGCCCCGTGCAGCCCGACCGAACGAGTACGATGCGTCCGTATGCTATCGGACTCGAGTCGGTCGGACTCCCATTGAAGTCAATGGGAGCCGGTCGTACAACGCGTACGCGGGCACCCATTGCCTCAATGGGTGCGAGGCGAACAAGGGCGCCCCCTACAGCGGGTACGCGGCGAAGCGACTCGCGCCGTACACGCACAGGTAGGGGGGACCCATGGGTCCCCCCTGTGTGCGACTCGCGTGGCTATGCGTACAGGGGGGGTCCGACACAGACCCCCGAAGTACGGCTCCGACTGCTCTTTCGAGCCGGGCGGCGCGTGTCGGTCGGACTGCTCGCGGCGCGCATCGTACTTACCCGGACGGGGAACGTCTCCATTGCGCGGTGCGAGTCGTGTCCTAGCGAGTCGGTCGGTGCGGTTCGACCCGGGAACGAGTCGGTCGGAGCGGTTGGGACACCCGAACGAGTCGGTCGGCGATTTCGCATCGTACTCGGTCGTCCGGACGCGCGTACGAATCGGTCGGGAAATAGGGCTCTGAATCGGATCCGGTTATGCCGAATCCGATTCGGAGCCCTACCGGCCGAGATCGGAATCGGCCCCTTAGTGTGTCCTTGCGAAAAGAAGTATATTGCCAGTATGACACACCCATCAAAGAAATGAGTGCTGGATCACATGCGGGTTATAACGAATAAAGACTCGACATATCCTGTTGCGAGACATTTTGAATCTGAACATCAAAGTAACCGCAATCAGCTGAGGTTCTTTTGCCTTGATCAAGTACCTAAAGGGGAGAGAGGGGGCAATAGAACTCTGAGGTTGAGACAACTGGAATCACGTTATATTATAAATCTTTGGAAGAAAATACTAGTGGGCTTCAATAGTGATGGGTCCATATAGGGGAGTAATCAAACCACATTGCCCCTAAACAAACACAGGTTTAACCCATTCAGGGCTTTATTTGAACTTCCAAAGGGTGGGTCAGCCTTCTTTGGGATAAGGATGTGGGTTGAATATTCACCATGTAAATCTCATAGTGACTGACATGAATCATGCATATCAGTCTTTCAATCTACATGATTTTGAGATGGTCACCCCGCTACCCAACCACCCCAACATCTTAGGTCACTTTAAAAGGAAGAGTAGAGCACAAAATATTAATTTGTTTCATCAGAATGACCTTTTGGGTTTCACAATTGATTAAATGATGTATGATGGGAAATATTAATGAAACATTTATGAGGTACAAGAGTGGATATTAGGAGTCGGAAAGGTCTGAAAATATACATCATGATGTCCACACTGGCAGCTAGGTACATGTTGTCACTGTAATAATCAAGGTGCATCTTAAAATGTGAATAAGCGCATTTTAATGAGGTTTGATCTGACCATTGATTGGTTATCGAATCATGTATGACATTAAGATTTCACTAATAGTGTCAGGAGACAACAGCTGTGCATATTAGTCCTCCAATACATATGTTCTAAGATGGTCGCTCCACTATCCCAGTACCTGAAGTCATGTGATTAAGTAATTTACATTGCAGAATATAATCTGTTAATTTTTATGAATTTTGGTTTCATAATTAATCAAGTCATAAATTATGTGTGATGCCAGTAGGGTACTATAGCGGATAATGCTGTTAATTTGAGAATTGTAATAGTGTTAACAATACGAAAACATGTTAAAAGATGGCCACCACGCTTGCAGTGCCATTGTAATAGGCTAAATGATTTCATCCCTTGTTGGTTTTAATGAATTTGAATTGATTGCCATATCTGTATAAGGCGAGGAGTTGCTGACAGTTCACTGACATTGATAAAGGCCAGGTGCTGAAATGCATCTGTTTTGAAGTTTACTGCCATAAATTGAGAGTGCATACACCCCACGAGTGCCCGTCATTCTGTCCAGCTGGGGAAGGTTGGAGAAATAGATAGGCGAGCCCATCCTTGCGGATGCTGGCACCCGTTTGCTGTGGATTGGCAGGATCACTGACACAACATCGACTCCTATAATATCGACCTACACAATTATCAGGTCACTAATATCGCACACAAAAATATCGACTCCCAATACACAAAACTAAAATTATACAAATATCGAAAAAATAATATCGGCAAAATAATTATCGACTACAAAAATATCGATTACAAAAAATAGAACACAAAAATATCGAAAAAATTAAAATAACATAAAATGCAACAAAAATATCGACATACATAATATCGACAACGCAAACATCGATAAAATACATATTAACTGTACAAAAAAATAAAATGTAAACAAAAAATACATTCTTTTTAATACTATAAAAAACATATTTCAAACATTAAAACAGACACTAATAAAAAAGATTACAATAAAAATAAAAGTAGAACACAAACTAATAAACTTAAAAACGAATATTAAATAAATACACAAACACTACAACATGAAAAAATCACCACTATCAAAAATAAACAGACATATATATATAACATATTTAAAATAATATATAACATTTATTAACGCGTACATTTTAATTATATAACTAAACAAAATAAAACCACACATTAAATAAACACAATTAAAATTAAACAAATTAAATTATAACTGCCAAAAAATTCAAACAAAGCTATCTCAACTAATGAATTTAAACTACAACAGCAAAAACCAATAGAAAACTCTAATTAAATAAACACTATAAAAGCAATCAATTAATTAACACGAAATTTACCATTAAATGGACAAACACTGCAGAAGGACAAAACTTTGCAAGACAAACAACAGAACGAAAAATACCTCCAAATACAACTAAACAGGAAAGCTTTCTTTAAAGGTAAGAACAAAACTTTTTAAATAAATAAATAAATTTAGCTTTAAAGAAAATAAGCATATACACATACTTACCTAAAATATATTTTATTTTTCTTTATATTTCATAGACTAAACTTGACCAAAACTCTACCTCGAAAATTCAAAACAACGATTTCCTCCCAAAAGAACTACAAAATCAACATTAACAAAATATATAAAACAAAGTAGGTATATATTTTAACTAATTAATAGAGTTAATCGATTAGACCTAAAAAAAATATTGAAAAAGCAAAATATAACTAACAAATACTTTTATTTTACTTCCTTCTACAGGCTACAACACAAAAACAACATCAAAGAAATCAATTACATCAACTAAAAATAGTATATATTTTTTAAAACATAAAAATAACTAAATAAAAATAGGGAGTAACTAAACGAAACTAACAAACTAAATGTAATCCTTCAATAAAACTTTTTTTAAACCAACAGAAATAAAAGAAACTAGTGAATAACCTACAAACTTTGAAAAATCATCCAACAAGAAAAGAAAAACAAGATATATGTAAGTATATTTTAAAATGTAAAAAGTGTATCTAAATGTTTACTTTTCACTAAGTAATAATTAACACACACACACATATATATATTCACTGAAAAAACCATAGGTTTCAGGGACGTTATAGTTAGAAATTAGCATTTAAAAACCTTAGAAATTCACTGAAAAAAACACAGGTTTCAGGGACGTTATAGTCAGTTGGACATTTCACTTGTACAAAACCAGAGAAATTTGGCCGTTATAGTTAGTTCAGCTAACTATAACTCGCGCCCCCGCAATGCACTGCTGATGACGTCACATATTACATCATTCATGACATGGTCAGTGACATCACTGATGACATCTCAAATGACATCACTGATGACATCATCCAGTGACTATGGGGCCAATTCCGATTCAGGCCGGAAATCACTCCGACCGAGCCGGACCCGGAGAGATTTCCGACCGAATCGGACTCTGGCAGTCCGACCGAACGAGTACGATGCGCACGCATGCAATCGGACTCGAGTCGGTCGGACTCCCATTGAAGTCAATGGGAGCCAGACGTACAACGCGTACGCGGGCTCCCATTGACTCAATGGGTGCGAGGCGAACAAGGGCGCCCCCTACAGCGGGTACGCCTCGATGCGACTCGCGGCGTACATGCACAGGTAGGGGGACCCATGGGTCCCCCCTGTGTGCGACTCGCGCGGCTACGCGTACAGGGGGGTCCGACACGGACCCCCAAAGTCCGGCTCTGACTGCTCTTTTGAGCCGGACGGCGCGAGTCGGTCGGACTGCTCGCGGCGTGCATCGTACTTGCCCGGCCGGGGAACGTCTCCATTGCGCGGTGCGAGTCGTGTCCGTGCGAGTCGGCCGGAGCGGTTCGGACCCGCGTACGAGTCGGTCGGCGATTTCGCGTGCGCTCGCATCGTACTCGGACGCACGTACGAATCGGTTGGCAAAGAGGGCTCCGAATCGGATCCGGTTAAGCCGAATCCAATGCGGTGCCCTACCGGCCGAGATCGGAATCGGCCCCCAAGTGTTTCTGTAAAGTTTACATATGTTTATATATATATATGCCAAGGTGTATTGTAGAATGAGTGGGTGTATAAGTGTCTGAATGGATGATTTAGTAGGTGCGTGACTGACTGTATAAGTGAGTGATTAATCGTGTCTTACTGAATGCATCTGTTAGTGACTAAACTGTGTGAATGTCTGTATTAGTCTGTCAGTAGGTGTGAAAGCGGCTGCATGGGTTGGTGAGTAGCTACATGAGTGTCTATATGGGTTATTGATTGGTTGTCTGAGTATCTGTATGGGTGCCTGAGTGTTTGTGTGGGTGGGTGGTGGGTGTGTGTTTTTGTGCATAGATGTGTGAGTGGGTGATTCACTGGGTGTTGGAGTATATAAATGACTATATGTGAGAGTTAGTCATTGTGAGAGTGGCTGTATGAATGAGTGTCTGCTTGTATTACTTATTGTATAAGAGTGTAAGTATGTGTTAGTATATGTTTGAATAATTGAGGTGGTGTGTGTATAACTGTATAGGTGAGTAAATGGGAGTGTGATTGATTCTTTGCATGACTGACTAGGTGTGTGAGTAACTCTATGGATGAGTGGCGGTGTGTGAGCGTCTGTATAGATATATGAGTGCATATGATAGTGCCGTATTGATGGTTGACTGCATGTATGAGTGACTGTATGGGTGAATGAGTGGATGTGTGTGTAGACCTAGGAATCAGTGTGTGGGCATGTAGTAACTGGTATTGGTGTGTCTATGGTTTCAAAAATGGTAGTCTGTATTTTAGAGTGGGTGTATCAAAGGTTATATTAGGGTATGAAGAGGTGCATCAGATTATCACGTGGATGATGTCATCAGTGATGTCATCAGTGATGTCACTGACCAGGTCATGAATGATGTAATATGTGACGTCATCAGCAGTGCATTGCGGGGGCGCGAGTTATAGTTAGCTGAACTAACTATAACGGCCGAATTTCTCTGGTTTTGTACAAGTGAAATGTCCAACTAACTATAACGTCCCTGAAACCTGTCGTTTTTTCATTGAATTTCTAAGGTTTTTTAAATGCTAATTTCTACAATAATGTCCCTGAAACGTATGTTTTTTCAGTGAATTTCAAAGGTTTTTTAAATGCTAATTTCTAACTATAAACGTCCCTGAAACCTGTGGTTTTTTCAGTGAATTTCAAAGGTTTTTTAAATGCTAATTTCTAACTATGCCTACAGAGGTAGGACATGTGCAGAAAGAGGAAGAAATGTGGAGAAAGAAGCAAGAGAAATGCAGAAAGAGGCAACAAAAGTCCAGAAAGACGAAGAAAGGTGCAGAAAGAAGCAAAAGATGTGCACAAAGAACCAACAGAGGAGCAGAACGAGGCCTTGTTGCAAAGTCATCCTGTGCCCCCAACGTTTTGCTGATGGGTACTGGTGGTAACTGACTCTGACTAACCAGGCCTAGAGCCAGTGCAATGCTAAAAGACACTTAGAATACAGTGAAAACACCTACATACACTAGGGAACACTATGCGTTGGAGTACCCCTGTGATTGGCATGACCTCCTCTGTAAGGCCCTAGTACATAATAGGGCAGGGGGATTAAAACTACCTCTAAATCAGAGGTGCAGAAAGATGCTTCTTTAAGTAGTAGTCACGTTTGCAGAGTGGTGGAGAAAGGGTGCTGGGCCTCCGACCAGCGCTCAGGAATTCCGCTGCATAGCACTTAGAGGAGGTACTAGAAGGGCTTATTGGCACCCAAAGTCCCTCAGGAGTAAATTGGACTTCATCCCCCATCCCGTAGTCTGCCAGGAGGCGTGTTTGCAGAGTGGTGGAGAAAGGGGGGCATGTCCTCTGAAGACGTCTTATTAGTCCCACTGTGTGGGACTTACTGGAGGTAACAAGAGGGGTAGTTGACCCCCAAGGACAACCTTGGGGGCCAACTATCCCTCCTATTACCTCCAGTAAGTCCCACACAGCAGGATTGCTAAGTTCTCATAGCAGGCCACGCCCCCTTTGCCCACCACTCTGCAAACGCGCTCCCTGGTGCGCTCTTGGATGGGGATTGAAGTCCCCTTTGCTGCTGGGGATCCTTTAGGGGCCAACTAGCCTACCTCTTACCTCCAGTAAGCCCCACACAGTGGGATTGCTGAGAGGTGTACAATGGCCACGCCCCCTTTCCCCACCACTCTGCAAACACGGCCCCTGCCGCGTTGTAAGTTGGGAAATTAAGTCCCCATGAATACTGAGGGTCCCTGGGGGCCAACTAGCCCACCAGGTACCTCCAGTAAGCGCCACATAGCTGGTTTGCAGAGAGGAGGTCCGAGGCCACACACCCCTTTTACACCACTCTGCAAACGCAGCTCCTGGCGCACTGCTGCTCGGGGGATGAAGTCCACTTGTGTCCTGAGGTCCTCAGGACACAAGAGGGCCTCATCGCCCCACCAGCAGTGCGCCAGGAGCTGCGTTTGCAGAGTGGTGTAAAAAGGGGTGTGGCCTTGGGAGGTGGCAGTCCCTGGTGCTGCGGGGGGCCGCGTTCCCCCACATACAATTAAATAAGCCCCGGGGAGGTGGCGGTCCCTGGGGCAGCGTTGGGGGGTTGAAACCCCCCCACGCATTTATTTTCAAAGCCTGGGGAGGTGGCGGTCATCGGGGCTGCGGGGGGTGGTGCGTGCCCCCGCCAAAAAAAAATAAGCCCTGGGGAGGTGGTGGTCCCCGGGGCTGCGGGGGCCCCCGCAGGCCCCCGCAAAGTTTTTGGCCCTGGGGGTCCTTGTGGGACCCCCTGAGCAGGCCTAGGGGGTCAGGTTGTTTGTACCCTGCCCCCTTTTCTTGTTTTTCACCTTTCTTTTTACTCTTTCCTTGTGACTCGGTTACCGAGCCACAAGATGGCTGCCAACACTTCCTGGTTTGTAGTGTTGGCAGCCAATCAGAGTGAAGCTCGTGCTCTGGAGGAGTCACGACTCCTCCTCAGTGCTCAGATATCGAAAGTTTTCTTTTTTCAATTTCTCAGGAACTACTGAACGGATTTACACCATTTGAAAAAAGGTCGCTTTCTGGACCAAGACCTACCTTTTTGCCAAATTTGGTGTAATTCCGTTCAGCAGTTCGGGCTGTGGCCGTGTCTAAAGTTCCTATGGAAATAAACATGAAGAAAACGTGTTTTGGGACCCCCCTTTTTTCTTGGCCCTCACTTGATGAATCACCCCGAAACTGTCAAGACAGGAGCTGACCAGAGCGGACCATTAGTTTTGAAAATTTGGTGAAGATTCGTCAATTGACGCCAAAGTTATTGGCAAAACAAAAAACCCTTTTTGAATAGAAACGAGGTCCTAACTATAACTACCTACTGGCAACCGCCAGTAGGTAATATATATATATATATATATATATATATATATATATATATATATATATATATATATATATATATATATATATATATATATATATATATATATATATTTTCCAACAATGTGCCCAAAAGCTCAGGAGAGCACTCGACTGCTCGCCATCCATCCGGATTATACTTTCACTCGCCCCAGCCTTCCGGTAATCATTATCATCGCCAACGCGTTTCAAGTCCTCAAGACTCTTCCTCATGGGCAGGTTACAGATGCAGCAAAGACTTGTTTCTTTGTTCAAATTATCACTTTTATTTCGCCATTGGCCCCCTAGTGGGCCTCGCTCTCACATTAATTGCCGCTATGCATTAAGGGATTAGTAGTCCCAGAAACAAGTAAACATTTCCCCTAAGTGGGTTCCGCTGCATCTGCACTTTAAATTCATTAATTCCTTTAGTAAGGTCCAGAAAATAGGAGCGAGTGCGTTTAAACTTGGCTTACAGTGCTGCATGTGGCAAAGACCAGTTCCTTTCCACAGCCTCCCATTTTTCATTGTAGAGGGATGGTGCTTCTCCCCACGGCTTAGGCGGCCATGTAGTAATATTTTCCAACAATGTGCCCAAAAGCTCAGGAGAGCATTCGACTGCTCGCCATCCATCCGGATTATACTTTCACTCGCCCCAGCCTTCCGGTAATCATTATCATCGCCAACGCGTTTCAAGTCCTCAAGACTCTTCCTCATGGGCAGGTTACAGATGCAGCAAAGACTCGTTTCTTTGTTCAAATTATCACTTTTATTTCGCCATTGGCCCCCTAGTGGGCCTCGCTCTCACATTAATTGCCGCTATGCATTAAGGGATTAGTAGTCCCAGAAACAAGTAAACATTTCCCCTAAGTGGGTTCCGCTGCATCTGCACTTTAAATTCATTAATTCCTTTAGTAAGGTCCAGAAAATAGGAGCGAGTGCGTTTAAACTTGGCTTACAGTGCTGCATGTGGCAAAGACCAGTTCCTTTCCGCAGCCTCCCATTTTTCATTGTAGAGGGATGGTGCTTCTCCCCACGGCTTAGGCGGCCGTGTAGTAATATTTTCCAACAATGTGCCCAAAGCTCAGGAGAGCACTCGACTGCTCGCCATCCATCCGGATTATACTTTCACTCGCCTCCAGACTTCCGGTAATCATTATCATCGCCAACGCGTTTCAAGTCCTCAAGACTCTTCCTCATGGGCAGGTTACAGATGCAGCAAAGACTCGTTTCTTTGTTCAAATTATCACTTTTATTTCGCCATTGGCCTCCTAGTGGGCCTCGCTCTCACATTAATTGCCGCTATGCATTAAGGGATTAGTAGTCCCAGAAACAAGTAAACATTTCCCTAAGTGGGTTCCGCTGCATCTGCACTTTAAATTCATTAATTCCTTTAGTAAGGTCCAGAAAATAGGAGCGAGTGCGTTTAAACTTGGCTTACAGTGCTGCATGTGGCAAGGACCAGTTCCTTTCCGCAGCCTCCCATTTTCATTGTAGAGGATGGTGCTTCTCCCACGGCTTAGGCGGCCGTGTAGTAATATTTTCCAACAATGTGCCCAAAGCTCAGGAGAGCACTCGACTGCTCGCCATCCATCCGGATTATACTTTCACTGCCCCAGCCTTCCGGTAATCATTATCATCGCTAACGCGTTTCAAGTCCTCAAGACTCTTCCTCCTGGGCAGGTTACAGATGCAGCAAAGACTCGTTTCTTTGTTCAAATTATCACTTTTATTTCGCCAAATAAAAGTGATAATTTGAACAAAGAAACGAGTCTTTGCTGCATCTGTAACCTGCCCATGAGGAAGAGTCTTGAGGACTTGAAACGCGTTGGCGATGATAATGATTACCGGAAGGCTGGGGCGAGTGAAAGTATAATCCGGATGGATGGCGAGCAGTCGAATGCTCTCCTGAGCTTTGGGCACATTGTTGGAAAATATTACTACATGGCCGCCTAAGCCGTGGGGAGAAGCACCATCCTCTACAATGAAAAATGGGAGGCTGCGGAAAGGAACTGGTCTTTGCCACATGCAGCACTGTAAGCCAAGTTTAAACGCACTCGCTCCTATTTTCTGGACCTTACTAAAGGAATTAATGAATTTAAAGTGCAGATGCAGCGGAACCCACTTAGGGGAAATGTTTACTTGTTTCTGGGACTACTAATCCCTTAATGCATAGCGGCAATTAATGTGAGAGCGAGGCCCACTAGGGGGCCAATGGCGAAATAAAAGTGATAATTTGAACAAAGAAACGAGTCTTTGCTGCATCTGTAACCTGCCCATGAGGAAGAGTCTTGAGGACTTGAAACGCGTTGGCGATGATAATGATTACCGGAAGGCTGGGGCGAGTGAAAGTATAATCCGGATGGATGGCGAGCAGTCGAGTGCTCTCCTGAGCTTTTGGGCACATTGTTGGAAAATATATATATATATATATATATATATATATATATATATATATATATATATATATATATATATATATATATATATATATATATATATATATATATATATCTACTGGCGGTCGCCAGTAGATAGTTATAGTTAGGACCTATTTTCCATAGGAAATCCGCGACATTCTATTTGAAATTACTCTTGCGTCGGTTGACGAATCTTCGCGAAATTTTCAAAATTTATGGCCCGCTCCGGTCCGCTCCTACCCTGAAAGTCTCAGGGTGATTCGTCAAGCGGGGGCCGAGAAAAAGGGGGTCCCAAAACGTGTTTTCCCCATTCATTTTCCCATAGGAAAATTTAGACACGTGCTACAGCCCGAACTGCTGAACGGAATTACACCAAATTTGGCAAAGAGGTAGTTCTTGGTTCAGAAAGAACCCTTTTTGTTAAATGGTGTAAATCTGTTCAGTAGTTGCGGAGAAATTAAAAAAATAAGAGTCAAAAATCAATTTCCCATAGGAAACTTTATGCAAGGCTACAGCCCGAACTGCTGAACGGAATTACACCAAATTTGGCAAAGAGGTAGTTCTTGGTTCAGAAAGAACCCTTTTGTTAAATGGTGTAAATCCGTTCAGTAGTTGCTGAGAAAATCAAAAGTAAAAACACATATATATCTGGGCGGAGCCTAACCACACATGTCATCGTGAGATCTGATTGGCTGTCAGCACTTCATCCTGGAATTGCTGGCAGCCATCTTAGGACCAATATAAATGATAGTACCCCATTGAAATGCATTGTAGTGAATCTAAGATTTTGAGGGTTACCAAAAGGAGAACTATAAAGGGTGATAACAGACTTTAGTTACATTAGAATTCATTTGTTGATGGTACCATACTAATTTCAGGAATTGTGGTGTGTTCTAAGGTGATTTTACCCTGTGAAAAACCTTCTGCTGGGATATCATGAATCATGTTTGAGAGAAAACTATTTTCACATGCTTGTCCCATACAGTTTTGGAAGGTGCTCCAGAAGCTAAAATGAGAGCATATTTTCTGTAAATTCACATTATCTTTCTCAGTCATGTGAGAATGAAGTCTGACATTCTCAGTAAAACATGTACATCCAACAAGGGCAGAGACTGTCAGTTGATTCCTTTGTGTTTTACTGCAGCTTCCCAGAGTGTTCTAAAGAACAACTAGAGTGCTAACAGCCTTACTTATGACAAAAGTATGGCACACCTGAAGCCATCTTGATTGGAATAAACTGGTAACACTTAAAACATTTAATTTAAAAAGGAACAAAATGATGGGGTTCATCTTGTCATAGAAATTATGGTTAGTGCTCTGGAAAGAAAAATTAGGACATGTTTCAAGTGTGATCTCAAATATCTTCCTGTTATATTTCAACAGGAGCAGCCGGTCAGTTGATGCCTTTGTGTTCTACTGCAGCTTCCCAGAGTGTTCTAAAGAACAACTAGAGCGCTAACAATCTTACTTATGACAAAAGTATGGCACACCTGAAGCCATCTTGATTGGAATAAACTGGTAACACTTAAAACATTTAATTTAAAAAGGAACAAAATGATGGGGTTCATTTTGTCATAGAAATTATGGTTAGTGCTGTAGAAAGAAAAATTAGGACATGTTTCAAGTGTGATCTCAAATATCTTCCTGTTATATTTCAACAGGAGCAGCCTGTCAGTTGATGCCTTTGTGTTCTACTGCAGCTTCCCAGAGTGTTCTAAAGAACAACTAGAGCGCTAACAGTCTTATGACAAAAGTATGGCACACCTGAAGCCATCTTGATTGGAATAAACTGGTAACACTTAAAACATTTAATTTAAAAAGGAACAAAATGAGGGGGTTCATTTTGCCATAGAAATTATGGTTAGTGCTGTAGAAAGAAAAATTAGGACATGTTTTAAGTGAGATCTCAAATATCTTCCTGTTATATTTCAACAGGAGCAGCCTGTCAGTTGATGCCTTTGTGTTCTACTGCAGCTTCCCAGAGTGATCTAAAGAACAACTAGAGTGCTAACAGCCTTACTTATGACAAAAGTATGGCACACCTGAAGCCATCTTGATTGGAATAAACTGGTAACACTTAAAACATTTAATTTAAAAAGGAACAAAATGAGGGGGTTCATTTTGCCATAGAAATTATGGTTAGTGCTGCAAAAAGAAAATTTAGTGCATGTTTTAAGTGAGATCTCAAATCCTCTTCTATTTTATTAGAAAATTCTGACATGCAGACTGAAACAATCACTTTCAATACCAGCAGTAGGCTTCCAGTTAACTCCTTGGTGAGCAGTAGCTTTACTACAGTGATCTAATGAACAACTAGAGTGCTAACATGCTGAATTTATGGCAAATGTGTGACACATCTGAATGCCTTCTTGATGGAATCAAAGTAAAAAACTGAAAGCATTTCCTACTGAGGAGACTGCAGTAAATTAGGAAATTAGGAAACTTCATAACAAAGAAGTCTTCCAAGATGGCAACCAGTGAAAAAAGAGCCCAAATGTAGCACAAATATTACCCAGATGTAGCCCACATATAGCCCAATGACAAAAGTGTGCAAAACACTTTTTATTTTTAGTTTTTTTGCAGTTTTATGTAGTGCAGACTGGTCAGGTATTGGAGTGTTGCATCTTAAAACATGACCCCCTACAGTACAAAAACACCACTGCACTACCCTAAACCCTAAAACACTACCCCCAGCACAACCCCCTACACTACACAAGCACCACTGCACTATCCTAAACCCTAAAACACTACCCCCAGCATGACCCCCTACACTACACAAACACCACTGCACTACCCTAAACCCTAAAACACTACCCCAACACCACTGCACTAACCTAAATCCTAAAACACTACCCCCAGCACGACCCCCTACACTACCCAAACACCACTGCACTACCCTAAAACATGACCCCCTACACTACACAAACACCACTGCACTACCCTAAACCCTAAAACACTAGCCCCAGCACGACCCCCTACACTACACAAGCACCACTGCACTACCCTAAATCCTAAAACACTACCCCCAGCACGACCCCCTACACTACACAAACACCACTGCACTACCTTAAACCCTAAAACACTACCCCCAGCACGACCCCCTACACTACCCAAACACCACTGCACTAACCTACATCCTAAAACACTACCCCCAGCACGACCCCCTACACTACCCAAACACCACTGCACTACCCTAAAAAATGACCCCTACACTACACAAACACCACTGCACTACCCTAAACCCTAAAACACTACCCCCAGCACGACCCCCTACACTACACAAGCACCACTGCACTACCCTAAACCCTAAAACACTACCCCCAGCACGACCCCCTACACTGCCCGAACACCACTGCACTGCCCTAAACCCTGAAACACCAGCCCCTGCACGACCCCCTACACTGCCCGAACACCACTGCACTGCCCTAAACCCTGAAACACCAACCCTAGCACGACCCCCTATACTGCCCGAACACCACTGCACTGCCTTAAACCCTGAAACACCACCCCCTTCACGACCCCCTACACTGCCCGAACACCACTGCACTGCCCTAAACCCTGAAACACCACCCCCAGCACGCCCCCTACACTGCCCGAACACCACTGCACTGCCCTAAACCCTGAAACACTACCCCCAGCAAGACCTCCTACACTGCCCGAACACCACTGCACTGCCCTAAACTCTGAAAAATCACCCCCAGCAAGACCCCCTACACTGCCCGAACACCACTGCCCTAAACCCTGAAACACCACCCCCAGCACGACCCCCTACACTGCCCGAACACCACTGCACTGCCCTAAACCCTGAAACACCACCCCCAGCATGACCCCCTACACTGCCCGAACACCACTGCACTGCCCTGAACCCTGAAACACCACCCCCTGCACGACCCCCTACACTGCCCGAACACTACTGCACTGCCCTAAACCCTGAAACACCATCCCCAGCACGACCCCTTACACTGCACGAACACCACTGCACTGCCCTAAACCCTGAAACATTACCCCCAGCAAGACCCCCTACACTGCCCGAACACCACTGCACTGCCCTAAACCCTGAAACATCACCCCCAGCAAGACCCCCTACACTGCCCGAACACCACTGCCCTAAACCCTGAAACACCACCCCCAGAAAGACCCCCTACAATGCCCGAACACCACTGCACTGCCCTAAACCCTGAAACACCAGCCCCAGCACGACCCCTACACTGCCCGAACACCACTGCACTGCCCTAAACCCTGAAACACCATCCCCTGCACGACCCCCTAAACTGCCCGAACACCACTGCACTGCCCTAAACCCTGAAACACCACCCCCAGCACAACCCCCTACACTGCCCGAACACCACTGCACTGCCCTAAACCCTGAAACACCACCCCCTGCACGATCCCCTACACTGCCCGAACACTACTGCACTGCCCTAAACCCTGAAACACCACCCCCAGCACGACCCCCTACACTGCACGAACACCACTGCACTGCCCTAAACCCCGAAACACTACCCCCAGCAAGGCCCCCTACACTGCCAGAACACCACTGCACTGCCCTAAACCCTGAAACACCACCCCCTGCATGACCTCCTACACTGCCGGAACACCACTGCACTGCCCTAAACCCTGAAACACCACCCCCAGCACTACCCCCTACACTGCCCGAACACCACTGCACTGTCCTAAACCCTGAAACATCAACCCCAGCAAGACCCCCTACACTGCCTGAACACCACTGCCCTAAACCCTGAAACACCAACCCCTACACTGCACGAACACCACTGCACTGCCCTAAACCCTGAAACACCACCTCCAGCAAAACCCCCTACACTGCCTGAACACCATTGCTCTGCCCTAAATCCTGAAACACTAGCCCCAGCACGACCCCTACACTGCCCGAACACCACTGCACTGCCCTAAACCTGGAAACACCACCCCCAGCACGACCCCCTACACTGCCCGAACACCACTGCACTGCCCTAAACCCTGAAACACCAGCCCCAGCAAGACCCCCTACACTGCCCGAACACCACTGCACTGCCCTAGACTCTGAAACACCAGCCCCAGCAAGACCCCTACTCTGCCCGAACACCACTGCACTGCCCTAAACCCTGAAACACCAGCCCCAGCATGACCCCCTACACTGCCCGAACACCACTGCACTGCCCTAAACCCTAAAAAACTACCCCCAGCAGTACCCCTACACTACCCAAACACCACTGCACTACCCTAAATCACTACCCCCAGCAAGACCCCCTACACTGCCCGAACACCACTGCACTGCCCTAAACCCTGAAACACCAGCCCCAGCATGACCCCCTACACTGCCCGAACACCACTGCACTACCCTAAACCCTAAAACACTACCCCCAGCAGTACCCCCTACACTACCCAAACACCACTGCACTACCCTAAATCACTACCCCCAGCACGACCCCCTACACTACCCAAACACCACTGCACTACCCTAAACCCTAAAACACTACCCCCAGCACGACCCCCTACACTACACAAGCACCACTGCACTACCCTAAATCCTAAACACTACCCCCAGCACGACCCCCTACACTGCCCGAACACCACTGCACTGCCCTAAACCCTGAAACACCAGCCCCTGCACGACCCCCTACACTGCCCGAACACCACTGCACTGCCCTAAACCCTGAAACACCAACCCTAGCACGACCCCCTACACTGCCCGAATACCACTTCACTGCCCTAAACCCTGAAACACCACCCCCTTCACGACCCCCTACACTGCCCGAACACCACTGCACTGCCCTAAACCCTGAAACACCACCCCCAGCACGCCCCCTACACTGCCCGAACACCACTGCACTGCCCTAAACCCTGAAACACTACCCCCAGAAAGACCTCCTACACTGCCCGAACACCAGTGCACTGCCCTAAACCCTGAAACATCACCCCCAGCAAGACCCCTACACTGCCCGAACACCACTGCCCTAAACCCTGAAACACCACCCCCAGCACGACCCCCTACACTGCCCGAACACCACTGCACTGCCCTAAACCCTGAAACTCCACCCCCAGCACGACCCCCTACACTGCCCGAACACCACTGCACTGCCCTAAACCCTGAAACACCACCCCTGCACGACCCCCTACACTGCCCAAACACCACTGCACTGCCCTAAACCCTGAAACACCATCCCCAGCACGACCCCTTACACTGCACGAACACCACTGCACTGCCCTAAACCCTGAAACACTACCCCCAGCAAGACCCCCTACACTGCCCGAACACCACTGCACTGCCCTAAACCCTGAAACATCACCCCCAGCAAGACCCCCTACACTGCCCGAACACCACTGCCCTAAACCCTGAAACACCAGCCCCAGCATGACCCCTACACTGCCCGAACACCACTGCACTGCCCTAAACCCTGAAACACCATCCCCTGCACGACCCCCTAAACTGCCCGAACACCACTGCACTGCCCTAAACCCTGAAACACCACCCCCAGCACGACCCCCTACACTGCCCGAACACCACTGCACTGCCCTAAACCCTGAAACACCACCCCCTGCACAATCCCCTACACTGCCTGAACACTACTGCACTGCCCTAAACCCTGAAACACCACCCCCAGCACGACCCCCTACACTGCACGAACACCACTGCACTGCCCTAAACCCCGAAACACTACCCCCGGCAAGACCCCCTACACTGCCCGAACACCACTGCACTGCCCTAAACCCTGAAACACCACCCCCTGCATGACCTCCTACACTGCCGGAACACCACTGCACTGCCCTAAACCCTGAAACACCACCCCCAGCACGACCCCCTACACTGCCCGAACACCACTGCACTGCCCTAAACCCTGAAACATCAACCCCAGCAAGACCCCCTACACTGCCTGAACACCACTGCCCTAAACCCTGAAACACCACCCCCTACACTGCACGAACACCACTGCACTGCCCTAAACCCTGAAACACCACCTCCAGCAAAACCTCCTACACTGCCTGAACACCATTGCTCTGCCCTAAATCCTGAAACACTAGCCCCAGCACGACCCCCTACACTGCCCGAACACCACTGCACTTCCCTAAACCCTGAAACACCACCCCCAGCACGACCCCCTACACTGCCCGAACACCACTGCACTGCCCTAAACCCTGAAACACCAGCCCCAGCAAGACCCCCTACACTGCCCGAACACCACTGCACTGCCCTAGACTCTGAAACACCAGCCCCAGCAAGACCCCCTACACTGCCCGAACACCACTGCACTGCCCTAAACCCTGAAACACCAGCCCCAGCACGACCACCTACACTGCCCGAACACCACTGCACTGCCCTAAACCCTGAAACACCAGCCCCAGCACAACCCCCTACACTGCCCGAACACCACTGCACTGCCCTAAACCCTGAAACACCAGCCCCAGCACGACCCCCTACACTGCCCGAACACCACTGTACTGCCCTAAACCCTGAAACATCAGCCCCAGCACGACCCCCTACATTGCCCGAACACCACTGCACTGCCCTAAACCCTGAAACACCACCCCCTGCACGACCCCCTACACTGCCCGAACACCACTGCACTCCCTAAACCCTGAAACACCACCCCTGCACCGCCCCCTACACTGCCTGAACACCACTGCACTGCCCTAAACCCTGAAACACCACCCCCTGCACCGCCCCCTACACTGCCCGAACACCACTGCACTGCCCTAAACCCTGAAACACCACCCCCAGCACGACCCCCTTTACTGCTCGAACACCACTGCACTGCCCCAAACCCTGAAACAACACCCCCAGCACGACCCCCTACACTGCCTGAACACCACTGCCCTAAACCCTGAAACACCACCCCCTGCACGACCCCCTACACTGCCCGAACACCACTGCACTGCCCTAAACCCTGAAACACCACCCCCTACACTGCCCGAACACCACTGCACTGCCCTAAACCCTGAAAAACCACCCCCAGCACGACCCCCTACACTGCCCGAACACCACTGCACTGCCCTAAACCCTAAAACACCACCCCCAGCATTACCCCCTACACTGCCCAAACACCACTGCACTGCCCTAAACCCTAGAACACTACCCCCAGCACGACCCCCTACACTACCCGAACACCACTGCACTACCCTAAACCCTAAAATACTACCCCCAGCACAACCCCCTACACTACCCGAACACGACTGCACTGCCCTAAACCCTAAAACACTCCCCCAGCACGACCCCCTACACTACCCGAACACCACTGCACTGCCCTAAACCCTAAAACACTCCCCCAGCACGACCCCCTACACTACCCAAACACCACTGCACTGCCCTAAACCCTAAAACACTACCCCCGCATGACCCCCTACACTACCCAAACACCAATGCACTACCCTAATCCCTAAAACACTACCCCCGCATGACCCCCTACACTACCCTAAACCCTAAAACACTACCCCCCGCACGACTCCCTACACTACCCAAAGACCACTGCACTACCCTAAACCACGACCTCCTACACTACACAAACACCACTGCACTACCCTAAACCCTAAAACACTACCCCCTACACTACACAAACACCACTGCACTACCCTAAACCCTAAAAAACTACCCCAGCACGAACCACTACACTACCCAAACACCACTACACTACCCTAAACCCTAAAAAACTACCCCCAGCAGTACCCCTACACTACCCAAACACCACTGCCCTACCCTAAACCCTAAAACACTACCCCCAGCAGTACCCCCTACACTACCCAAACACCACTGCACTACCCTAAATCACTACCCCCAGCACGACCCCCTACATTACCCAAACACCACTGCACTACCCTAAACCCTAAAACACTACCCCCAGCACGACCCCCTACACTACCCAAACACCACTGCACTACCCTAAACCCTAAAACACTACCCCCAGCACGACCCCATAGACTACCCAAACACCACTGCACTACCCTAAACCCTAAAACACTACCCCCAGCACGACTCCCTACACTACCCAAACAACACTGCAATACCCTAAACCCTAAATCTACCCCCAGCATGACCCCCTACACTACACAAACACCACTGCACTACCCTAAACCCTAAAACACTACCCCCAGCACGACCCTCTTCACTACCTAAACACAACTGCACAATTTGTTACAGGCGTTGCAACGCAGGCCTGTGGTGCTCACTGGAAGTACCTAGTGGGCTAGTTGAGCCCCAGGGACCCTCAGGATTCAAGGTGACCTAATCCCCCAACTTAAAACGCACCACGGGGCGCGTTTGCACAGTGGTGAAGGGAGGGGCGGGGCCTCAGGTGACATGTGCGCAAACACGCCCTGTGGTGCGTTTTAAGTTGGGGAATTAATTCCCTTTGAATCCTGAGGGACCCTGGGGCCAACTAGCCCACCAGGTACCTTCAGTAAGCACAACAGAGTTGCGTTGCAGAGAGGTGAAAAAGGTGCGTGGCCTCGGAACTCCTCTCTGCAACTCAGCTCTGTGGTCCTAACTGTAGGTACCTGGGGGGCTAGTTGGGCCCCAGGGACCCTCAGAATTCAAGGGGACTTAATCCCGCAGCTTAAAACGCGCCACGGGGTGCGTTTGCACACGTCACCTCAGGCCCCCCTCCCTTCACCACTGTGCAAACGCGCCCTGTAGCGCGTTTTAAGAGGTAGTTTTAATCCCCCTGCCCTATTATGTACTAGGGACTTGCAGAGGAGGTCATGCTAATCACAGGGGTACCCCAACGCATAGTGTTCCCTAGTGTATGTAGGTGTTTTCACTGTATTCTAAGTGTCTTTTAGCATAGCACTGGCTCTGGTTAGTCAGAGTCAGTTACCACCAATACCCGTCTGAAAAAGTTGTGGGCACAGGATGATTTTGCAACAAGGCCTCTTTCTGCTCCTCTGTTGGTTCTTTCTGCACATCTTTTGCTTCTTTCTGTGCGTTTTTCTTCTTTCTTCGCATGTCCTACCTCTGTAGGCATAGTTAGAAACTAGCATTTTAAAAAACCTTTGAAATTCACTTAAAAAATCATAGGTTTCAGGCACGTTATAGTTAGAAATTAGCATTTAAAAACCTTTGAAATTCACTGAAAAAACCATAGGTTTCAGACACGTTATAGTTAGAAATTAGCATTTAAAAAACCTTTGAAACTCACTGAAAAAACCATAGGTTTTAGGGACAGTTATAGTTAGTTGGACATTTCACTCGTACAAAACCATAGAAATTCCCCCGTTATAGTTAGTTCAGCTAACTATAACTCGCGCCCACGCAATGCACTGCTGATGACGTCACATAATACATCACTCATGACATGGTCAGTGACATCACTGATGACATCACTGATGACATCTCAAATGACATCACTGATGACATCATCCATGTGATAATTTCATGCATCTTCTCACACCCTAATATAACTTTTGATACACCCACTCTAAATTACAGACTGCCATTCTCAAAACCATAGACACTCCAACACCAAAAACTACATACCCACTCACTGATTCTTAGGTCTACACACACATCCACTCACTCACCCGTACAGTCACTCATACTTAGTCACTCAGTACAGGACTATCATATGCACTCATACACCTATATAAACACTGACACACCGCCACTCATCCATAGAGGTACTCACACACCTAGTCAGTCATGCAAAAAACTTAATCACACACCCATTTACTCACCTATACAGTTATACACACATCAGCTCACTTACTCATACAAATACTAGCACATTCTTACGCTCTTATACAATCACTGATACAAGTACACACTCATCCATACAGCCACTCTCACAATCACACACTCTCACTTATAGCCATTTATATACTCCAACACACATATATACTGCCTTTCACATATGTAGTTACTCACACATGTACCACTGAGATATACATTCAATCACTAACACACCCATACACACACTCACCCACCCATACAGTCCATCACAGATGCACTCTTGAAACCATGCACCCAGTGAATCACCAACTCACACATCTATGCACAGAGTCACACACACCCCACCCACATAAACACTCAGGCACCCATACAGATACTCAGACAATCAATCAATAACCCATGTAGACACTCATGAAGCTATTCAGAAAGCCCATGCAGCTGCTTACAAACCAACAGACAGACGGATACAGACATTCACACAGTTTAGTCACTAACCCATGCATTCAGTAAGATACATTTAATCACTCACTTGTAGAGTCAGTCACTCACGTACTAAATCATCCATTCAGACACTTATACACCCACTCATTCTTCAATACGCCTTTCCCTATATATATTAAACATATTTAAACTTTACAGAAACACACAGTCACTGGATGATGTCATCAGTGATGTCATTTGAGATGTCATCAGTGATGTCATCAGTGATGTCATTGACCATGTCATGAGTGATGTAATATGTGACGTCATCAGCAGTGCATTGCGGGCGCGAGTTATAGTTAGCTGAACTAACTATAACGGGGGAATTTCTATGGTTTTGTACGAGTGAAATGTCCAACTAACTATAACTGTCCCTAAAACCTATGGTTTTTTCATTGAGTTTCAAAGGTTTTTTAAATGCTAATTTCTAACTATAACGTGTCTGAAACCTATGGTTTTTTCAGTGAATTATATATATATATATATATATATATATTGAGAAAACTGCAACACTTAGCCAATCCGCCTTCTACGATACCGGTGCCAGCAGCGGCGGCAGCAACCGCTATGTTATATAAGGAAGATCAGGCAATCCCGCCGAAATGCGTCGTTTGTGGGCACAATAAAATAACTTTGTGCTGAACTCTGGTGAGCCGCGTTCCTCCTTTTGGATTGCCTGGGTAGATCTTCCATACATTCACAGGCATACAAAGAAAATGACAGAAGGGGCAAAGTTCATTTCCTCACAAAAAGGAAAAGTACTTCTATGCTACATGGGCTATACTTATTCACAAGAGAAAATGACAGAAAATAAAACCCATTGGAAATGTAGTAAATATTACTCCAATTCTTGCTATGGGAGAGCATCAACAATAGAAACAACTTTTATTAATGTTAGAGAACACAACGACCCCCCCAACGCCACAGAAATTGAGGTTCGAGATGTTTCAGAAAACATCAAAGAAGCAAGCACCAACTCACAACAAACTAGCACAGAAATATTAAAAAACGTGCTAACCCATGTTCCTGAACATGTAACAGGACAATTGCCTTCCATCCCAACCCTAAAATGCCTCATAGCCAGAAATAAAATATCTACTGCCCACACACCACCACCCCGAAAACATTCTCAGAAGTAGAAATTCTACAAGAATACACAATAACACACAAAGATGAAAAATTCATTCTTTATGACAACAATAGTCATGAGAAAAGAATGATCATCTTTGCCACCAACACCAACATTCAAAAGTTAAAACAATGTGAAACATGGACGATGGATGGGACATTTAAAGTCTGTCCTAAACCATTTTATTAACTTTATACCATCCATGGCGAATATGAAGAAACTAACATCCCTTTCATATATGCCCTACTCCCCAGCAAACAAATACTACCTATAAAGAACTCCTTACAATAATTAAATACCAAACAGAAAACTACTTCCCACAAAAAATAATAAAAGATTTCGAACAAGCAATGATCCAAGCAATTTTAAAAATATATCCATGTACAGCAATACAAGGTTGCTATTATCATTTCAACCAAAATATATGGAGACATCTACAAAAATCAACCCTAAGCATAGAATATGCAACAAGCAAAACTAATAGCCCTGGCCTATGTACCAACAACAGAAGTAGCAAACCACTATAATATACTTATCGAAAGTCCTTTCTACCAAGCCAACGAAGCAAAACTAACACCCTTTCTTGACTACTTTGAAGACACCTGGGTAGGTAGACTACATAGATCAGGGCACCAAATACAACCCAAATTCCACATCCCCTGGTGGAATGTCTATGAAAGTACCCTAGCACAAAAAGCTAAAACAAATAACACAGTGGAAGGATGGCTTAATGCCTTCCAAGCCACAATAGCAAAAGTACAACCAACTTTTCACAAACTAATATAAGCCATCAAAAAAGAACAAAGGGGCTCACTACGATGGCGTAACGATCGCCACCGCTGGGCCGGCAGTGGCGACCGCTACGCCATCGTAACGTGCAATACCCCCCGTCATATTATGATGGCGGTGGGTATCGCGGCGGACGCAAAGTCTGTGTGCCGTTTTTTTGCCGGTTGGCAATCGTTACGATTGACGGCCGGGCGGAGCTGGGCCAGTAATATGGTGGCGGTGCCTAGCAGGCACCGCCAGCCATATTATGATGCGGGTGGTTAAAGGCCTTTCCATGGCGGCGATGCCGCCATGGAAAGGCTGGCGGGCATTGGCTTTGGGGGCCCGTTGTGGGCCCCCGAGGGGGTGGGGGGGTGCACTTGTACCCCCCTGCAGTTACCTGCACCAGGTGGCAGGCACCCCGTGGTGCCTGCCACGTGGTGCAGGGAAATGCCGTGCATGCCCTTTTACCATTGCGGACGGTGCTGCAGCCAGCAGCACCGTCCGCAATGGTGAAAGGCCAGGATGCGCCCTCCAGTATGGTGGGCGCATCCTAATTGGGCCGGTGGGACTGCCGCACGTCTGGCGGTCGGTCCCATCACCGTTATGGTGGCGGGCGGACTGATGTCTGCCCGCCATCATAATGAGCCCCAAAGTTACCAAGAATTAAGGCTAGAACAATCCCTAACTAAAATAGGCCCTAAGCTTAGTAAACAAACAGAAACAATGTATAAATACCTACAGTACAAAACTAGACTCTACCCAAACACCAAAGGACTAGAATATCTAGATATAATAGCCAAATCTAAAAATAAGAGAATAGCAAACACCATGCAGTATTTAAAAATTACAAAACAATCAAACATATTTCTACTCTTTTTTAAATAAATAATTATAATTATGTCATTTAATAAATAAAGACGTATATAAAAGTATATGACATAATATAATCGTTAAAATAAAAAAAGAAAGAAGCAAACAAAATGTTAACCAAAAACATTTCCCACCCATAATAATTAAAAACAACTTACAGTTTTGTAGCAGTAGATGGTCCTCAAAAACGAACAAATCCATAGTATTTAAAACAAAATACAAATTGATGAAAAAAGGAAAGCCCCCAAAAAATGTAACAATACAACTGTAGAAAAAAGGCACCAGCGACGCAATCCTCTCAATAGCGAAACCCTCAAAAACCCAAACATTCGTTTAAAAAAAAAAGCGCTCCAACAATCCCGAAAAATAAAAGGAAATGTAAAAAAGTAATTAGTTTCAAAGGGGCCCATTAGGATGGCGGGCGGTAGCACCACCGCCGTGCTGGCGGATGCAAACACCACCAGTTACCGCCCGCATGCCGCAGCCCACACGCCCGCCAAATTACGATGTGAAAAGGCAGCCAAACACCGCCGGCAAGCCAGCGACGCCGTCTGCCATCAAAGTGCGCCCGCTCACGTAGCGGCGCAGCCCAATGGAGACACACCGCCAGACGAAATCACGTACCGCCCGGCGTACAAATTACGATGCCGCAAACAAACAGCTCCCACGGCTAAGAGACACCGCACGTGAAAGTGAGGCGGAAACCCGAACGCCGAGCACAGACACCGAAGAGGCGACCCCCCGAGCATGAATCCAGCACTGCAGGCCCTCCCCATGCTCTACCTGATGCAGCACCCAGGAGTCAACGCACCGCGGCGACGCAGGTAGTCAGACACACAACAGGGGCACGCAAACAGCGCACACAGTGCAAGTGCGGAAAAGGAGGACATGGCACCCCCCAACACCCCTGCGTGGACAAGACACATCCACCACTGCACCCACAAATGTAACACAGGGCAAAGTGCAACATCTCGCAACTATCATGGGCACACCACCTGGGACCAGGAACTAACGGCCCCGTCACGGCACCGCAGCACAGCGGCGATGACGCAGCCACACATGCGCACAACTCAGCGCCCAACCATAACGCCATGTATGCGTCGCACACAAACAACACAGGGACACAACCAAGCACCACACACACCAGCCACACCCAGAACGCACATGACACGTGACAGGCCTGCCACAGTCATGTCCCCAACGCCCAATTCACGGACAACACCCAACGTCACACAACCGACGCCCACATGTCAGTGAAGTCACGCAACATCAGGACACACCCCTGTGTGACAAACATGGCGAAGCACACAGCGGCGGCAACACCACCCAGTAGAACATGGGCCCTGTCGGGAAGAGGTACGCCAGTACCACACAGAAACACCCATACCACCCTGCACCCATGAACCAGACATACAAAACGGAACACCAAAGAGCCCGGGGACCGACAACAGGTGGACTCAAGAATGACACCCACACACAAGGCCCAACGCATAGCGGAAACACAGCCTGCCGCCCACACACGGGAGAGCAGACAGCACTGAATGACCTTCCATTCCAACTCCGAAACCACATCCCGACTAAACAAGCCGGCGAATACAGCCATTGTCCCAAAAAAAGACCAACACAGGCATGCAGAGGAAACCGACCACAGGGCAGATAGCGCATATCACCTAAGAACATACCGAACAGGAAAGAAGAAAGTATAAAACTCCCCCATGCCGTTCCCATGCAAGTTATCTGGAAGGAGTCACACACCACTGACCTTGAACATTCAGAGAAGCACGTGGGATGAGGGCCCGTGTCCTCCGCACAAGCTAACAGAACACAAGTCCTGCCCCCTACGACCATCACAGACCTCACAGCAACCTCGGAGCTTGCACACTGCAGACTACACACACAGCCGGAGCACGCCACCACATCACCCCGCAGCAAAATGGCACCTACAACACACCTACCCAACTACGCCAGACAGGTCAAGCTGTACAAACACAACCTGATACAGCTACTGGGATGCGAACCCCTATCCCTGCTGAACGTAAGTTACCGACTGACTTACCGCATCGCATTGTTCAGCTGCGTCATACCCGTCTTCTACTGTCGGAGGTGTCCCTTCCACCATCCTGTGGAGTTGTGCCTCTCCAACCCGGCATGTCCAAGGGCGGACCTGCTACCACTATTCCACCCTCTGGACGACACGACAGGGTCTGTTCAGCCTATGGGGGCATGGCGTATGTGGCGTACATCGGACCCACACTGCAATGGGACCACTGTGCCTCCACACGATGGATCATGGATCACAGCTACATCGAATGTCACCCAGCACGCCCCATCATGCTCCTACAAGGGACAACTTACGGACAACACCGTGACAGCCACCATCCGCTACATTGGCTGGCAAACATGTATACCACCAATGAAATGGAAGTCCTGCAGGAAGCCATCGCATACCTGTCAACCTGTCAATTCGTAGGACCCCGA
The DNA here is from genome assembly GCA_963921515.1 of Calotriton arnoldi. Lineage (NCBI taxonomy): Eukaryota > Metazoa > Chordata > Amphibia > Caudata > Salamandridae > Calotriton > Calotriton arnoldi. Next base: position 566,915 of record CAWUFW010011837.1, read on the forward strand.
CGCAATCCCCCAATTGAGCCATGATGTCCGACACTGTACCCATGCTTAGCTTCCGCACGGACTGGCCAGTAACCACCACAACAGCCATACCAAACGACCTGCAACTGATACCACACCATCAACGACACTGCCATGACATCGGATGTGTCCGGGACATGCACTCCGTTCCCCATCACATCCAGGAACTCTGCATGTATCCGGGGAGGCAGTGGCATGGGATATGTGTATCGCACCCACATGGACAGAACTGCACGTACAACTATGCCATGACATGGATCCTGCGCCCATGGACATATGCACCGCACAGTGGACAGGAATCGCCCGGCTGGAGTATGTGAGAGCTGCACCCCTTCTCCCCTCCCCGGAATTCCCGTAACAGGACCTTTGCATGGACGACAAGTGCATACAACAACAACACGACCCCAGTGACTGTGACATGTCCAGTATCCACCATATGGCAACAACAAGTGGGACGCCGTTGCATGCACGTAAGCCCATGCCCTGATGTCAACTCACACGCACGCGTGCATGAGTAACAACAGCAGCACACCTGTCACATGGAACTGAGATGGACTGTGCCCATGATGCCAAGCGGTCTGGTAGGCTAAATGTATACCGTCTGTGTCAAAGTCCGCAGCACCGCAGTTACTTGCAAATGAACATTAGCACAGCAACGGCCAAGCAGATGTAACTCTGAAGCCCACATCCCACATGCAACAGCTAATCACATGTACCCCTACACCCTTAGCTATGTGTAATCATGCTCAGTATATCCTCCACATGCATACCGCTGCCAGTAGTGTCCACTATACTGCATCACAGAGGACATAAGTCACAATACATGGTTTGAAGAAAGAAACTGTCTCTGCTGATTCCTTTCACAAGTACGAATGTGAGATGATCAGAGTGTGTGATGTATACGGCAGTCGTGACATGACTATGTAGTCCACTGTCATTCGATGTCAACGCAAATGAGTAGCACAACTGTGGAAGACACACATGTGTCGTGTGAAGCGGGAGTGACGCTTCGCTCAGGTGGGTGGGTGTGACGGGTAGATGCGCACATGCACAGTTGAAACACGCTGTGTCGGGAGGGGTCCGGAACTGCACATTACCGCTTCCATGGGCAATGTTAAAGGCCACCCGTCGGGGGGGGATGTGAACACGTGTGTGCACAGCAGCCGGGCACACGAACAATGCGGTATGAGGCGTACACGTCAGCCCACCCTCTGTGGACAAGCTGGATCCTGTTGTGCGCCCGCCAGGCCCTTGACAAGGCACACACAGCCCCTGCCGACCAGGTGTATCCCCAACATTGTCAACCTGCACAGGCAATCCAGGGCACGGGATGGCAGTGGAGCATGGTGGGGGAGAGGACTCGGCGCGCTTCTCCGGGACACATCACGCAGGCAAAACATCCTCAATGTGCAGCATGGCTCAAGTCATATGGAAGTATTGGGGGACGCACACATCACGAGCAGGAGTGACGTCACGGAAGGTGGCTCGCACCATCCCACCCATTGCCTACATCCCCACACACGTCACATGCCGTTGCAACAGAGAAGCTGTCCTTTTCTCCGGCGATGGTGAGGTATGCCTGCTGAGGATGCGACCGCTGCAGCGGCGGCGACACGCTTCTCCGTTGATGCGGCGGCTGCCTGATGCACCGCCGATCCTCTCTCTGGCGATGCGAGGCGCGAAGGAAGGATACAGTCAGCGGCGATGATGCTTTCTACGTTGATGTGCGGTGATCGATAACGTCGACCCTTCTTCTCCGGCGATGCGAGCGCCCGGCTACGGCGGCGACACTCTTCTTCGTTATCGCTTCCAGCTCCTTGCAACACGCAGTCCCTCAGAAAGCCCAGCACAGCAGCAGGCACTTCCAAAAAAGACTCTTGTGGAGCTGGTTGGTGAAGTCTGTTGTCCCTGAGACTTTATAGGAGTGCTCTATCTCAAGCCTCGGGAGATCCTTGCTGTTGATGAAAGTACACAAAGTTCTCTCCTTCTTTGGCAGTCAGGCAACCACTGTAGGCCAATCCCTCACGCTAGGGATAGTCTCCCTCTCAGTTTTTCTGGTTTCTCTCCTCAGCAAGCAAAGGTTCTTCTGGTTCCCAAAAGTGATCTAAAGTTCTGGGGTTTGGGTCCCCTTATACTTGGCTTTTCCCTTTGCCTTGAAGGCAGAGAGGCCGTTGCTCTGTCCAAACCAGTTCTGGTCAGTCCTGGAGCAATGGCTGACAAGACTCTTCTTCTTTCACAGTGGGAAGAAAGGTACCGAGACGCACCACAGGAGGTGGAGCCAGCATTGTTTAGGGAAGGCACAGCCCTATTCAGGTCCCGGTGTGCACCCTCCCCACCCATCTCCATGCCAGATCTCTCTATTCAGCCCTGCTGACTCACCCTGTCTCCTGGAATCCCCGCAGCCCCTGTCACTCACAAACCAGACATGAAACACACATGTCCTAGCAGAGGCAGGCTTGGATATTTAGGCAAGGTGGCAGTGGCCTACTTTCTAAAAAGTGGTATTTTCAAACACAGAATGCCAAAACCAACTTCACTATAAGATGTATTTTATCATTCTGAGTTCAGGCATACTAAATCTAGGTTTTTCTACCATGCTCCCGGGTCAGTTAGGATTATAAGATGTAATAACCAAACTGCCCATTCTGGCCTATGGGGGAACAGGTAGCCTTGGCAACAGTGAAAAACGAAAATGGCTGTAATCTACCATCAGGGACATGCCACACACACCAGGGCATGTCCTACCTTATACTTACAATGCAATTCTTCCGCCCTTGGGCCTCACCATATAGGGGCAAGTGCCTGATATGAAGAAAAGTGAAGGTTTAGGGACCGGCAAGTGTTAGGTGCACTTGCCCAGTCAACATGGCAGTAGCAACGTTTGAGACTGCCCAACAGGCTCTGCAAATGTGCTGACCTGACACACTTTCAGGCTGCTTCTGTGGGTGCCACAACCAGTGTCGCAAGCTCCACCAGCAGCATTTGAGTCACAAGCCCTGGGCGACACCCAGTGTACCATGTGCAGTGGGTCTGAGCAGTGAATCAAATAGGCCAAACATGGAGTCACTAATCCACACATCACTTTATGCAACAGGGAGCACATGCACTTTAGCACTTTGACTAGCAGTGGTAAAGTGCTCCTAGAGCTCGCAAAACCGGAAGCAAATGACAGGCTGGAAAAGTACAGGGAGGGATGGCAAAAGTTCAGGGACGACTCCTGCAAAAAAGGGCCGAGTCTCAAACAAACAGGATCCGAGCCACTTGGAAATTGATGGCTTCAACTCTCAATGCTTCAAAAATGAATGACCTCCTTCACAAAAGAAAAAGTTTCATCAGCAATCCAGAGTAGCCTCTTTACCCTGGAAATATCGCGGGGTAAAGAGTAGAAACACAGGACAATGCCCCCTCCAACAAACTGGAAGAATTATGAGATTATTGCGCCCTCCAGGAGACCTGGCTGATTGAGCACAATGGAAATTCGCCGCAATCACATACACCATTATGTGTAAAAGCAATCAGAACAGCATCGCCCATATGGGAGACCAAAAAGGCGGTCTTGCAGTGTATGTCTCTCACGGCACTGAACACCAAGTCAGAAACAGCTTCCCAGTACTATCACAGATCTATATAGAGTTGTCAAATGGACCAAATGGTCTAACCACCCGACAATAATAACCATATCATACTTTAAATGTTTATATGCATCTAAATCCGAGGAAAAAAGAATTACAATATGAAAACTTCTTTGATAATAACTGCAAATTAGATTTGATAATCCTAGCTTGGGAAATATGAAGCAATATCATGGGGTGACCATTCATACCAGCATCTGAACTAAAATAAATCTTCCAAAACACTAGAATGCAGCCAGGCCCCCAGAGATGGGGCCACCTGACAACAGTAAATTTGAAACACATTCAGTGGTCAGCAGATACCTCCCAGATTTAATACGGCTTAAATAAAGAGATATATGAAATAAACACTGTTCCTAGAAAGTAGCTCTAGGGATTTGGGCAACTCTACTACAAACCTACTAAATATAAGGCACTCAAAACCACTATAAGGAACACAAGTATAAGCACACTTAAGCCAATAAAAAAAGCCTATATACAAGAAAAAGAACTAAGAAAGGTGAAACAGAAAAAAATAAGACTTCCCAAAGTCCTGAAACACGCTTTGGGGTTATATAGAATATCCGGAATATATAAAAGCAAATTTGAATGATCAAAAAGCTATAAACGTGGAGATATCTGGATGTTACTTTCTGTGCCAAACAACCCAATAAGCATGCCTTCTTAAATTACTACTGGGGACAAATGAATTGGGCAATCACATTATCATTAATGTCATAGTGACCCTATAAGGATGGAAGGTTTCACTAAATAAAACATCTGTAAAGATGCTACTCCACTCATTATTGAGAGATGGACACCAGCCATAATCCTTTGGGCCCAAAACAATTAGGAAACATCCCAACAATAACCCAAGACACCAGCACTACTCCTATAATCAACAGCCCAGATTTACCAATGCCTTGTGGTAGAAAGGGGGTAATTAGAAGAATAATAAAAGAGGTGAAGGGATGGGGCACCTGGGCCAACAACATCTCTTTAGACAATCTTTAGACTTGAACTCCTGACTATTGCGTAAGGAGATAAGCACAACTGATACCTTCACGAGTTGAAAGTAATAATAATCAATCCACCCATAAAGGGGGATCGGATCCACAAATTAGGTTAATCGTACTCATTGACGTTGAAGCCAAAGATATTATGCATCACTAATTCTGGAGGACTGGTATAGGCATCGAACATGTAAACAAACTGGGCTAATCTATCTCAACCAAACAGGATTTCGTGCAAAGGCTTGGTATCATTTACAAACATTCTATCCCTGGCCATACAGGACTATGGCAACGCTTGCAAAGAAAATTACAACTCTGTTTTGTAGACTTTAAAGCAGCTGCCTACCATGTAAACTGTGGCTTGTTGTGACTAAATTAAAGGAAATTTGGGTCTCCCCAGCCAATACTATGAGCCATAACACAACTGGGTACACGGCACGTGGGTCCGTGTGCAAAAATAGCGAACGCACAAGACTGCTCGTATGAAATACAGACAGAACTTGACTCAAAGTGCTCAGCTAGGGGCTCTCACCCATTTAATTTACTATCTATGGCGGATCATCAAGATTGAACCAGGTTAATTCACACCTCGCCTTGGCCTAGTCATTACTCTAAAAGCACCTTTCATATGCAAACTATAGTTCTACCTAGCTTAACAAGAGTTGGCCTCCAAAAGAGCACTCCCAATGAGTTAATAACTTCGCTAAGGCCAACAAAGTTCTCTGTAAAATTAATGTTACAAAAACCGTGTCAATCATGAACTGACTCTGGACGCCAACATCTAAATAAAGCCAGAGAAACAGCTTAGGAGGCAGCTGTCAGAGCATGGTGCAAATATTCCTGGGTATTTATAGATGACCGATTGGAATTTCACTTCCAAAACAATGATCTTGAAAAAGAAAATGGCCTTATACGCATTTTGTGCCCCCTTGCAAAAAAATTCCAGGCCCCATCATTCAAGCCGAGAGGCAGGATGGCTTCAAACTATTGTTGATGGTAATTTATGCAAGTTATTAGCCTTTAAATGTCAATGATGCAAAACTGTAGACAAAAAACGTACAAACAGTTTCACTTCTCAAAACGATCTCCGGCATTTACTGGAATTTGGTCTCATCCACAGGAGATTGGGAGCAAAATACGCACTCAAAATCAAAAGGCTACTTTGACTAAATCGATCAAATGTTTTACATGATGCCCTGTGTATGGCCCAGGAAGCAAGATCCTGTCTATGCTACTGTAATTCTGAAAATAGCATTGAAGGAAACAAATACAATCAACTCTGGGCTCTAATCCATCCTTCCAAATCTTCAGAGGGTGACAAACAAAACAGCCAAAACCTCCATTAATTTAAGACAATGCATACTCAACAAAGCTGTCCCATGCCTGTATGGTCTCCAACTACAGGATAAACATTGCCACCCGGCAGAATACGAAATTCAACGACTCACTTCTCACTGAACAAAAGCTTATGGCTACCAGATTTGTGGCATTACCAAGTTTGGCAAAGACTTGCCATCATGGAAGTACAAAGGACTCAGAACTTGTAATTTATATGGCAGAAGCCAGCAAGATTTTATCCATCTGATCTGTGTTTGCTCTTTTTTAAGTCCATCCAGGTTCTTACATTAAGAAATTCCAGCGACAGGGGTATCTGAAACTTGCAGATCAGCCATTATTAAAGGTCTGGACTCACAGGGATTCTCAATTGAACTGTAAGATAAGAAACTCCTGATACTATATGAAAAGATATCACGCCCCAAAGAATCCCCTGACAGCATGGGGGCCAACTGGCAAAATGCTGTTTATATTGAGCACTGCTGTGATAACAACATTATTACAATTTTTACGATACTTCTATTTTAGTTTGTTTTATGACATAAAATTGTTCTAAAACAATTTAAATGCCAGTTAATTAACTTAATCTCATTTTAGGATATTGTTATGGTTTTTACTAATTTAAACAATTAAGTATGCAAACTTTGAAAATATTGTTCCCTTATAAATGAAAGTATACACATATGGTGGCCTTGACGAGAGCCCTATTTTTATTGACGCTCTTCTGTCCATCATTGCTTATTATCTTATTAATTCTATAAAAAGTACATGTATATGATTACACAGAGGGGCTTATTTATGTTCCTTTGTGCCACTTTTGCGTCATTTTTAATATGGAAAAAGTGATTAAAGTGCTGTCGCAAGGGGCTTGTAACCTGGCCCTAGAGAGAGTGCTTTAATGCCCACTAGAGTCATTCATTTCATGGTTTCTTAAGGTTTGCCATCACTTGAGTGGGCTGTCCATTAAGGCAGCTGCCTTGAATGGATATGCATTGTTCCATTTATTTTCCATCTTACTAGACTTCACAGAATAAATACAAATCTAGCTGCAATTTAGAGTCAAGGGAATTTCAATGTATTTATTCTGTAATAACATGATGACATTTTAATGGCTTTGGCTTAGTAATACTTATGAAGGGTCCTGTTTTTTTATGGCAGGCTGATGAGGATTCAATAATCGCACCAGCAAGGTCATATGTTCCACTTCACTGTCTCTTTAGTTGTTTGGATTTACAATGTTTCTGTTTATAAAGTAAACTCAGTATACTATACACATTTTTAGTACAGTTGCACTGTAAATACTGGACTTTGCTCAAAAGTATCTGAAAAACAGCAATATTTTGTTGTATTTGCTATCTATCAAACATTACTACCATAATGCAAAAGGAGTATCTTCACACATTTTTATAAAAATATGTTTGGTGGTATGACTTTGCTGATGCTGCTCTGTTAAAAGGAGGAGACTTCTTGGGTCTTAGTTTGTGGTTAAGTGGTCCAAGAGGTTTCTTCTGCAACATTTAGGCTCTGCTTTAGTGAGCAGCCTGGGAGCAACACATTCACCTAGCTATTCTCCAAAAACTGGCTCTGACGAAATGCTACACTCAGGCTTAGTTTGATTATACTCACAGCACATATTGGCTTAAGTAATGCATGTTTATGGTTGTTACCTCACTACCTCAATGCTGATAATTCCTTGCTCACTTCAATGTTTAAGATTATAATTTGGAACAATCAAATGATTTTTAGTGTCTTCTGGAATTATTCTGATTCAAACATTGCTTTTTCTTACATACAGCAAAATACTGTCCTCCTATCGTCCTTTATAGGTATCATTGGTCTTTTTAGTGCTGCTATGTGGGAACAGAGGCACTCCTTCTAAGCACCCATCATATAAGTGGACCTTGTCACACTAACTTCTCCAGTGTTTAATTTGGAGGTGGTGGCTCCAGTGCGGCACCCGCACCTCCACCATCCATAACGGCGCTTGAGCGCCAGTTAAGGGCATATCTATATTTGCAGGTACAGGAGACGTAGTGATTCGTCCAGAGGCACAGGATGTTGAATCGGACGCCGAGTCGAACTCGTTCCCGGCCCTGAAGGAGGCAGCCTGGGCCAGCATTATGGTACCTTCTCTTCCCGCTTCGGTGTGGGCTTCATGGGTCAGTAGTTGGTTCTGGCTTATGGCGGTAATATAGGAAATGGGCTGCGCGAGCCACTTCTGACGAGAGCACTGGCACTTATTATTATATATATTTTTTGAGTAAATTAACACTGTTCATTCATTAATAGTGGAGCAAGGAATTTTTACCATAAAAACACTGAGGCCCCGCGGGCTACATAACTAAAAAGGCGCGCGAGCCAGCAGACTGAGTGCACAGCATACCCTGAGCTTCAGTGCTACTACAGTGGCCTGATTATCCATTCATACTCCTCTTCGTATCCATGTCCAGTATTGCACTAATGCCATACTGTGCAAAAACGAGCATCTTTAGATAAATTGACCTGATGCTACCACTCATGTAGGGAGGATGTCAGCCCAGACAAGCAGGGCTAGTTCAGCGCAGTCGACGTGACCTCTGGGAATGTGTGTACCAGCATAGATTACCTTTAAGATGGGATGGGTGAGGGTCATGGTAATCACATCTGTTTGGGGATACTGCACTGCGTTTGTATGTTACATGATTTGTATCTGGTTTCCACCAAACCTGAGAAGCAATTAAGCTCTAGTTACCACAGTTGTGGGCCAGAAATTGAACCTGCACCTTCTGCAAGGCCATTCAGATTCCCAGTAATATTTCTGAGAGAAAAAAGAAGCCTGAGATAATAACTTCCAAGAGTATTTTGAGTAAAATAGACTTTGGACTTGAAATGGGTTCTATTCTATATGGTTCAGAAAACCGACAGTTTTTCAAGTGTGGTACCTACCTTCCAGCAGTGGCTTATAACCTAGTAGTGAAGCAAGACTGTCTCCATGTCACCAGTCATCTCACTCTGCAAATTCTGGGTATTCCCATCTTGGGAAAACTAGACTTTGAAGCTGATAGTTCATAACAACAGGCAAAGTTTTCAAAACTTTCCTCTTGCAAACATGTGATTACATTTGAGGTCATTTAAATTAGTGGTGAGATTTGGCAGGATGGGATTTTGTGATCTATCAATTGAGGCCAAGGTGGTATCTGGGACCTGCTAATGAAAATGACATCTGAGCCGTGAGCACTCATCCATAGTAGGGTGTTGAACACCTTAGACTGGGCGCCATATCCAGTGCCACCCAGAAGATAGTTAATGCCATGCCTAAAGTTTGTTGTATAGTTTGGGGCAGCCTGGGCACTATGAATATTGGGGATGGCCAGTGCCTAATCTGTAAAGCATTTGATAAGAAAACAACACAGAGTAACTCTGTACTGCAACCCACCTATTGCCCCTGCCAGCCCTGCCAAACATAACTACTAAAAATACTTACACTTTCACAAGTGATAACTAGACTCATTCTAGGCGGGAAACAGCGCTGCAACACTGTCATTATATCGCAGTAATTATATAACATGGTCGTTAACTATCAAGCAGTTAGTATTTATTTACACACTGCAGTCAACACCACTTGCTGTAGAAGGCTGGGGCACAGAAATGGAATTCTAATACCTTCCCCACTGTCAAGTAAATCAAGTAGGAATAGTAAATAATTCTATTCATAAGTCCAGCGTGACTTTCACTGCAAGTCACAGTAATGACTTGTATGTAAATGCATTGCGAACTAACAATGCGGTCGTTGTAACGATCACACAAAGTTAATGCTATATGTAATACATCACACAGTGAATGTGCTAATATATTCATTCTAGGCCTCCAAAGCTATAAGAAATATTGTGGTGTATCAGTCAATAGAATCATCTTACTTAATAAACAACTATTGCTGAGCCTCTCTGAATGAGAGTAACAGGCCACCATGTGCACACCTGTTGTATGCCAATGTTGATATGTAAATGCTGAGCACTGAAACCACTGTCAAATGCTAATTGATGCCACAGCCGAATAATCCTGATCCACCTCATGCCACCAAGCTCAGACACCTCGCTTCTTTACCTCTACCTCGTGTGACCTTTTCAACCCCAGCTCTCCTCCCTATCACTATTTTGCAGCTTTCCTTCCCTCCTTCTTTGGTACATGTATGTTTTCACTCTTCTTTGGCTTTGAAAGTCTGATAAGTGAAAAGTAGGCATCGGTCCCTCAAAATAAAGTGATCGTGAGTCCCACTCGGTGAAACCACTGGGCCCAAATTAGCACTGCTGCCAACAATGTTATGCATCACTGAACTCATGGGGATTCTAAAAATCCAATCAGATGGGGAAAAGGCCACAAATGAGCCATTCCCATTCAGTAAGAGAAAGTGCACTGTGTAGCCAGCGTTACATTGGAGGGAACACATTGTCACAAATATATTTGGCTGTGGCTAATGTGTGGTAGTGTCCTAGTAATTTACAGACAGCATAATTTCATTTGAATGGCTGTATATTTGCACAGACACACAAAGTTTTACTGATAAATATAATCTATAAGCACTTTCATCAATACTTGTCATTTGCTCATCACCTAAGTAATGTGTCTTGATTTGTTTTATTTTATTAACATCTTATTTCCATCACACTTCAGGAATTAGGAAAATGAGCTTCCATTTGTGATTGCTGAATTGTTTATTTATTTGGAAATATCTGTGTGAAGCATTCATGGTATTTAAATTGTATGTGCTAGAAGAAAATAACATTCTACAGCGTTTTTCACACCAGCACAATTATCATAAATCCTCATAGTTTGGTGTAAGAGTAAGAAAACCCCAGTCTCCATGTTAAAGGAATAAGTAGTAATTATTGTAAGAATAGACTGACACATTTGACTTGTCTTTGAACGCACAGCAAAATGTGACAAGCTCAAATTAAAGCTATATTTTAATGCTCATTCACTTAGAATCAGCATGGCTATTGTGGTTTTAGCACCTCTCAGACATTACTCTCCAGCTCCTATGCCCTGCGTAGCTGTGTGGATCTGTGTAGCCACCAAAAGCACCATGATGGCTGGAGACCTTAGACCATGGACTTTATTGGACGAATAAATGGACATCTAGTCTTAAGGAACACAAAAACAAGTTGTCTTTGATAGTCTTAAAAGGAGAAATACAGCAAGAAAAATGGCCTCTTAGAATACTACTTACTCACCTTTTTGTTAGCAGACCATGCAGAATCCTCCTCTGTTAAGTGGAAGTGAGGACACAGCTGATAATTTAACACTCATTTTAGTAGTTAGGATTTTTCAATCATCATTTTCTAGACAGATAAAAATATAAGCAGAATAAGAACAGGGCGCTATTGAAATTAATAAGACTAAGACTAAAAGCAGACAATCTCATCCATGGATCATGAATTAGGATGAGATACTAAAGAATGTCAAAAGGCATTACTGGATACATGTTGACCAGCCTAAGTGATTTAGGACCCAGATATCAAGAACACACAGCATTAACTAGAATACCATCATTAATCCAGTCATACAGTACGTTGCTGATTGGTCAAGCCCTAACCCTATGGCCAAGGGTCTGGATGCACTCCCCAGCCTCAATCTGTTATCTCTTTCCATAACAAACTGAAACTCTAACTGAAGCCAATGTGACATCACTACTTGCCCTTCTATCCTTGCAGATCAAATCATTGATTGCTCTGGAGCACTGGATGTCATATAGCCTACACAAAGACACACAGCTGGATCACACCTCCACAAAGGTTCCAGCAACTGAAATAGGATTAGATCCTGTCTAACTAGGACTTTAAGACTAGATACACCAAATTTATGATATGCCTGAATGAGTGCAAGGGAGATCCTCCTCAAGATTTCCAACATTCACTTGAATCTGTTTAATAGGCCAATCCCTAGGGTCACCCACCAGAATTCATAAACTTAGAAACCTGAGACTATGTTATTTTCTGACATGTTCTTTTTGTGGCAGCATCTCACTGTCCATATCTCCCTGAGAACCACAGTACCTTGTGTGGTCCCATGGTTTCCCCAGGTTCAGAAGATAATCATTGCTTGTGTGCAGCTGCATGGTGTGACTGATCTACTCACCCGGGGCCCTTTCCTCTTCTGAATACTGATAGAGCTGTTCAAGCTCTAGCAACGCCTATAAGAGAATGTGAGGAGAAGGACATTGGAGATATCCTAGGAAGACTTGACGGTCTGCAGAGTAAAGGACCCTCCGCTCACACCAGAATCTATATTTTCCAACAGGCCTGTTGAGCCTTGGCATTGTCCGACAAACTAATGTTTTGGAAATGTGTCTACACTGCATACAGGTCATCCCCAGGTGTGTCAATCTCTAGAATCAGTCCTTCATTCCTTCTGGTCATCTACTATTCGGGGAAGTGTGTAGAGCTACATTTTACATCTGGTACTGTTTATGCACAATCCAGTCCATGATGAGCCTCTTTGGCTTTCCATCCTCTGCCTGTCCCTCCTCATCCATGGTACACAATTTCAACTGCTGACTTTATTGAGGACCTCACCCTTTGAAGGAACTAAGATCATGGTCACAGAAGACCACTTTTCTAAAAATGCCTCACTTTTCTTGCTTCAGGAGGTTTCCCATCTGCTAGCATGATGGCAAGGAGATTTCTGCCTGTATGGGATTTTGTGATCTCTAAATAATTATAGTGAGTTTTAAACAGGGGCCATTTGAAGACATTTTTAGATTCTGAACTGAATTTGCTCTGCCCTGCATCTAATGTCAAGCTGTACTAGGTTACTACTCCATAAATCTAACTGAGACTCAAGGGAAGGTCAACTAGAGTTCCTGAACAGTCTATAGATAAGTTTTGCAATGCCATTTTAAAATAACTGGACATATATATTACACTTAGCAGAGTTTCCCATTTACACAACATAGCTCATCGTGTTAGCCAAGGTTTCTCCATTCTAGAGGTTTCCATCCTCATTCCTTTCCCATTTTCCACTGTCCAGTCTCCTTCTAACTGAAAATTCAAGGATTTACTAGGAGAGACTTGAGTCTGACAGAAAAGATTTCAAAGATATGGTCCCAAACTTTAAGGTTTGAGAGAAGCTCTTGTTGTCTCTCAGGTTCTTATCTACTCAAAGATTGCCAGTCTAGTTTGTCCTGGGCTCCAAAGTCCCTCTGTAATAACCATACAACCAGTGCCATTTCTTTAGGGCCATCTTCCTAACCTGGATGATTCACCATAACTTTATGTCTCCACTGGAAGTGATTTCCCACCCAAACCTTCCTCACCATCTTCCCCTCGCATTTAGACATTGGAGATCCAGAATACTAAGTTACAAGATTTGTGGAATATCAGAGATCATTTCTGTTTTTGCCCACTTCGTAGAAAGCTGTCCTGCAAATGAGAAGGATGTGCGAAAAATTAGAGGTAGGTAACCTGTGGAGTTTTACTTCCCTAGATGTTTGCAGAGCTACTTAGAAACTCAGCAAGATTCCCAAGTGGAGTTCTGCTAGTGGCAGAATTCCTGAATGTTGCATTCTGCTTGCGCTGACATATTTTACTACCCTCCTCTTATTACTTTGAAATGATTCCATTTTGATATGCACTATCCATGCCAGCCAAGACATGGATCACCAGCCTATAGAAGTGGTAGGGCAATTTTCTAATCCAAAGGGTGTCACTCTTAAATTGGAAATGGCACTGAGTATAGAATGTCAGACTTCTCTTGCACTCCTAGTTAGGCAAGCTTGCCATTACTCAGAAGTATATGTCGAAGGTATCAAAACTTGACATCCTGGTCCGATCTATGAGCCTACCAGCTCTTGGGGATGGGGTGCGTGGGGAGGACTCAGTCTTGGCTCTGGAGCTGAGCCCACTGTACCCACACAAAAGTTCTGGGTGGGCACAAGGTTGGGCAGTCTTGGGTACTTAACACCACTGAGTCAATTAGGGAATACTGAGGGCGATCCTCCCAACCTCCAGCATCTTGTGAGACTCTGGCTCTGATGCTGGTCGTCACTGTGTCTGAGCAGCCTGCATATTTTGTTTTTAGCAGGCAGGGTGTCCTGTATCAGACATCACGGTACAAGGATGGGAAAGTCCTGAAGGAGAGAGAAGAGTGAGGTAAAATTGTCCCAGATTCTGCCAAGAGTTCCTCTGCTGTCTGGTGGCTGTGGGTAGTGAGAGCCTACACCTTCCAGTGACTCATCTGTCTCCCTTGGAGGTGGGAGGACAGGGAGGCCCACTCCTGTCTTCATCCCCATCTGTCACTTTGAATAAACATGGTGACCTGTGACCACTTGTAGTGAGGTTAGAGGAAGCATTGATGTGGAGCACCTTTAGGTGATTTCTCTGGGGTCTTGAGGCTCAGCCAGGTGGAAGTGGCTGCCCCTTCCTCTCAATCACTCTCAGAGGCTAAGTATTTATTCTGGAGGGCTATGGGTTCCACTTTGGGCTGGTAAGCAATCTCACCAGAGTGGGCTGCTCTGGTCATACCATTGTTTCCATGACCTCCTTGCTTGCCTCCAAGTTCCCCAGAGCTTTCTTTCAGGAATCCTGGGCCATCTGTCTCCTGAGGGCCAGCATGTAGAAGCACCACATCATTTGTGATTTCCTTGGGAGTTTGATCCCAGCCTCTCCTTGACTAGACTAAAAGGGCAAATCTGGATAAAATGGGCTAAAACTCCAATACCTTTATGTGGCACTGTACACAAAAAAAGCAGGAGGCAAGAGGATGTCCTACTTCCAACTCTCAGATCCAACTTAGGAATTTGAGCAGGCTCTTATTCACGCCTTTAAGGTCTTATTGAATTTTTCAATGTTTCATTGGGTTTGTGAAGGTAGGAGGTTGAGAACTGTAGGTTACTCCGGACACTTTTCCACATTGATTCCATGTGCGTGGTGGTTACTGAAATCAATGCCCTGTCAGATACCATTTCCTTGAGGAACCCTACTTGGGTGAAATTCCTACTGTGATTCCCAGCCGCTGCAAGTGCAGTCACAGTCCCCAAAGGCATTGCCTCCGGTATCTAGAGTGGCATGTCCACCAAGACCGGATTAATCTGTTGCCTGAAGGCAGTCTCTGGGTCAAGAGTCCCATAATGTTGCTGCCTACATTTACACAAAAGAAGGAAGGCAAGGGATTCAGGGAGCTTTCCCTGTTTCCTCCCCTGCATTGGCAAGTGGGACAGGTCCTGCCAAAAGCATCAGACCTCATCCAGGCCACAGAAGGGAGATGCTTGTGCTAAAACTCTTGTGGTCTTGCCCCAGATGCCACTCTGAATTCTGCTAGAGAACTCTAGCAGAAACTTCTCTGCCTGCATGAAGGCAGTTTAGGTGATCTCAATACTTCATAATTCCCAGACATGGGCTCTCAAAGACATTTTTAGATTTTGCACTCAATTTGCTCTGGTCCCAGGGCTCAGGCAGGCCCATAATCATGTCTTGAAATAACTGCATTGAACTCTTGGGGCGCTCCAGCTTTGATTTGTGGATGGTGGCATGAGAACTCAGTAGGCTACCCTACGCTCCTTCCACATTGACTCTTCTATGAGACATGAGGTTTGGTGCTCTGCCGCACACTACCTTGAGGAACTCCACTCGGGTGGAAAATCTCCACTGTGGATTTAGCCACTGCAGGTGCAGATATGCATTCAGAGGCATTGCTCTGGGTACCTAGTGGTATGGTCCATCATCTGTTGCCCAAGGCTGTCTTGGGGTTCAAGGCACACAATGTTGATGCCTAATTTTCAGTTGGTGCCAACAAAAGGTAAGTGGATTCAGGGGAGCCTCAGCTTTTTCCTGTTTCTGGCCATTTAGAGTGAGACAGGTCCTACAGAAAGTAACTGATGCCATTCTCATCTATGACCAATAGAAGTGGGACACCAGCCTGGTAAAAGTCATGTCTCTGGCTCCAGAGGCCACCGTGAATTTTATGGCAATAAGCAACAATGTCTCAAACAGGTAGTACTAAAAAGACAAATACTAAAGTAAAATTAAATTACAAATAAGAAGACAAAGAAGGAAAAACACTGTGTTGAATATCATTGTCTGTATTCGATCTTGTGTTAGGAACCATTAATTTAGACAGCAATATCACAATTTCTTGAGAGAGAATTCAAAAAGCGCACACATAGTGCTCATGGCAAAGTGTACGGGCATATGAGGCATGGAGGACAGTGAAAAAGGAGAAAGCTTAACAATTAAAATTGGCATATAACACAGAGCACTGAGACAACAATTTGTTTGAAGCATGTTAGAAAACCATGGAGCCACATATGCAATGTGCTCAGAGAAGGACCAAGTTGGCTGGATGGCATCAGAGATGTCCATGTAGTGGGGCAACCAGATAGACAGCCAAACAATTGGAGCTGCTCTGAGAAACCGGTTAGGAGTAACTGGTGCCCAAGGTTCAGAAACTGGAAGGAAGTCAGAGAAAAAATAATTATGGCACTGGTTGAGGTAGGCGTGGTCTGGCGTGGGACTGTGCAGCTATAGCAACTCCACATTTGAGTTCTTGCAGGTACATTTGTACCATTGCGCCTCGGAGCTGCCTGGCTCTAATAGGGTTTTTGGCGCCATCTTTAGAGGGTTTCTCCATCCTCTTTAAAATGGTTTGAGGCGGCTTGTCTGTCTCACTATTGTTTTAACTTGTTTCTATTACTGGTATGATGCCATAGGCAGGGAAGTTTAAAGGTGGAGCCAAGGTGTTCCTGACTCCAGCCCGAATGATTGTTTTCCCACCCTTTCTCCTCTGGTCCTTACTCTTCAGAGTGTAGCCAATTTCTCATGGGCCTCAGTCTTTCCCTTTAGTCAGCCGGCCATTTTAATAAGATGATAGCATGTTCAGGCAGCTTGACATACAGCACAGCCTAATCACCTTATGAACCCCCGAAGGATACTGCCGCTCTACATTCTTGAGTTCCTGTAGGCACATTTGTACCATTTTTTCGGAGCTGCCTGGCTCAGGCTCTGTGTGTGCCATCTTAGGAGGTTTCTGCTCCTATTTTAATGCTTTTATACGTCTTGCCTTTCTCACTATTGTTTTGAATTTGTTTTTATTTACCAGCATGACGCTTATAGCAGGGAGTCACAGGGTCAGAGGTTCCCTGGAGTTCCAAATATTTGCTCTGCCCGCCTGTTCTCCTTAACACCTCGCCTCTCTCCTTCAGACCGTAGGCCACGACTGCTTGGGCCACACTCTCACTCAGCGGGCTATTTAAATAATATGATAGCTGTGGATAGCACACTTTCTGAGGAATGAAGGCTTGCCAAAAGGCAAGCCAGGCCCTGCGCCCGTCCACGCCAGACCACGCCTACCTCAACTACTCCTGCCCATTTTTAATCGAGATCAATGCCCATTTGAGTAAATATTTTAAGAGGCTGGGAAACTTCCTGGCCAGTAAATACAACAGGTGAAGGACGCTACTTGCTGTATTTTTATTCACGCTGTGGTCTCTACCAAATGCGCCTTTGCAATATCTCCTCCCTTGTATGTTTCCATCCCTACTAGCCCTATCAAACAGCCCTCTGGACCCTTGCAAACCAGTCTCATTGTTTCCGAGAAGTTTTCTTGGAGATGATCAAAGATGCATGATCATTGGTAAAGCAAGTAGGGCCTGAATTTAGAGCAGCTTGGCTCATATAACTGGACATTGTCTCCCATTATTGAGACTCTGTGTGACCAATCATCACTGGGCAATGGATATGCTTCAAGCACTTTAGCTGGCCATGCTATTCTGCATGGATAGGATACATGTAAAAGGTAATTTAAGTGTATTGTCTGTAGAGATTATTTACAGTTTCAGGCATCCAGGTTAGTGGAAACACTAAATCTGAAAAGCTCATTATTTCCAGATTGAATTTATAAATGCTACATATATAGGGGTCTGTCAATTTATTTGACCTACAGGCCTAAGAGCTACTTTTCTAGATAGCATAAGCCTCTTTTATTGAGGCCAGCATCGATTCAACAGATTTTACCATTTTAAGAGATTTTAATTTCTATCTAGAAAAAAATGTGATGTGACTGTGACACTGCTTTCCCTAATTGATATGTAGTGTGAGCCCGGCCAAGGCCTACCAGTGCTTAGGGTTTTCCCCTTCCTTGCCAGAGTCCTCAGACCGGGCTAAGAAGAAGTTGGTACAGAAAACTGAACAGAAAAGACAGAGTTTATTAACTCATGCTGTGAGCCATTTATACACCACCCTTCGGTAATGCACATGAAGTAGCATACTGAATGGAAGGGATCTTATCCTTTTAGATACCTGGGCACAGGGCTCAAATGAGGCGTACAACACAAAATGCTGGGTTTTAGATACATATAAGGTCACACAAGAAATGCAGCAGCCTACAAGTGGGGTGGAGCTGACAGTTTCTACTTCTAGTAGACACATCCTGATATTTATAAACTCGAACAGCTGTGTATGGACAGCTACTTAGCTCAACTGAGCATGTAAAAGTTTTCAAAAAGAAATTCAAATGATAACTACACCCTAGTAGATTTCAAGAGCAGTTAACAGAAGGTAGGATAGAGCACATGGTTATATTATATAGTACACACACAACCAAAATGGCTGCCAGAATAGACAAAATGGATTCCAAGGAAGCGGACAATTTAGGCCTCTGAATACAGGATGTCTTGCTAATGCTTAATCTAAGTGCTGCCAAATTACAATAGACACAATGGC
This sequence comes from Calotriton arnoldi, assembly GCA_963921515.1. Taxonomy (NCBI): domain Eukaryota; kingdom Metazoa; phylum Chordata; class Amphibia; order Caudata; family Salamandridae; genus Calotriton; species Calotriton arnoldi. The sequence continues at coordinate 585,584 of CAWUFW010011837.1, forward strand.
CAATTTTCAAATTAAAGCAGATGATCAAACATCTATCCATACAGAGCAGGCCACACACTGGATGGTACTTTTACCAACAACTCCTATTGAAGTCTTGCGTCTTACCGGCAC